>OZ024824.1:36449240-37049240 GCA_964016985.1 Anodontia alba | reverse complement strand
TTGTTTCAGGGTTACAGTCCACCAAGTGTTTGCAGAGTTATGCCTCTTTGAAAATTTCTGTAAACTTTTCATTTCTGGTTAACTCCTCCTACATTTTACATCCGATCATGCTGAAACTTCATTTATAGTTAGACCATGATGTGGAGCAGTGCATTTTCGTTCGAGGTTACAGTCCACCAAATATTAGCAGAGTTATGCCCCTATGAAAATTCCTGTAAACTTTTCATTTCCGGCTAACTCCTCCTACAGTTTACATCCAATCAAGCTGAAACTAGATTTGTAGTTAGACCATGATGTGGAGCAGAGCATATTATTTCACGGTTACAGTCCACCAAATATTAGCAGTTACCGGTAAACCCCTTTGAAAATTTCTATTATTTTTTCATTTCCGGCTAAATCCTCCTACAGTTTACAAGCTGAAACTTCCTAAATAGTTACATTATGATGTGGAGCAGCGCATATTATTTCAAGGTTATACAGTGCACCAAATATTGGCAGAGTTATGCCCTAGACGCAGCAAACTTCTCCCTATTTTCTCAGAAGGGAGAAGTCACTTCTCCCTTAATGTCTGGGCCAGCTTGGATCCTTAGGTTACAGTTCACCAAATATCAGCAGAACTATGCCCCAATGAAATTTTTTTTAATTTTTTTTTTTGTAATTCCACTTACAGTTTATATCCAGAGCACTAAATTATACAGGAGCCAGTTTATGTGCTACATCTTATTACTTGCTACGGGCATATAATGCCCCGCTTGGCGGAGCTCTTGTTGTTGTTGTTTTTTTGTTTCGTTTTTTCGGAGTAAAAAGGCTTGAAATGTCCAGCATTGTTTTCTCTGAAAAATGAAAAAATAAAAGAATTTAGAATATTGTCTGTTACAATTTTAAATGACATTTTAAGGTTAAAAAGGGGTATTCGGGTAAAATATTTTTCTTATTTCTGCTTGAAAGCATATGATGCTGGTAGTCATTAGAATTGCACTGGAAAGGCAATTCCAATGAATACCCACACAAAATATGTTTGTTTGAAGTAATAAGACAGGTATCAAAAGAGGTCACTATCTTTCTGGAACTGTGTTGGCTTGTCTGGAGTCTCGGAATAATAACTTTTAGCACACTATGGACAAATTTAGCAGATGACAAATTGAGCTTATTTTTTTTCTTATTTTTTTTCAAAAAATACTATTTGGCATTTCATGCAAATTGTCTCCTGAAGGGACAGTTTGCATGAAACATCAAATCTTATTTTCTGGGAAAAATAAGAAAATTATTTGAAAATGTCGTCTGCTGCAATTTTTACCCAGCATGCTGAGTGATAATTATAGTTCTAATAGATTTGAAAAAAAAAAAAAAAGAAGCTGATTATTGGAGTTGTAGCTATAAATAAGAGGAATATTTAGATACAATGTAAATATTTTTCTTATTTTTCCATGAATACATATGTTGTTGGTACTCATTAGATGCACCTCGATGAGGCACTTCTAATGATTACCACAACATATGTTTTCATGGAAAAATAAGAAAAAATAATAATACTTGTAAGTTGAATAAAAGCCTTATCTGGAGCTATGTAATGGAATCAATATGCTGAACTGACTGCCTCTTTTTTTTGTTTTTTATGAGAAAACTCTCCTGAGAGTTTCTTCTTTTGTCGGCAGTTGAAGCATGTTTTATTGGTGATGTAAATTGGTGTGTTTACTTAATTGCTTCACATTTTTGGGTGGATTGTTTGCAATCAGCCATAGTATATAGTAAGATAGTTGTTCACCTGAGAACCATAGATTGACCAATGTAATCATACTGCAGGTTAGACAAAATGTTGGTAAGGGTTATTTATAGTCATCCATATCTTGTTGCTGTGACATCAGAGTGCTGCTAATAGAGGGTTATCTGTAAAACTGGACTAGGACATTTGGGATATTGGCAAACAGTGCAGACCCAGATCAATGTGGCATCTGATCAGGGTCTGCACTGTTTGTTTAAATAACAGGATGTTAATGGTTGATGGTAGCAGTCTTGAGTCTCTGTTCAGGACCATTTTCCCCGCCTACACACAGAGACAGTCAACCCACTAGACTGTCTCCAAGCTCCAGTGACTAAATATTTTTTCTTATAATCTGTTTAATGATCCACTGAAAAAAAAAAAAAAATAATGTTAAGACTATAAAGGCGGGTCTAGTGACCAGCCTTTATAGTGATGATATTTTTTGGTTTTATTTTAGTGGATAATCAAATAGGAAGATGAGAAAAATATTTAGTCACTGGAGACTGGAGCCAATCTATCAACCCACCAGTGCTGTCAGTGCCTTGATTTGTTTTTGCATCAGACACAAGAAAGTATTTCTGCTTATCAGAGAAGTGTTAGGTTGGTCAAATGATTAGTGCTCCCAACTTTGGATCAGTCTGTCTCAGTACAGAGATGCCATTTTAGACTTATTCAGGAGCAGATCCAGGATGATTTAACCCTTGTCCTGCTGAATAAATTAGGATGCCATGCCCACTTCTAATTTTCAGCCAATCAGCTAACTTGATCCCAGTTGTTACTATAAATTCATATACTTAATGGCAAACAGTGCAGATCCAGATCAGTTGGCTTCTGAAGAAGCCAACTGATCTGGATCTGCACTGTTCGCAAATGCAGGGTATATCCGGGGTCAGCAGGATAAGGGTTAACAGGGGGTTCAAATTTCTCAGTTTGATTTGATCATATTATGGTACCTAAATGTTTGAACAGACAAACCTGAGGAAACAATGTAGACCAGACCTGGTTCTACACTCTTTGCCACCCGTTTAGCAATTTCAGGCATATTCACAGGTAGTAAAATGGACTTTTTAAAATTTGAAGAGAACGGGTTAGTGTAAATACTGTATCGCTGTATCCAAAATTTATCATTTTTTCTCAAATTTCCCATGAAAATGAAATTTGAGTCAAAGGGGTTTGACTGTACTCTCCTCCTCACTCTGCTATACCCTCTGGATCCCCCCCCTCCCCCCCCTCTCCCCCCCCCCCCCCCCCCCCCCCCCCACACACACACACACCGCTCCGTTATTACTGGAGCAAAGCATAGGATACTATAGACAACAAAGACACAGATGAAAATGGTAAAAGGCAATGAGGAAGGTTAAAACATAGGTCTAGATAAGAGTGGGTATCAGGTAAATATTTTTCTTATTTCTCCCCGAAAAACATATATTGTGGGTTCTTCTTAGAAGTGCCTCGCCAAGGTGCTTCTAATGAGTACCCACAAGATATGTTAACAGGGAAAAATAAGAAAACTATCAATACACTACTTTTGGATTGAAAAAGGCATCTTATCAAGAGCTATGGTCAAAGGCAGTGAAAGGAGAACATTAGGCCCTTCTTTCATATGCTGTAGCCCAAGACATAGTGGACACCAACTCTTAACCCTTGTCATGCTGAATAATTTAAGATACTATGCCCACTTCCAATTTTAGCCAATCAGTTTACTGGATCCAGGTTGTTGATACTAATTAAAATATTTAATGGCAAACAGTGAAGATCCAGATCAGTTGGCTTCTTCAGAAGCCAACTGATCTGGATCTACACTGTTTGCAAATGTAGAACATATCTGGGTTCAGCAGGACAAGGGTTAATGTCTCCTACAGCCACAAGGCTATAGCTGAATAAAAAAAATTAGTTTGATTCTCAGTACCACCGCATCTGTCCAAATGGTTTGACATATACGTTTTCAGTGGGAATAATTTTTTTTTCAACCCATGACAATACATGATACTGTTCTTGCTTATCTGAGAATTATCTTTAGCAAATTGTGATTCAGGCCACAAATGTATGATCTTTCTTGCAAAGAAAAATCACTAAAAATCACTAAATTATGATCTGTTTGTGTTGTTTGAGACCGGAAACTTGCATCTCAATAACTTTCTATAAAAGCCGCCCATTTTTTTTTTTCTTAAACAAAGACAAAGCAAGAATGTACCCACCCAGAAAAAATAAAAGTAAAAGCCACTTGCAAACATGTAATTTTAAAAAAGTGCCTGAGAATCTAAAGACTTTCTATTAGGGCCTATGGTACACCTTTTATCTTTTCATATCTTATCAGGTGCTTCTAAGGATAACCAACAATATCTTTCTCTAGAGAAATAAGAAAATGATTTTTTAGGATACCCTGTCCAATCTTATCTACAGCGATACATAGAAATACTGGAATACACAGAAACACTGGCACACACTGGTATTTGCCGGAATGCACTAAACATATATATCTATTTTCCTTACAACAGCTTTTCTTTTGTTCCTTTTTATATAAAATTTATAAATAGTGATAGCAAATTGTGAAATATGACCTTGATAGCTCAGCTTGATAGCTTTCATGTTTTGACTGAAGTGAACAAAGTGCAATCTTTGAATACTGGTGGTATCTGTGCGTTTCAGAAGCCATTTGTAGCTATATACTGAGTAAATGTCCGAGTAAAAAGAAAAATGGAAGAATGATTGTATTAGCATTAAATTTTGTTGTTTGCTTATCTTTTTATTAATTTCAAGTGTTTAATTTTTCAGATGTGTGGAGAGAATGATATTTTATATACCAATATGTACAAAAATGCACTTGTGTAAAGGCTGGAACACACTTAGTATAAAACACTAAAATGCCATTCAACTTTTATACACTAAGATCTAGTTTGTACTTAACAACATGTTAAACACAAACAAACAACCATTAAGTCATAAAATCAAATATTAATGATTTGAGAATAAAAAAGTAAGTGTGGTTTGGTAAATACCAGTGTGTTCTAGTGTTTCAGTGTGTTCCAGTATTTCTATGTACCCTATCTACAGTATGTTTTCACATGCCCCATCTTATATCAAAGCCAATTGAATATTGTGAGTTAATAAGAAGCTTTAGTTGTCTGTCTAACTGAATCATTATCCGTCATTTGCATCACTAACTGCCTCATTGACTATTATTGTATAAAACTCTCAAATATCAAAGCTGATATTGTGAATTCGGAGACACTTCACTACTGGTATTCATTAACCATTACCGCTATCTAGGCAGATTCAACAGAGGACAAATTGATGATATTTTTCTTATTTTTTCCAACAACGCTTTGACATTTCTTGCAAATTGTCTCCATAGGAGACAACTTGCATGAAATGTCAAAGCCTGTTTTCTGGAAAAAGTAAAAAAAAATATTTCAAAATGTCATCTGCTGCATTTTTTATCCAGCATGCAAAGCATTAAGCCATTCAGCGTCTGAGAATACACTTTAGGCTGGGACTGGAACGTGAGCTGTATTTGTCCTTTTTTGTGCCTTAGGTGTTCGGAAAATTGTCCAGAGAGGGGCACTCAGGAAATTACAAAAGTCGTTAACCCTTAAAATGCCAAACACAACAATTGTCGTCTGTTTTGTCTTCTGCCACTTACTTTAAAATTCATTGTTGCAAACAGTGTGGACCCAGATCAGACTGCTCCTCTAGGAGCAGTCTGATCTGGGTCCATACTTTTTGCCTATATGTATGTTTGAAAAGTTTGTGAGAAGATGCAGCAGACAACATAAACAGATGACATTTTCAGATGTAGTTTTTCTTGGCATCTTAAGGGTTTTAAGATATTACAAGATGGCCTCCAGGCAGTCATGATGAATATGAATGAGTTTGCGAAAGACTTTGCGAAAGACTGAGTTAATTGGAACAAGTTGTTTACTTTTTCAGAACAATTTATGGCATGAAATTGATTTTTATATAGATTTCTTATAAGTGTTTATTCAGAAGATATACTTGTAAACAGTTTTCTGAAGCTACTTAAGAAGACAGTTTCCTGCCACAGGGTGAAAAAAATATTTTTCAGTTTTTAGTGCCTCATTGATGGTGTTTTGGTCATTTGAATATCATAAGGTGATAGCATGAATGTTAAAGGCTCTGTTCAAAGGAACACCATCAAAAAAATTCCTGTCCCAGCAGGAGCCATTACTTTATCTCACAGAATTTGGCTAATCTGAAAGGCAATTCCCATAAAAATTCAAATCCCACAGAATTTTCAGACCATTTTACAACAAATTTTATGAAGAAATAAACATAAATCACACACTATTGTGGTTTTCACAAGCTTCTTACATGAAAAAGAAGACTTTAGACTTTATTGGGGGAGCTCCAAAGTGATGTTAAAGACAATCTCACAGAATTTTGTCAAATCTCTCTTAAAATTTTGCCTTATCTCACAGATTTTAGTCCACAGCTTATGGTATGTATGGGAACCATCTGGATGACCAAGTGGTAAGCACTCATGAATTGGGATCATGAGGTACCGGCTTTGAATCGCACAGGAAGTGTAATTCAGTCCAGGGCCCAGTTGTTCAAAGCGTCGTTAGCTTAACGAGTTCGTTAAGGGTCATTTCCTTAACTGTTTTAGTGGATTCAATATACAATATTCTGATATTTTTTGCTGAAAAAATGTGAGTAGCTTTTGCATTGCAAAAGCTACTCACATTTTTTCAGCAAAAAATTTCAGCGTATTTGCGTATCACTCGATGTAAATTTTAACGAATCGTTAACTAACGATGTCGTTAGCTTTGAACAACTGGGCCCAGGATTGTACTGTGCTTCATTGCACAGAGCCTTTCATTATCACCCTTCCATCATCTTAATATGACTTAAATAATGTTGAAAGGGATGCAAAACACCAAATCATCATCCTGCCCCAGCAGGGATTAAATCTCGCAAATGTTACCCCTAGTCCTGCTGAACTCGGATATGCCCTGCCTTTGCAAACAGTGTAGATCTAGATCAGTTGGCTTCTTTAGAAGCCAACTGGTCTGGATCTGCACTGTTTTTCATTAAGTATGTGAGTTTGTATTAACAACCTGAATCAAGTAATCTGATTGGCTGAAAATTAGAACTGGGTGTGGCATCTTATACTTTTCAGCATGGCAAGGGTTAAATCTGCAGACAGAGTTGACTACTCTGCTGACAGTCCTTTAACATTGAAATACAAGTACAAATTTATTGAAAGATAAGCCTAAGCAAACAGTGTAGACTTGATCATTGTTTGTGTTGAGGTTTTACGGCCTAGTCAACCCAGTGGGGTCATGTCAAGTGTGATCAGTTTACCTTACTACACGTTTACTGGGCAGGCTTAGTCCTCTAAGGGGTTAACCAGTATTGTGCACATTCTTTTGCCAGAAACTGACAACTGCCCTTCTTGAATCAGCGGAAGGGAGAGAATGACCATAGAAAATATTTCATGTGCAATCTCCAAGAAAGAATGTTGCTGACCCAGCAGGGTTCAAACCTGCATTCTCCTGATCCCCAGTGGGACGCGAATCAACTAAGCCACCGAGGCCTACCCTGATCAAACTGATCCTAAGGAGATAATTCGCATGAAATGTCAGAGACTGTTTTCTGAGAAAAATAAGAAAAATATTTCAAAATGTTGTCTGCTGAAATTTTTACCTAGACTGGCTCCAGTCTCCAGTGACTAAATATTTTTTTTTCTTATAATCTATTTAATAATCCACTAATATAAAACCAAAGTAATATAGTGACTATAAAGGCTGGTCACATGATATTTTTTTTTTATTTATTTTTTTTTTATTTTAGTGGATTATTAAACAGGATTATGAGAATAAGTCACTAGAGACTGGAGCCAGTCTAATTTTTACCCAGCATGATTAGCATTGAAAAAGTAAAGTATCCTTTTTTCAAGATGCTGCAATTTATCAAATGTATCAAAACAGTGATGATAAAGACAACATACATCAAATAAGAAAAGAGAAAAAGCCAGTTCAAGGAGTACAGAAGAAGAAAGAATAATTTCTGACATCTATTTTGGATGCTTTTGGGATATAAATCTTTCAAAAACCTTGCAAGCTGTCGAAGTATTGTAAACAGTGAATAGCTTTGTTGGCTGGCACTGCTTACTTAGAATAACAACAGAATTTAGCATTGCAGAGAAAATGTTTCTTATTTCTCTGTGAAAACATATGTTTTGGCATGTCATTATGCTGATATAATGTTTTTTTTATAGAAGTAAGAAAAAAATATCTGAGCCCATTTGTTCAAAGCATTATTAGTTTAAAAAAGGATAAAGTGCCATGCAAAATTGTAGCAAACGATCTGATTTTTTTTTTATTTTTCAGAGGAAATGAGGTTTGAGATTTCATGTAGAAAATTCACATGAAATGTCAAGACTTATTTTCTCTGAAGAATCAGAAAGAAGAACTACTGCCTAGAGAATGCAAAGGTTAACAGAATTTTTCTTAGGAAAACTTAATTACCAAAAATACAGAAATGTTTTGAGCAATTGGGCAGTGCTGAAATATGGAAATCTCTGAAAGAATCAGCTGATGAGTTGAGTGACCTTGTTGAGGAATACTTTGCAACAGAATTTATGGACATGAACAACAAAAGTGATTGGCATAACTCAAGAATAATGGGGCCTTAACCCTTAAAGTGCCAAGCAAAACTGCAGCGGGTGAAATTTAAATAAAATAAGGCTTGACATTTCATGTGAACTGTCTGCACAGCAGACAATTCACATGAAATGTCAAGCCTTATTTTCTCTGAAAATAAAAGAAATATATATTATGTAGAATGTCATCTACCACAAATTTGCTTGGCACTTTAAGGGTTAACAATAGAATTTATGGGCAAAAATAACAAAAGTGATTGGCATGCCTCAGAAATGATGATGCCTTAAGTTCTATGTTTTTCAGAAATATTTTTCTCCTGTAGACATCATGGCTTCAAACTTATAAAACTGTCAGTTCATTAGTGTATTGTAATTTGTCTGAGTTGTGCTGTAATACATATACTTGAGACAAGGGTAAGTTGGCCATGTTGACAGATTCTTGAAAAATATGTTCTTCAGGATTGGTAATAGATGCATTCAAAATAACTGTTGTAATGAGTACCAAATTTACCTTAAATGTTCAGACACCATAACTCCATACCATAGTCTTGTCCTAAAAATAGAATACTGCATTTACCATATGTATTTGGACAGACAGGCCTGAGCAAATAATTGTAGACCCACCAGAAACCAGCATGATCTGTGCTCTGATATGCCCAGAAACTAGCATGCCCTGCTCTAAAGATAGATTTATGCACCCAGAAAGCAGTATGTTCTATGGCCTAAGCTATGCTCTGTATGCCCAGAAACCAGCATGCCCTGCCCCAAAGATAGATTTATGCACCTAGAAATCAGCTGTGTTCTATAGCTTAAGAAATAAGTATTAATTTGTGATACCAGAAATTATTAGATGCTCTGTGGTCTGGTATGCTCTTCACTACCAGAAACCAGCTAGTTCTGTGGTCAGAGTATGCTCTCTCATTATGGTCTGTGGTCTAAGAAGTCTGTGTGATTTGTGCTCCAAGAAATCAGCATGTTTTGTGACCTAAAAAGTTTGTATGCTTTGTGCTGCCAGAAATCAGCATATTTATGGCCTAAAAAGTTTGTGGTCTTTGTGATCCCAGAAATCAGCTTAATTTATGGCTGAAGAAGTTTTTGCTACCAGAAATCAGCATATTTTGTGTCCTAAGAAGTTTGTGTGCTTTGAGCTACCAGACATCCGCATATTTTATAGCTTAAGAAGTTTGTGTTGTCTGTGCTCCCAAAATCAGCAAATATGTGTCTGGCATAAGAAGTTTGTGCACTTTGTGCTACCAAAAATCAGCATATGTTTTGGCCCAAGTAGTTTGTATGTTTTGTGCTCCCAGAAATCAGTATATTTTATAGCTTAAGAAGTTTATGTGATTTTTGCTCCTAGAATTCAGAATATTTTGTGGCCATAGAAATTTGTATAATTTGTGCTATCAGAAATCAGCATATTTTATAGTCTAAAAAGCTTCTGTGTTTTGTGTTTCCAGAAATCAGCATATATTTTGGTCTGAGAAGTTTGTGTACTTTGTGCTCCCAGATATCAGTGTATTTTGCTGACAAAGAAGTTTGTGTGGTTTATGTTCCCAAAAAATCAGCATATTTGTGGCCAAAGAATTCTATGTGCTTTGAGCTCCCAGAAATCAGCATATTTTGTGGCCTAAGAAGTTTGTGTGCTTTGTGTTAGCAGAAATCAGCATATTTTATGGCCCAAAAAGTTTGTACGCTTCGTGCTACTAGATATCAGAATATTTTGGTGGTCTAAAATTTTTCCTCTTCAGTTTGTGCCTTCAGAAACTAGCAGTTTCAATAGAAAAATATTATCTTCTGTTATTCACTTTGCTTCATGAAATCTTTGGGTTCAATGACCTAAGAAATTACGTGCTATCTGTACCTAAAAAAAAAAACAACAACATATTTTGTTGCCAAAGAACTCTGTGTGCTTCTTAACTTGAGATTGCAGGTATAACCATGACCATAAAATAATGACCCTTCTGTCCACTACCTCCCGTCCCCTTTGTCACTCAACAGAACACACTCTTACATACCAGTTTACAAATCTGTTAATCAGAAGAAGTTGTATTAACGTTTACTATGCTAAAATTTTAAGTTAAAACAGCATTTTGAAATTTTTTTTTCGCATTTTTTCCAGAAAATAGGCTTTGGCATTTCATGCAAATTGTCTCCTTTGGAGACAGTTTGCATGAAATGCCAAAGCCTGTTTTCTGTGAAAAAAAGAAAAATAACATCACTGTGTTGTCTGTTAATTCGCCTGGAGAGTGGTAAAGATTAATGCATCATTGCAATAACTGCTCTGAATTAATAACTCTCTTTTATGCTCATTACTTTAGTTACCAGCCTGGCACTATGACAAAGTTCTGTAGTAGTTGAAGTCCTTGAAGCTGAAGAGGAGGAAAATACTTCGATATACTTTTATAAAGACAGTTTCATAGCTCTATATCAGACAATTTTACAACTGAATAATATTGGTATTTTTCATATTTCTAAATAAAAATGTATGTGGTGCTTCTCATTAGAAGTGCCTCACCAGTGCATTTCTAATGAATAGTCACAAGAGAGAAGTAAAAAAAAATACCTGGATATCTTTCTTATGTAGAGCTTCTTTGTTTGTGTTGAGGTTTTATGGCCCAGTCAACCCAATGGGGTCATGTTGAGCGCAGTCAGTTTACCTAATCACACTTTTTCCTGGGCAGGCCTATAGTCCTCTAAGTGGTTAAACAATACTTGTGCATGATTCTTTCGCCAGAAACTGACAACTGCCCATTTTGAATCAAGGGAAGGAAGTGAATAACTGTAGAAAGTATTTCATGATCAGTCTCTACAAAAGAATGTTGCTGGACTTGGTGAGGATCGAACCATCTATCTCCTGCTCACCAGTCAGCTGTGTATCCTACTGAACCAATGAGGCCAGCCTTCAGGGGAGGCAACTGTCATAAGTGTTTACCACCATTCTTAAAAGGGATGAGAATTTGTTCCCTTTGAAGAGGCTTGGTATATGCAGGAAAGCAAACAGGAATTCACAAAAAATCCGATGACATGTACTGACATGTGGTTACCATAAATACCCTAAATATTAGTCACTTAAACCCATTGTATTCTGGAGACCTCTAAAAGGGTAACTGGCAAACAATGCAGACCCAGATCAGATGCCACAAAATGTGGCATCTGATCAGGTTCTCCAAATAGTTCTGCAAATAGTTCAATCATTATTCTCTAGGAATGTCTAAATCACATAGGCTTGCATATCTAAAATCGAAATTAGAATCTTCTAATATATAGTGTGGTGGAGTTCATTCAGTCTACAATGGGTTAACTACTTGTCCTATAATTTGAATGTCCATTTTACTACCTCAGATATGTCTAAATGACTGCTGGATGAGTAGCAAACAGTGTAGACCTAATCAGCAGCTGCATTCTGCAGCAATGCAGCATCTGATCTGGGACTATACAGTTTGCTCAGGCATATTTGTCAGACTATTGAGGGTAAATACAATACACCACAACCTCTTTATAACACTATTGTTCGGGTCCATAGCATAAACCGTGTTAGTTAAACAACCGTGTTATATCCAAACAAAAATGTATAGATTACATTGAAAAATGACCATTTATGGTCATTTTTCAATATAATCTTTGCATTTTCGGGATCCATCTTTGAACCGTGTTATATCCAAAGCCTTGTTATAACAAACCTTGTTATAAAGAGGCTGAAGTGTAGATTGTTACACTAATATTAATTCATTTATCTTTGGTCTGGTCTATTTCAAGTAGAAGGGTACCCTGGTTAATTTTCATTATTACCACGTTTTATAGAAATTCCTCTTTTTAATGCAAACAGTGTAGACCCTGATCAGATGCCACATTCTGCAGCCTCTAATCTGGGTCTACACTGTTTGTCAGTTTCCTTTTATGGTATGTAAGGCATAAATGTGTTAAATTTTAAAATGCTAATCACAACTGCAGCAGATGACAGTTTGATTTTTTGTGTGTATGTTTTCAGAGAAACTGAGGCTTGATATTTCATGTGAATTGTCTGCCTAGCAAGTCTTATTTTCTCTGGAAAAAAAAAACAAAAAAAACAGATTGTCATATGCTACAATTTTGCTTAGCGCTTTAAGGGTTAACCTTTACCGCTCTTGGCAAATTCAGCAGACTACAAATTGATATTATTTTCTTATTTTTCCCAGAAAACAAGATTTGAAATGTCAAATTCTGTTACCTGGGAAAAATAAGAAAAATATTTCAAAACATCTTCTGCTGAAAATTTTATCCAGAGTGCTGAGCGTAAAATAATAAGAACTAGAGCAAGTTGATGGCGCCCCATCTTATATCCTTGCGCCAGCCCCAACCCATATCTCCCTGCACATCAAAATTCCAAATGCTTTCCTCTAGTCCTCATCCATAGGGCTGTTACCTGTGACAGTTTCAAGGTTCTAGCTAAAAAAAAGCCTACGAGGAGTTGGGACAATAAAAAATAGGACCCAAAATCCTACTTTTTGACCTCTAGTGACCCCCAGACATGCCTCCAGGACAAAATTTTTGCACCACTGTATTCTGCTCTTCATTACCTTCAATTAATTTGATATGCAACATAACCATGTTTGTACAAAATGTATTTCGGACCCTTTGGGGCCACACCTTCTGGCCCTGCCCCCAGGGGTCAGATCAAAATTCAGAATGTGTTCCTCCAGTCCTCATCCATAGAGCTATTGCCTGTGAAAGTTTCGAGATTCTAGCTTAAATGGTCTAAGAGCAATGGTGTGACATTACAGACAGACAGACGGCAGGACGGAATGGGGTATCACAATATCCCTGCTTTTTCTCCGAAAAGTGCAGGGATAACAAAAAAAAAAAAACAAAGAAAAAAAAAACAATAGAATGTCATCTGCTACAGTTTTGCTTAACGCTTTAAGGGATAATATAAAACAACAGGAGAAAATAAGAATATTGTAAGATTGGAACAGACAGACAGCTGATTATTACAAGCCCGAAGAAAATTGGTCTTACAGCATATGAAAAAAAGGCAGGGTGAGAGTCCCAGTCTGACTACCAGTGCACACAACCTTACCTGTGCCGGATTATTTTCAAACTAATGAGCTACTGCAGAACTATATTGGTGAATATCAGTGGTACAGATCAATATATGTTGACAGTGCACAGGCTAATCTTCATCTGCTGCATGCATAAAAGACTGGTTTTCTGCTGTGTACAGCACATTTCATGCCAACTTTACCTATCTTGACACGCAATCAGACAACTGTTTCATCTGTTAATACTCTTAGCTGTAAATAGTTGTTAGTGTTTTTACTTATGATCAGTCTATTTATATAATGTGTTTTCACAGAGGAAGTTTATCTATTAACCCTTAAAGCGCCAATCACAACAATTGTGTCTGCTTTGTCTTCTGCTTGTGATTTTAAAAGTCATTTCTGCAAACAGTGTGGACCCAGATCAGACTGCTCCTTCAGGAGCAGTCTGATCTGGGTCCACACTGTTTGCCGGTATGCAAAAAATAGCTTTGAGGAGTTTGCAAGAATATTCAGCAAACGACATAAACAGACGACATTTTCAGATGCAGTTTTTCTTGGCGCTTTAAGGGTTAACCATAGAAAAAAGCAAAATTGTAGCAGATGATATTCTTTTTTTTTACTTTTATGCCCCAACTTTGGAAAAATTGAGAGGGTAGGTGGGGGTGGGGGAGGGGGCATGCATATTACTTTTGCTTTTTTTAGTTTTGTCCGGTTTGTTGTTTTTTTTGCCACGCTTTATCTCAAAAGTTATTGGAGCTAGGGTTTTGATGTTTCATAGACATTGCAGACCCAGATCAGACACCACATTCTGTGGCATTTGATCAGGGTCTCCACTGTTTGCAAATAGTTTAGCCATTTTCTCTTGAAATATCTAAACCACATAGCCTGACATACCTAAAATTGAAATTTGACTCTTCCAGTATATAGTGGGGTGGGGTCTTCCATGGATTTATTCAGTCTACTTTGGGCTAAGCATAGACAGCATTTTCTGAAAATATTACTTGTACTGTCAAAGCTGTTAAACATCAGTTTTGTGGTAAAAGCTTGCAGAACAAGGTAAACATAAATAAAGTTTAGTACGCATCCTGAAATAAAAATATTTCATGGCTATAAATAAAGTTTGTTTGTTCTCTTGTCAAACTTCCAGCTTCTCACTAATTTTGTCTCTTTCATAGCTCCTTATGGTGCCTCACAGAGAAATGTGCAGCATCTCAACTTCCAGGAACTCATCAGGGTGCTAATTTCTTACAAGAATTAAAGTGTAAATTCCAAGTAATTAGTACTCTGTATGCTTACTGTAGTAATTTGAAAATGGTGGACAGGAACCTCTTTCTAATTTGATTCATTATAGCATGGTTTCAGATTTAACACAGTCTGGTGATCATTCCCAAAATGTTGTATCCAATGAAAAATATATAGATTGTATAGAAAAATGAAGATTTACAGTTATTTTTCTATATAGTTTTGTTTGGATATAACATGGTTGTTTAGCTAACATGGTTTTTGCTTTGGATCTTAGTAACAGCATTATAAAGATATTTTGGTGTAAACGGTAAATTTAACCCTTGCCATGCTGAATGAATTAAGATGCCACGCCCACTTGTAATTTCCAGCCAATCAGATTACTTGATCTGGGTTTTGAGAGAAATTCACAAAGTTAATGACAAATAGTGCAGATCCAGATCTTCTTCATAAGCCAACTGAGCTGGATCTACACTGTTTGCTAAGACGGGGAATGCAGTGTTCAGCAAGAGAAAGGTTAATTCAAGACACTACTTTTTTATTTTGCAGGAAGATGATGATGATTTTGATATTCCTAGACGTCCTTTCCGTAGACGAGCAATGTCAGTTTCTTCAAGACTATCAACAGCCTCCATGTCATCAACTATACGCCCTCTGACTGCAACAACACCTGGAGCCACACCGGCAATCACTCCTGACTTCAGTCCTGATTCCCCACTCATTATGGACAAACAGGTAATGTTTCATAGATAAGGCACTTACTTAGCCCAAAAGTATTAATTTTGTCTTATTTCACCAAGAAATCATTATACAGTAAACCCATCTTTACAACGACAGCATTTGTTTCCAAAGATGTTGCCTTTGAAATGAATTTGCTGCTGTAAAGAATCCTTAAACACAGCAGAATGATATACAGTTAAACCTGTGTTAAGCAAGCACCTATGGGAAAGCCAATAACTCGTTGCTTAAGACAGGTGCTTGCTTAATACAGGTAGATTTTTACTTCTTTGCCTTTAATGGGATCTGAAATAGCGGCCTTTAAAGGCATGTGATTGCTTAATACAGGTGGCCTTGAGGACAGGTTTGACTATATAAGAAAAGGTTTTAGTTATTTATATTTCTTCACAGAATATATGACTTGGATATTTGTTAGAATTGCCTCACTGAAGCAATTTTTACAAATATCCAAATCATATGTTTCTTGAATTATTAAATACATTATTCTCACATAAAATCTGATTAATTGTCACCTTTTGAGTGAAGGTTTTGTGTACGTTTATTATCATTATTAAGAATTTTGTTGTATCGCATGTCTATATAAAGAGGGTTGACGGTACATGACTTGTATGTTGTTACAGGTAGCCGTTCATCCAGCTCTTTTAACCCTTAAAGCTCCATTCAAAATTGTAGCAGATAACATTCTATTATTTTTTTGTTTTGCAGAGAATATGACATGAAATGTCAAGCCTTATTTTCTCTGAAAAAAAAAATGAATGTTGTGTGCTGCTGTTAGTGTGAATGGTGCTTAGAGAGAACTTGATCACCAGATAGTCGGGTGGAATTTGTTTATATTTTGTTATAAGGATGGTAACAAGTTAGGGTGTTCAGATATTTAACAGCATGCCGGGTAAAATTTCTGCAGACATGTTGAAATATTTTCTTCCTTTTTTTTTTTTTTTTTTTTTTTCCTCAGAAAATAGGCTTTTGACATATCATGCAAATTGTCTCCTTAGGAGACAATTTGCATGAAATGTCAAAGCCTATTTTCATGGAAAAACACGAAAAATATCATCAATATGTCGTCTGCTAGTTTGCGCAGAGACAGGTAATGGATAAGTTTATTATTTAACTTTCGCATAGACTGCAGGGCAAATTTCTAGACAAATGCTGTTAATTTTCTAGCAAATCAAGGAAATTCCCCAGACAAAAAAGTTTATTTCTTTTCTGAATTAGATTTCAGCAATCTTAACCATACTTACCTTATCATTTGGACAGACAGGCATGAGCATACAGTGTAGACGCAGATCAGTCTTCTGTGAAAGAAGCAATTTGATCTTGTTCTGCACTGTTTTGGCATTCTCTCGTACCATTATGAACATCTCATCAGAAAGGCAGATAGACTACTTTAGGGTGCTTTCCACTAAATATTTTCCATAGCCCTCAATTGTAACATTTTGCACTCTCTTTCAAAAACTTACATACAAATTTACCCATCTCTCTGTAGTTTCTAAAGCAACTCTTCCCCATTATTTTTCAATAACAAAATCAACATGAAGCCCAACTCTTTCTGAAGCCAGATGCGGTCGTATTTGTTAACATGCAGGTCCGCACTAAATTTAAAGGTTTATTTTTTCATAAGGGTATCCAAATAAAATTATTCCGTAACATTGTTTGTTTCACAGATGTTAATCTGAAACAAACATAATTTTGTTTTGACAGAAGTGGCCATTTCTTATATTGAAATAAGTTAAATATATATGACCAACAGAAATCTCTCTTGGTATTTTCTTCTCTATTAGATCTTCTTCCCAAAAGCGGCGTAGTCATGCCTCATGAATATTTAGTGGAATGCTACCTTTAATGACTACCTGTTTGCTTTCCTGTAGAATAGGCCCCTTCCAAAAAGGAGTCAACTCTAAAAGGAAAGTATTTGATCCCTTTGGAAGAAAATCCTTTCCCTTTAGAATAGACCCCATTTCAGTAGGGAGGCAAACAATTTTAACGGGTTATTTCCCCTGAAAGTATATCAGCTCCTTTTAAGGTAATTATGGAAAGGAGTTAACCCTTGTCATGCTGAATAAATTAATATGCCACCCCGACTTCTAATTGTCAGCCAATCAGATTCCTTGATCCAGATTGTTGATATAAATTCACATACTGAATGGCAAACAGTGCAGATCCAGATCAGTTGGCTTCTGAAGAAGCCAATTGATCTGGATCTACACTGCAAAGGCAAGGTATATCTGAGTTCAGCAGGACAAGGGTTAAAAATGTCAGAAATATTTGGGTATGTACAGTACATATGTTGAATGGCATATTATTCTGATAGAATTCGCTGTAGAAAAGGTACCCTTGAACACAGCCTTAGTGGACACATGATGTTTATATAATGTCATATCAAAGCTGATACAATGCCATGATATTGCACTGACGTTGATGTGATGTGATGCTGTCTTAACATTGCATGCCCATTGGAAGGTCTCTAAGGTGGCCATTTCAATGAAAGTTGAGGTGCCTGAGGACTTATTAACCTTTACCGCTCTCTTGGCTAATTCAGCGGACGACAAATTGATGATATTTGTCTTATTTTTCCCAGAAAACAGGATCTGACATTTCATGCAAATTGTCTCCAATGGAGACAATTTGCATGAAAAATCAAAACCTGTTTTCTGGAAAAAATAAGGAAATATTTCAAAATTTTTATCTGCTTAATTTTTTTACTCAGAGTGCTAAGCGTTAAGGAAGAGTGCTTGATGATAATTCTGGGATAATTTCTCTTATTTCTTCATAAAATGAATACCCACAACATTATGTTTTATGGAGACTGGAGAAAATTATCCCAAAATTATCATCAAATCTTTTATTAACCTTTACCACTCTTTGGGCTAAATAACAGATGACAAATTGATGATATTTTCCTTGCAAATAGGATTTGAGGTTTCATGCAAATTGTCTCCAAATGTCAAACCCTGTTTGCAAGGAAAACTAAGAAAAATATTTCAGTACATTGTCTGCTGAGAATGCTAAGCATTAACATGTCCTCTGTAGCCATTTCAATGATGGTTGAAGTGCACAGATTTTTTTACTCAAAATGGTTACCTAGAGACACCTCCTACATAGAAATTAGTTTTCAGGCTAGGAAATTGGCAAATAGAACAAATTAAGGCACTGTCAACACAATAACCTCCTTTCTTCAAATCATCCCTTCAGGTTTCATTTAGCACTCAATCAAATCATAGATCTAAATTTTGCCAGATGACTTTGCATTACAAGGTTTTGCACCTCACCCACACAAAATTTCTCAGCTTTTCAGTTTAACCTTTGGCACTCTCTGGCCAAATTCAGTAGATGACAAATTGATGATATTTTTCTTATTTTTCACAGGAATTGGGTCTTTTTTTTTTTTTAAAAGAAAACAGGCTTTGAAACTTCATGCAAGCTGTCTCTTAATAGACAGTTTACAGGAAGTTTCAAAGCCTATTTTCTATGAAAAATAGTATCAAAGCTTATTTTCTATGACAAATAAGAAATATATTTCAAAATGGCAGCTGCTGAAATTTTTACCTGGCATACTAAGCGTTAAATCTAAGCGTTAAATCTCAAATCTAAATTTTCCTGGCTGACTTTGCATTACAAGATATAGTTCCAAGCCCACACAGTCTGTTTTTCTCTACACTGCTTTTTCATATTAGTGGTACAGTGAATGCTCATTATAATGACAGCATTTGTTCCCAAAGATTTGCCAGTAAAATGAATTTGCCGTTGTAAAGAATCCTTAATGGACATGATGATATGTAAGAAAGACCTTGTTTTGTTCTTATTTCCAAGCAGAACATTATGTTTTGGATATTTGTTAGAATTGCCTCATTGAGGCAATTCTAACAAATATCCAAAATATATGTTGCTTGAAGTTTTCATGCCATATTTTTGCATAATTTCTCATTAACTGTCACATCTGAGCAAAGGTTTCGTGACATTCAAATTGTAATTATAACAAATTGTGTTGTTGTATCAAGTGTTGGTATAAAGAGGGTTGACTGTATTCTCTAGGCAAGTTCTTTAGAAAAATTGGTGGTATTTTTCTTATTTTTCTAGAAAATGAGACTTTTTGACATATCACACAAATTGTCTCCTTTTTGAACAGTTCTGCCAAACAAAACAAGTACTACGGTACACCAAACTTTTCAAAGTCTGTCGGACAATGATAAGACAAATTATCAGTTGAAATTCTTAGAATTTTTGCCAGACTGAACAAATTTTTGTCGGATCTGTCTGGTGGTCCTATGAATTTCACGTATACTGACTAAATGACGGTCTATATGTCAGTTTGAGTTTGTGTTTAACGGCCAAGTCAACTTTATTAAGGACATGTCAAGCCTGTCAGTTAGCCTATTCACACTTTTCCTGGGCAGGCTTAGTCCTCTAAGTAGTTGACCAGTACTTGTGCACATACTTCTCATGTGTAACTGAGAACTGCCTTTCTAGAATGAGCAGAAGGCAGGGAATGTCCGTTGAAATGATTTCATGATCAGTCTTCTCAAAATTTATGTGGCTGAGATGGGATTTGAACTTGCAACCCTGGATCTGCAGTCAGATACGCTACCAACTGCTAAATGGAGCCTGGCTTCTATATGTCAGACTCAAATATGAATCAGCACACGACAAAACCTACAATAAGATCTTGGTGATCAGCAAAGACTCTGATCAGCCTGTACATCCACCCAGTATGGCAAGAGTTCTCAATCATCCGTCTTTGGATAGCCTGGAGGCTGTAGAAAGCACATGTGATCAGTGAAAACTTTGATCAGACTGCATGGATGCGCAGGCTGATCTGAGTATTTGCTGTTTGCACAAGTCTTATTGTAGGTTTTGTCATGCGCTGGCTCATAATGTGAATGAAGAGGAAAACAAATCACATCGCTTTCATTATTTTCCAATTTATAAGCTTACAAACTGAGCATCAAATGGTTGGAAATAAAACACACCACTAAGAAATGTGAAAATAATTAATTGTTGGCAAGAACAATTTTAACCTTTACCACTTTATGGACAAATTCAGCAGAGGAAAAATCAATGATTTTTTTTTTTTCTTTCTTATTTTTCCCAGAAAATAGCCTTTGGCATTTCATGCAAGAGACAATTTGCATGAAATGTCAAAGGCTTTTTCTGGGAGAAATAAGAAAAATACTTCAAAATGTTGTCTGCTGAAATATTTACCCAGCATGCAAAGCATTAAAAACTTGAAATATACAGATCATTTGTCAGGTTGAAATAAACAAGATGCCCTGCCGATAAAGAGGGTGTTCAGAAATTAGCAGTACATAGTTTGAAAATGCTTGTAAATGTATTTTAGGGTGGGCTTTTTTTTGTACAGTAATTACCCCAAATACTAGGTGTACTATTTCTTTTTTGATAATTGGACAATTCCATTTGAAAACCTGGTGATGTGTCTACCATGTGGTGACAGAATAGCAAAATAGTATGGATCCTTTTTAATAATTAGTAGGGTGATGGTGAAGACCTACTATACACCTTTATCTCTACCCTTCCCACAATTTCTACTGCTTTAATTCATAAATGTGATGTATCAATGGGCTGGCTTACTATTTGCAGACCAGACATGAGCCCATGACTACCACCTGATAGAGAGTCATGTTAGAAACTGGTGTTTATTTCACATACTTAAATAAAAAAAAAACAAAAACAGAATTCGAAGAGAATAGTGCCAAAAGTGGCTATTGCAGGAAGGATTCAACAGCTTGCAATGGTACATCTATCATTTGTGTACATTTATTTCTGGAAGTTGTTTAAATAGAGTCTGCATGGTTGGCATACGGGCCTAATTGGTCAGATAGGGGTGAGTCAAAAAAAATGGAAAAACAGAAAGTGGTGAAATTTGACTTTGATTTTGGAGAATTAGTTCACTGATTAGCTTTGAATGTTGACAAACCAAAGTTTGTGATAAAGAGACAATTTGCATTAAATGTCAAAGCCTGTTTTCTGGGGAAAAAAGAAAAATATCAATTTGTCATTTACTGAGTAACTGCTTGGTGATGTATCTAAAAGTTCCTGGCTGAATGACAGACAGTGCAGACCCTGATCAAACTTATCTTATTGGATTTGCTTCTTTAGGAACAGTTTGATCTGGGTCTGTGGTAACACTATCTCCTCAGTCAGTGGATGGATTAAGGTCAAACTTACATAGAAACATCACTTGAACAATGTGAAGATACCCTTGTCCTGCTGAACCCAGATATATCCTGTCTTTGCAAACAGTGTAGATCCAGATCAGTTGGCTTCTGAAGAAGATTAGTTCAGAAGCCAACTGATCTGGATCTGCACTGTTAGCCATTAAGTATGTGAATTTAAATCAACAATCTGGATCAAGTAATCTGATTGGCTGAAAATTAGAGATGGGCATGGTATCAGCATGACAAGGGTTAATTATATTTTGGTGACTTTGACCTTATTTTTAAGATAAAAAATATGACTTATCTGTTTGCTCTGAAAATAAATTTCTTGTTTCTTTTTGTAGGTGCCATACTCTAGCTACACAAGAGAGAAAACGGCCACCTTCCGACCATACACTGTGCCAAGGGCACACCATAAGAAGTCAGTCCGAGAAGATTTTGAAATACTAGAATATCAGTACTCACCTTCAGTCGAAAGAAGATACAAGATCAAAGACCCATACTGATATAAAATTAATTTTCAGAAAATGTGTGGGACATAGAGCATAGAATACGGATATATATATATATATATATATATATATATATATATATATATATATATATATATATATATATATATATCCTCTTTTAATGTTCTGCATGCTAGATAAAAAAAATGTTTTTCCTCAGAAAATAGGCTTTGACATTTCATGCAAATTGCATGCAATGTCAAAAACTGTTTTCTGGAAAAAAAAAATATATCATCAGTATGATGTCTGCTGAATTTGCCCAGAGAGTGGTAAGGTTAATTTACTGGAAAGTTTGCCTCAGAAATGTGTGGGGCATAGAGCATAGATTAGGAAGGAAAAAATAAGTCCTTTTTTAAGAAAAAAAAAAGATTACTTTTGTCAAAGAGAGGAAGATAGATTTCAGAGGAGGCGTGTAGAAAAGTGACTGGCTGAACTGAAAGAGATTGGCGATAGGAAATGAAATCACCTGCAGTAATAAACCCTCATCAGCAAGCTTGGTTTTGACGTCCAAGTCCGATAAGCATTGTAGTTCTTGTGAATTATTGTTGTTTTATCCCAGCTCGTTGGTAACAAGTTTTGATTTTGCAGAAATTCAGACCTTGACCTACCATATTTACCCTATGTATTATGACAAACAGGCCTGAGCAAATAGTGCAGACCCAGATCATTACTGGCTAAGTGACATCAACGTATAGAAAACAATATTCAAATTTAAGAAGAAATGGTAAAGAATTAAGGCATTTCAGTATTATCGGTAAAATATAGTACCATATTTGACCTAATTACCGCACCGTGCACTTAGGGATTTTTCAAAATTACTGGGAAAACTTGTGGTAAAATATGTATCCACCTATACTAAGGGTTCACTTTGAAAAAATAGGTGAAGAACTAATTAAATGGTGCTTATGCAATGTTTTTTTTTTTTTTGTGTGTGTGTGTGTGTGTGTGTGTGTGTGTGTGTGTGTGTGTGTGTGTGTGTGTGTGTGTGTGTGTGTGTGTGTGTGTGTGTGTGTTTCTTCTGATTTTCTTTATAAAAGCATAGGTTATGGGTACTCATTTGAATTGCATTGACAAGTCAATGCAATTCAAATAGGTATCCACAACATAAGCATTTATAAAGAAGTAAAAGAAGTAGACAAAAAGTACACTGGCTGTAACCTGAAGACTATAATATGTCATAAGTTATACTGTCAGGGGAAGTAACTCAGGGAACATAAAACTACGGTTGATGTTTCCTATTTTAATTGTTTAAAAACTATAGTTATTTCGATTATAAACTGTTAGCTTTAATATCTTTTACAATCTTACTAATTTTTAGATAATTATATTTCTTAGTACCAACTCTTAGATGTCAGTCTCTATACTGATCTTACTCTATTCTCAAATAACAACACACGATTACTGAATTTGAACTCAAAACTGAAACTGACTCTCAAAATAACAAAGAAAACTCTCTCAAAATATACCCTTTTTATTCACAAATATGGACAAGTCAGCACCACTCATGCCCCACTCATTCATATGATCAATGCAAGCAAGCTAGGTTACTACATTTCCTGTAGAGATGATAAAAATAGAAAGGTAGACATGCCCCCATACATTAAGTATTCCTGCAAGGAACCAACCCACACACCTCGTTAGCAAGATGATAGTTCAAGGGATAAGGTGAGAGATCAAGACTGAAATCAAGATAAAATCTGTATAGCATGTAAGAGCAAAAGGAAAGGGATAGACAGGAAACAGCAAGATTTATAACAACTGAAATTTAGTAATGAAAGAAAAATAAAATATATATGATACTATATAACAGAATTGCTTGACTGTGCACTTATAGGGGTATGTGCAGTAATTAGGTTGAATACGGTATAGTAATTTCTATTTTGACAGAGTGTGCTGAGTAAATTATTTGAGCCACATCATGAGGAAACAGGTCAGATTTGGGGGTGGGTGGGGATATGAGGATAGTGTGTCTTCACAGTCTGATTTGGGCGATCACTGACAATATGTGTCCAATGTAGTAGGATTAGTATCTTTTTTGACATCTTCGAACAAATTGTTATTGTGTCATTTATGTAGGTTAAGCCTACTTGTGGGAATGTCAACAGTGAATAACTTATTTTTGTCTATACTGCAAATAGGATAGTGTATCTTCACAGTCTGATTTGGGCGATCTCTGACAATATACATGTAGTAGGATTAGTTTCTTTTTTGACATCTTCAAAAAAATTGTTATTGTGCCATTTATGTAGGTTAAGCCTACTTTTGGGAATGTCAACAGTGGGTAACTTATTTTTGTCTATACTCCAAATAGCAGAGCTCATATACCCTTGATAGGAGTAGTATCAAGTTGAATATTCATAGCTTCAGATAAGTTGCTTTTTTCAACATCTGGATACCCACAATATCTGGAGCCATGATATTTTCTTATTTCTCCATAAAAACATAATGTGGTACTCATGAGAAGTGTCTCAGTGAAGCATCATACACGGCTAGTATTATGATAAAACTTTGTACTATGTATTTGTAATCATAAAAATGAATTCTTAGTCAGATCAAGCTAAATATGTATTTACTGAAAGAATAATGTCAGAATACACATTCTTTATAACTCTTCCACAAGGAGTTACTGCCCTTGAATCATGGCCTTGAGTCTCAGATTATTATTCAAGTAATACACAGACTCAGGCCAGTCTTGAGTACCCGAGTATTCATTAAGGACACCTCTTCATTTGACACAACTCATTCAATAATTTGCATTTTACAGAATTTGTGTGCATTTGCCTTATGACCTCATGTTTGTATAATTTTGTCTGTTTTGACAAATTTTAAGGAATATTTTGAGCTCTAGAAGGGTGCAAAGGCTATGTGACTTATGTCACCCTTTCTTTGTTACTGAATGTTTTACATTTTAATATGACATCTCATGTAGTAGTGCAATAGTTAGCCCTTAGAGAGCTGCAAAAGTCGAAAATCAGGCCTGTTAGAGGGGGTACCCCTACTTGAGAAGCCATTACTCCCTCGATTTTGCCTCGAGTTCAATGGCATTTTCACACATATTTTGCCAATTGTATGTGGCCATTTTAGCAAAGATGTAAGGATCACGTGACTTCTAGTCACGTGACAGTCATGTGGCAACCAGGAACCATTTAAGACACAAAAAAAAAAAATTACAAGAAACCAGCACTTACTGTGTGCTATTCAGAAAGAAAAGGGGGACATACATAGGTTCTACTGTTGTTCATACTTCTTCCTCACTGGAAATGATTTAGGTGTTATGGGTGTTTTTTCCAGAAAATTGTGATAAAACTGACCAAGCGGGTGCTGAAATTTCTGACAGCTTGAAATTTGGTATACTCGGTCTTTATTAGCGTGGGTAAAATCCAGCACCTGACTTTCTAATGAAGAGAGGTATGTTTGTATGAAAGTAGGTTCCCTCCTGTATGGGAGCACTTGCTTTGAATGGTTGCATCTGGTGTATAGTAAGAATGACAGGCTTTAGAGTTGGCATACCCTTCCAAGATGACAAATGTCATTCCCCGCACTTTAAGGGTTAAATACATGAAGGTCTTCAAAATGTACAAAATGTCAAGGGTACAGATAATAGGGGGTATCAGTTTAATATTTTTTTCTTGTTTTTCAACAAAAAATTTGTTGTGGGTACTCATTAGAAGTGTCTCACAGAAAGAAAGCTTTATTTGGAGCTATAGAAGTGTGCTGTGTAAAATTGTTACCTTTTGCCTAAATATGGCAGATTTGGTGAGAATATCCAGTACCGTACAACAGTAGTCACAGATGTAGATAACATGCAACAACCAAAATGATTCTCCACAAAACATATATTGTGGGTATTCATTAGAGTGACCTTGCCAAGGCAATGTAAATTAGTAAAGACAACATGTGTTTTCATGCAGAAATAAGGTAAATACGAGGGTCGTGCAAAAAGTTCTGTCACTAATAGGCTTCCTTAGTTTTATCCCAGGTATATATGTATTTTAAAATGCTTCACTGCACTTGAATGGTGTGTTGAATAGCTAACGATACGCATTTATTTCATGCAAATTGCTTTCCAACTGACCGAGTTATTTCAAATTGAAATAGATGCAATCATATACATTTATTTTTTTCATACTTTTCCCTCAAAATAGAGCTTGACATTTCATTCATGTTATGTCCTTTCTGTAGACAGTTTGAATGAAATGCCATGAACTACTGTTCAAGAAAAAAAAAAAATTATTTGTTACCCATTTTTCTTCGCTAGTGTTAAGGATTTATACAAGTTATAATTATAATTGTGTTATATTCTTACCCAATGTGTTTTTCACTGTGCAAAAGATAGTGCAATATTATTTCATATTTACCCTAAGTATTTGATCTGAGCAAACAGTGTAAACCCAGATCAGATGCCATAGAATGTGGCATCTGATAAGGGTCTACACCATTTGCTATTCATCCAGTAATTGCTAGTGACAAGAAAAGGTAGTTAAGCCGGCTTGTACATATATTATGATAGGTATGGTAAGAAATCAAAGTGTCCGAATACTTAGGGTACCGTAAATACTATAATTCTACTTTTTTACTCCTATTTATAGTGATTTTACTAGTTTGTTGTGCAGTTATTTATTTAAAAATTATTTATTTAATTTAACATTAAAGCACTTGTCACAACTGCAGCAGATGACATTTTGATATATTTTTCTTTTTAATTTTTCATAGAAAATAAGTCTTGACACTTTATGTGAATCATCTGCCATCAAGACTTATTTTCTATGAAAAAAAAAAAGAAAAAAAAAAGGGTGTCGCTGCTACAGATTTTGCTTGGCACTTCAAGAGTCAATATGATTGTTAATTATAAAGTTAGCTTATTTTCAGTTTTTAGTTATACACTTCTTTGAACCAGTCAACTGATGCTGATGATTTTAGCCATTTTAGAGTGAATAAATTCCCCCATTCTCTATATTGGAAGAGTCCATTTTCAGTTTTAGGTATGTCAGGCTAATATGTGATTTAGATATTCCTTGAAAAAAAATGGTTGAACTATTTGCTGGATGCTTGTCATGAACACTGCATGCTGGGTAAAAATTTCAGTAAATATCATTTTGAAATATTTTTCTTATAAATACCCCCGCAAACTTTGTGGTGGGGTATACTGTTTTCACGTTGGCCGTCCGTCCGTATGTCCATCCGCAACACTTTGGTTTTTTCCTATTATCTTGAAAATGCAGTGATGGATATTCATCAGTTTCTGCAGACACATTGATATCAATAAGGTGTACCTACATAAGAGAAAGTAAGGGTTAGGGGCCAATTCTCTTGGGAGTTATTGCCCTTTTAAAAATTTCTTAATGCAGTAAAAAGTTTTTCACACTATCTCTTTAACCAATGGCTGGAATTAGACCAAACTAGCATATATACATCATCCGAATGGGGGAAAGAAGTGATTAGATTTTGGTGACCTTGACCTTATTTTCAAGGTCACTACATTATAAATACTCAAAAAGTGAGCCTTGTGTGCACACTACCTCATGCATCAATAGATGGTATTTGACCAAACTAGCATTGGGATTGGGGAAGGAAGTGATTAGATTTTGGTGACCTTTGGTAACATTTTCAAGGTCACACCTGCACTTTGAAACTCAAATTTTGTTTTTTCTAGGAAATAGGATCTGACACTTCATGCACATTGTCTCCTTAGGAGACAATTTGCACTAAGTGTCAAATCCTATTTTGTAGGAAAAAAAAAGAGAAAAATATCACCAAGTTTGTCGACTGCTGAATCTGCCTATAGCATGGTAAGCATTAAGGTAAATTTTCTGACATTGCTAATCAAATCATTCTGTAAATCAGACAGGTAAATCCTGAGTGTGATCGAACAATTTGGGTCCACTGCTGAATCTGTCCTTAGCGTGGTAAGCATTAAGGTAAATTTTCTGACATTATCAAATCATTCTGTAAATCAGACAGCCAAGTCCTGAGCATGATCGAGCAATTTGTTGTTAATTTGTACTTTTCATAAGACTCCTTTTCTACCTGGCCTTTACTTTCATTTTTACCCAATAAAAGATTATAGCTCATTAAAACTATGTAAGCCACTGAAAAATCCAAATTGGTTCTTTGATATTATTTGTTGTTAGCCGTCACATTTGGATCAATACATGAAATTACAGATCAGTTTTTTAATGAAGCTTAGACACTCTACATAAGCCCTTAAAGCACTAAGTAAATTTGTAGCAGACAACATTCTAAAATTGATTTTATTACTTTCAAAGAAAATAAGACTTAACATTCCATGTGAATTATCTGCCTTGCAGATGATTCACATGAAATGTCAAGCCTTATTTTCCATGAAAAAAGAAATAATTCAAAGTATTGTCTGCTGTAGTTGCGATTAGCATTTTACAGGTTAATATAAGAAAGACGGTGTATATAGGTCCAATATAGGGGGTGTTTAAAAGATAATTTTTGTAGCTTTTGCACAAAATCTGATCTTGTAGGTTCTCACTGAATTGCCTCTTCCAGGAGAATGTTTTCTAATGTAAGTACAAGATAATTTTTGATGAAAATATAAAAATTATCTTAAACAAAAAATGTAACAAAAATTATCCTAAATTATCATTTTAGTGCTTACATTATCTGAACCTATGTGCCCGCCTCGGGGGCTCAGTCAGATGCCTGTCCAACTGGTGATCAGGAGGTTGCGGGGTCAATCCCCACTGAGTCTGGCAACAATCTTTTGTTGAGATTGATCATGAAGTATTTTCTATGGTCATTCTCTCGCATTCGCCGATTCAAGAAGGGCAGGTGTCATTTTCTGGCAAAAGAATGTGCACAATCATCACCGTCATCTGATTTTTGATTACAAGTGCTGGTTAATCCCTTAGAGGACTAAGCCTGCTCAAGACAAAGTATGGTTAGGTAAACTTACTGCGCTCCACACGACCCTAATGGGTTGACTGGGTCATAAAACCGTAACACAAACAAATCTTTTAAGGGAAGGGGATACACTTTCTGGGAGGTAACGTTGTCAAATTTGTTTTGCCTCTCTTCTGAAAGGGATCTACCCTAAAAGGAAAGAATTTGCTTCCAGTGGAAGCAAATTCTTTCCATTTAGAGTAGATCCCTTTTCAGAAAGAATATGTTGTTCAGGAGAGCAAACAGGAAATCACAAAAGTTGTAATATGTTATATGTCCAGTTTGTTAAACTAGGCCCAGTTGTTCAAAGCTAACGACGTCGTTAGTTAACGATTCGTTAAAATTTACATCGAGTGATACGCAAATATGCTGAAATTTTTTGCTGAAAAAATGTGAGTAGCTTTTGCAGTGCAATATATTGTATATTGAATCAGCTAAAACAGTTAACGAAATGACCCTTTAAGCACTAAGGACGCTTTGAACAACGGGGGCCCGAAATCTTCTCAATATGAGTATGTGTACTGAACAATATTGGATACTTGACCTTGATTTGTTAGTTGTTTCCACATATGGTTTTGAACAGCATCTTTTCGGTATATGATTTTGTACATTCATGCACCGCAACCAAAAGGGAAGGGGACAGTTTGTGTGTGAATCCCATTATCATTTAGATCAGTGTGTTTTTTTGGTGTGTATGATCTCTGGACCCACATGATGAGGCTTTTTGGCGGTAAAGATGAAATGTTTTAATTTTGTAGACATTGAACACAGTTTTTTGTAAATATTTGCGAGTATGTCTGATTTTGGCAAAACACAATGTTCATTGGATGCCTGTTGTATATACAGAATGTTTTCAAAGTGACATGCCTGAGCAAACGGTGTAAGCCCAGATCAGCGTACCATATTTACCCTAAATATTTGGACAAAGCCAGAACAAAAATATTATGAAAACATTCAAAAACAACGAAAAAACATAAATATATCTGAGTATTGCCTTTGTAACTAATATGTAAATGTTTGAATTGATAAAATAAAAATCAAAACAAAAACAAAAAGTTAGAAAAAAATATGCTGAACAGTGTAGACCTATATTTGTCATTCAGCCAGCAATTTAATTCATGTTTAAAATTTTAGGTACAATATTTACCCTAAGTGTTCAGACACCTCAACTCCTTACCGTATTTATTCTAAGATTTGAACAAGTTCAATTTACTAGCCAATGTTGTGCCTAAAATTTGCTGGATGAGTGACAGTGTAGACCCTAATGAAATGCGGCATTCTGCAGCATCACATCTGGGTCTACACTCTCTGCTCAGGCCTGTCTGTCTGAATACATATGGTAAATATGGTAACTGGAAAGGGTTAACTCTTAATCTGCCAATCACAATTGTCGTCTGCTTTGTCATCTGCTTGTGATTTTACAAATCATTTTTGCAAACAGTGTGATCCCAGATCAGACGGCTCCTCTAGGAGCAGTCTGATCAGGGTCCACACTGTTTGCCTGTACGCAAAAATAGGTTTGAAAAGTTTGCAAGGATATTCAGCAGACGACATTTTCAGATGCAGGTTTTCTTGGCATTTTAAGGGTTAAGTTGTGTGAATATTTAGGTTGATATTTGTGTGATATGGCTCAATTTTCTTTTTTATTCCTGTATATACTCTAAATATTGGGACACCAACTCCTTACCATACTTGTCTTATGACTCACTATTGGGATTATACATGGTTTTTCATGCATTAACATTCGCCAGGTCCCGTGGGAGGTGTTGAAAACCGAGGCCGGAGGCCATGGTTTTCAACATCACCCAAGGGACATGGCGAATGTTAATGCATTGAAAAACCATATTCGATTGCTATTATTGCATAAAAACTGAAAACATTTGCTACATTTCGCATTATTTCTTGCACTACTTTGTTTCCCCTTTTCACCGATGTCTCGCGAACGCAATTTGCACTGACTATGCTCGTTCTAGGGCCAGGCAGTACACATCTCATAACGGTAGCAAATCTGTGGCCCCAGTACGATCATATTGAAATTTGCGTAGCCATGCATTAACAGCTTGTGAATTGCCTTGTTAATACACGGCTTTTCGCCGGTTAATGCACGGCTGTTAAACATGTGCGATACTGCTTTTTATGCAATAATACCTGTTGATATGTTTAACATATTGCTGGATGAGTGGCAAACAGTGTGGACCCTGATCAGATGTCATGTTCTGCAGCATCTGATCTGGGTCTACACTGTTTACTCAGGCCAGTCTGTCCCAATACTTAGGGTTAATACAGTAACCCTCAAAATGCCAATCACAACTGGACCAGATCATCTTTTGATTTTTTTGATTTTTTCAGAGAAATTTGAAAAAAAACTTTACGTGAACCATTTGTCTAGCAGATTTTTTTTTTCAGAGGAAATAAGGCTAGACAATTCACATGAAATGCCAAGCCTTATTTCCACAGAAAAATAATTAAAAAAAAAAACAAAAAAAAAGAGATTGCTGCCTGCTACAATTTTGCTTGGCACTTAAAGGGTTATTAGTATGTACTTGGTTGTCTCCATGCTTTATTTGATAATTTTTGTTATTTAATGCTTTAAAAGCTAGCTGAGCAAACTTTTCAGAAGATGACATTTTGATATTTCCTGCAAATTGTCTCCTAAGAAGGCAACCTAAGGAAACAATTTGCATGAAAGTCTGCTTTGGAAAAATAAGAAAAATATCAATTTGTAGTTTGCCGACTTGCCCATGGAGTGGTAAATACAGTGTTACTTTTTGAAATGGGAGATAACCCTGCTTTTGTCATCAAAAGTCAAGGTGCACCCAGACAGTGAAGGCCCAGATCAGACTGCATGAGGTCTGATCCTAACCGTCAGTCTGATCTGTTCCTATACTGTGCACTATGAGAACCTGGACACTTAGTCAGATCAGTGCTTGCACTGATCACTTCCAGAAAGCCGAGTCTGATCAAGACAAGGTATTTTGCAGTTTGATCTGAGCATTTCACATGTACACTAAACACCTTGAGCAGTCTGATCTGGACTTTGCTGTTTGTTGATGTAATCTGAAGGCCGTAGTAGCCCACCTGGGCTTTCTTCACAAATTCCCCATAAGACCCCTTGTGGAGTTTTATTCGGAATTTGCCATCTGAATATTCAGTGGAACCTGTGTTAAGCATGTATCTATGGGTAAGCACAAAGTGGTTGCTTTAGACAGGTGCTTGCTTAATACTAGTTCCAGACTAGGTGCTTTTTTTCACACAAAAAAAAAACAAAAACATATGTTGTGGGTACTCATTACAAGTGCCTTGCCAAAGGGCTGCTAATGAGCAGGGTTGTGGAATTTTCAAATTTTTTTCAATTTGTCCATGGACAATGGTCAAAATCCATTTGTCCAACCAAGATTTACTTGCCCAAACAATGGCATATGTAGTGGGTACTCATTAGAAGTGCCTTGGTGATGGGCTTCTAATGAGTTCTGACAACATCTGTTTGCTTCAAGAAGGGGTTTGCTTCAAGAAATAAGAAAAATATATATCTCATAATCTAGCTAGAGCTATGAAGTCCTTGTCCAAGGACAAGTAAATTGAGATATTTGTCATCAGGGAAATGGGACAAGTTGGACAAGTCGGGCATGGTATTTCAACAGTCCTGTAATGAGTACATGTTTTCATGGACAACTAAAAATGTTTATCTGGATACCCTGCTTAGTTGAGTCTATATCTTGTATGGGGTTCGAAAAACTGGCCTTTAAATGCAGGTGATAGCTTAATACAGGTGACCTTTAAGAGGATGTCACAATATAATCTATAGACTGTGCAGACCGCCTAAGGATGTTAAGGCATTTTTTTTTCCTGAGCAAAAAAAACCCTTTTCTCATGGGATACATATTTGTCTTCGGATGTAACCTCTAGCAGAGTCAAGGTTAACCTTTTCAACCCTGAATTACTCAAAATGGACTCTTCGATCATCACTGAATATGGATGAATCCATTGTCTCAAAAAGGGGTATTAGACAAAAAGAGTAGCACAGTTCCTTAATTTCACAGACAGAAAAGCTAATTGTGTAGATCCTGATCAGATGGCTCATGATAATGATGAGTTCAGATTTAACGACACGTCAACCCATGAGGGTCATTTGTGATAAGGATAAATTATCTCATCTGAATGTACACTGTTTATGGTCCTTTTTTCTGGTCTGTAGATTTGGAAGGGTTAAATACCATATTTACTCTCAATATTGGGACAAACAGGTCTGAAGGCATAATCTACACCCAGATCAGATGCCACTGAACATAGTGTCTGACCAGGGTCTACATTATTTGCCTCCTAATTCAGCAGTTTTTAGACAGTGCAAGAAATAGTCAGATCGACTTGTTCCAATTTTACGACAGCCAATGCTTAGCACTCTGGGTAAAATTTCAGCAGACAACAAAAAAATGTCTTCAATTTGTCATCTGCTGAATTAGCCCAGAGAGTAGTGAAGGGTAAAGGGGCTGGCTACACTTTGTAGATTTTCCTTGTTTATTTATCAGGGAGACAACTTTTGTGGCTTCCTGTTTGTTTTTCTCTTTCCTGCACACCAACTTCCCTTCTGAAAAAGGGTCCCCTCTGAAAGGAAATCCTTTCCTTTCAGAGTGGACCCTTTTTGGGTTGATTGTTTACAGCAGGGCCATAGTATACATATACCAAAATTTCCTTAAGGTTGTTGTCCATGTGCTTATCATTAGCCAATGAAATCAAACTGCGTGTTTGTATGAATTCCAGGTAATGGTTTTTTATAGCCACGCTATTCTTGTCACTGTGATGTCAGAGTGCCGTGTAAAGAGGGTAATCTGTAAAACCTAGGCTGTGACATTCGTAGAATGTGGTGTCTGATCAGGTTCTGCACTGTTTGTTTAAATAACAGGAAGTTAAGGGTTAAATGAAACAATCGTAAGTCTCCATTCAGGACAATTTTTCAGCCTACACTTGGAGACAGTCAACCCACCAGAGCTGTCAGTGCTTTGATTTCAGAAGGGAGGTAAAACAAGTTTGACACAGTTACCTCCTCATAAGATGTTTTCATTCTCCATAACTCTTTCCCTCTTTTAGTGGCGACTTTTGTCATCTGCTGATAACCCTTGCAAACAGTTTGGGACCCAGATCAGGCCCGACAAAACGTCGGGCCTGATCTGGATCCAAACTGTTTGACACTCTGATGGTATTCCTGATGGATTTTTTTAGAAAAAGTTAATTTTAAACAAAAAAATCCAGACGATAAAAAAGCATGCAAAATTACCCAGCATGCAAAGTCCAAATAAGGTAAATATGGTAATTTAGAATCATATGCCCAATTAGATGTTTTGCCTGGTTTTGTATAAAGTTGTTGAAGTTTGCATGTTTGAAAATAAACTTATTGATCATAATCATAATTGTTGTTTATTTCTTACAGCCACACAAAAAGACCCATTTGCATGCAAAATTTATAAGAAAATGTGACAGCTGAAAAAGGTTTGACACATTTTTTCAACTTGAAATCATCATCATTATCATGATCATCAGCCTGTGTATTCATCCCAAAGTCAAGTTTGTTTGTTTGTGTTGAGGTTTTATGGCCCGTTAGGGTCATGTCAAGTGCTGTCAGTTTCACAAATTTGTGTCCACTCCATATCTCGAAAGACCTATATCCCTTGCAGGATTTTCAGGTAACTTTGCACCGCAGCTTTGTTGACTTATGCCTTGGTCAATTCTTCTTTAAATTTGCTTCCAAATGATTAACTTGTGTTTAATTGAGTTCAATAAAACTTGACATGTGCAGATATAGTGAATAACTAGTATGGGATTATTATGGTGTTAATTGACAAATCTGAACAGAGTTACATCCCCTGACAGTTTTTTTTTTTTCAAATATTAGGACATGTAGGATAAGGAGATAAGGTGTCTGAACGCTTGTGGTAAATATGGTACACATGTAACAGGTTTCTATCATCCAATTCAAATGAAATTCATAGAGGTTTATGGCAACAAAACACAGGAAAAAACAGCCAAACCTGTCAATTCTGGCATGTATTTACCCTAAGTATTCAGACACATTACGTCCTTACCATACTTGTTCAAAAATGTCAACAAATCAATTTTACAACCTGCTGATGTGACTAATACATCAATATGGATGATTGGCAAACAGTGTTGATCCTGATCAGATGCTATGTTTAACAACATCTAATCAGGGTCTACACTGTTTGCTCACACCTATCTGTCAGAATACTTCAGATAAATATGATAGGTTCAGTCACTGATACAAATATTTTATTTCAATGATAAAATAACTTGATATTACTATGTTGTACATAATGTAACAGGTTTTCCAAGTTTATGTATCAGACATTTTTAAATGAAAGCAAACACTACTTTTTTTTTTTTTTAAATATTCTCCTTAAAAGCAGACAAGGACAGAAACCTCTTTACACTTAGTACATAAGTTTAGCAGATGATAAATGAGTAGATGATTTTAATAGTGGATGCTAAATCAACAGACGACTCAGCAGATGATAAATAAGAAGATTTTGCAGATGATCAATGACTTTTCTCAGAAAGAAAGAAAGGCGTAACATTTCATGTTAACTAACATTATCTCCTAATAACACTTAATATGAACTGTCTTGAACTCAATCACATACAATATAAAGCTCTAGTTCCTCTGCCTGGGAAAAATAAGAAAAATATTTGAAATAAAAATGTGAAACCATAATACCCTGTCACTATTGTGTGGTGGGTAGATAACTCTGTCAATGATGATTTGTTTGTGTTGAGGTTTTACGGCCCAGTCAACCCAATGGGGTCATGTCGAGCGCGGTCAGTTTACCTAACCACACGTTTACTGGGCAGGCTTAGTCCTCTAAGCGGTTAACCAGTATTGTGCATATTCTTTCGCCAGAAACTGACAACTGCCCTTCTTGAATCAGCGAAAGGGAGAGAATGACCGTAGAAAATATTTCATGATCAATCTCCACGAAAGAATGTTGCCGACCTCGGCGGGGGTTGAACCCGCGACCTCCTGGTCTCCAGTCGGACGGCGTGATGGAATTTGACCATGAGCAGTCCCAAACCAAATCTCCACAATATCAATGCACATACCAAGTTTGGTGAAAATCCATTGATATTTACTCATTGTTGTCCAGAAACAAAAATACAGACATACAGAGAGCAGATAATTTGGCCAAAAGCTGACGAAATTTGCCCATTAAACAATACCCAACCAGATCTCCACAATATCGATGCATATACCAAGTTTGGTGAAAATTCATTGATATTTGCTCGAGATATCATCCGGAAACGAAAAAATGGATGGACAGGCAGACAGACAGATTGATGAACACACATACTCCAAGGTGAAACCAGAATACCCGCTATTATCATGTGAGAGGGTATAAAATTCATCAATCATTTGCCATCTGCTAATTATTCTCTACAAAAGTGTAGACGGTAACTCCTATAGGTAAACAATCCAGGACAACAATTTATGATATAGCAAAGAACTTGTTAACCCTTAAACTGCCAATCACAACAATTGTCGTCTGCTTTGTCATCTGCTTGTGATTTTAGAAGTCATTTTTGCAAAAAGTGCGGACCCAGATCAGAATGCTCCTCTAGGAGCATTCTGATCAGGGTCCACACTGTTTGCCTGTATGCAAAAATAGGTTTGTAAAGTTTGCAAGAATATTTAGCAGACAACATTTTCAGATGTAGGTTTTCTTGGTGTTTTAAGGGTTAAGGAAGACTATTTGATGAACATTCTGAATTTTTTTTTTGCTCATTTCTTCACAAAAAAATGTTGTGGGTACTCATTAGAAGCACATAGCCAAAAACATACTCATGGGTACTCTTTAGAAGCACTTCCAGTTCTTATGAGTATCCACAACATATGCTTCTGTGGTGATCTGAAACAAATTATTCCAGAGTTATCACCAAATACCCATTAAACATACCTTGGCAATGTGCTTCTAATAAGTACCAAACATTTTCATGGAGAAATAAGTACCATATTCGACCTAATTACCACACATGCTCCTATAAGCGCACAGTCAAGTAATTTAGTAGTTTTTTAGAGTACAGCAATTGTACTTTTATCTACTTCTTTATAAAAAAACATATGTTGTGGGTGCTTGTCAACTTGTTGAGGCAATTCAAACGAGTACCCACAACATATGTTTTTATATAAAGAATATCAGAAAATAATTTTGCATAAGCATCATTAAATGTGCTCCTCATGAAGTTCTTTTATGTGTGTCCTTAATATGTGGATATTTAACTGCAAGTTTTTCCAGTACTTTTGAAAAACCTAAGCACACAGTGTGGTAATTAGGTTGAATACGGTATTTACTATTTTGACCAAAAAGGGCACCTTATCTAGATATCTGCCCCGACCAGTCTATGGGACAAGCCAGATCAGGGGTTTTTGCTGTCATCTTACAGTCAATTACATACTGTAGAATACAATGACAAAACATAAAAGCCAGGCCCTGAGGCTATAAAACTTTTTTCATGCTCAACTCAGCTGAGCATGAAATTTGTCCTGCTAATAAGAGGCCCTTGTAAATCACAAATTACTAACAATTGCAAATTCTTTCTTACTAAACACAGCTGAGCATAAAAATTTCTCAGCTAATAAATATGAAAATGCCAACTATTGTTGGCATTTTCATATTTATTATTCTCTGCTAATAAATATGGAAATGCCAACTATTGTTGGAGCATGCTCGGCTGAGTTATTGGAAAATAAATAGTGCTAAACTCAGCTGAGCATGAAATTTTCTCTGCTAATAAATATAAAAATATTTATTATTCTCTGCTAATAAATATGGAAATGCCAACTATTGTTGGCAATTTCATATTTATTGGCAGAGAAAATTTCATGCTCAGCTGAGTTTAGCACAATTTATTTTCCTATAACCTTGGGGCCTGATCCAACTGCTGATTTTGTGTATAAATTTTCACATATAGCTCGAGAACTCCTTTTTTGAGACTTTGCTTTTCTGTTTCTCATAATTTGGCTCCTCTTTTTTCCCCCAAAAAAGGGCACCACAATCTGCAGTGTCTGCTGATCTTACGTATCAATTTTCGCATATAGCTCGAGAACTCCTTTTTTTGAGACTTGGCATTTCTTTTTCTCATAATTTGGCTCTTATTTTTTTCCCCAAAACAGCTTGACATTTCATTCAAATGATCTTCTAAATAAAGCTGATTTGGATGACACTGCATTTGCCCTATAATATCAGGACACCTTAATAATTTACCAGACTTGTCCTAAAATTGAAAACTTCATTTTAATACCATAATAACCCTAAGTATTGGGAGAGATAGGCCTTTGCAAACAGTGTAGGCCCAGATCAGATGCTGCAGAATGATTTGTACCTAGGGTTAGGGTTAGTTATAGTTTAGTGTTTGGGTTAGGGCTTAGGGCTAGGGTTAGTAGGGGAGACAGGTTTAGTGTCAGGGGTTAGGGCTAGATTTAGAGGCTACAGATAAGGGTTGCGATTAGTTTTAGGTTAATTCTAATGTCTTGTAGGTATTGTTAGGGTTAGGGCTGGGCAGGGCTAGTGCTAGGTTTTTTTGCCATACATACAGCGAGAGGTAGTAGAATGGATTATTTCAAATTTTAGGACAAGTATGGTAAGAAGATAAGGTGTCCCAATACTCAGAGTAAATACGGTATCTACTGATATGTCTGAAAACTTTTGTATGAGAGGCAAGTGTAGATCCTAGATCTTGTATGAGAGGCAAGTGTAGATGAGACAGTGTAGATCCTAGTCAGCCACCACATTCTGCACCATCTGATCTAGTTCTACACTGTTTGTTCAGGCCTGCCTGTCCCAATGCTTAAGGTAAATACAGTAATTCTATTTTAAGAAAAAGAATACCGTATTTTAAAATACAGTAAAATTCTGCTATTAAGACCACTTGAAATTAAGACCACTCGTCTATTAAGATCAGCTTTTGTCAGTCCCAAATGTTCTTTTTCTTATAACAGTAAATGTCCTAAAATTTCGTACACTAAGATATCTGACAAAATGACATATGCAAACAGTGTAGACCAGATCAGACTGCTCCTTCAGGAGCAGTCATATTAGAGTCCACACTGTTTGCCATTCCATTAAGTATTTTAATAAGCATAAAAGCAAAAGTTTGGTCAAAAAGTATAGAATAAAGCGTTCGAAATTTTAGGACATTTACTGCATTCTATATTCAATATTAACCCTTGTCCTGCTGAATCCAGATATGCCCTGCTTTTGCCAACAGTGTAGATCCAGATCAGTTGGCTTCTGCATGTTTGCCATTCAGTATGTGAATTTATATCTGGATCAAGGAATCTGACTGGCTGATTATTAGAAGTGGGTATGGCATTTTAATTTATTAAGCATGACAAAGGTTACTAATTAGACCACTTTTAGACAGTCACAAAAGCGGTCTTAATAGCAGAATTTTACCATATCTGCAAATTTCTACCGTAATGGGTGACATCAGCATTGACTTTGGCAACAAAATAATGCCAACATCTGGATAGGTGAACAACAACAGCAACAAAATACAAGTTTTGCTATTCAGAGCTACTTAATATTTGGTGTTTTTAGTGTTTAACCATTGCCACTCTTTGGGCAAATTCAACAGATGACATTTTGAAATAATTTTCTTATTTTTTCCAAGAAAACAGGATCTGACATTTCATGCAAACTGTCTCCACTGGAGACAATTTGCAGGAAATGTCCAATCCTGTTTCCTAGGAAAATAGGAAAAATATTTCAAAATATCATCTGCTGCAAATTTTTGTCCAGAAAGCTAAGCCTTAACATCCCCTCAATAGTACATGATCATCATTTTGCCAAGACTTAATTCTTACCTTAAACTGCCATTCAAAACTGTAGCAGGCAACATTCTAAAATATTTTTCAATTTTTATTTCAACAATATAAGGCTTGACATTTCATGTGAATCATCTGCCCAGCTACTCTGTTTGAGGTTTTACGGCCAAGGTTGAGGGTTTAAGGCCCAGTCAACCCATTAGGGCCATGTTGAGCACAGTCAGTTTACCTTTTCACGGGCAGACTTAGTCCTCTAAGCAGTTAACCAGTACTTGCGCACATTCTTTCGCAGAAACTGACTCCTGATCACCGGTCAGAAGCACATCCGACTGAGCTAGCAATGGCCCACTCTGCCTAGCAGATGATTCACATGAAATGTCATAATGTTTTCTTTCTTATTACAGTACATTTCCTAAAATTTCGTACACTAAGATTTCTGACAAAATGACATATGCAAACAGTGTAGAGCCAGATCAGACTGCTCCTTCAGGAGCAGTCTGATCAGGGTCTAACTGTTTGCCATTCCATTAAGTATTTTAATAAGCAACCGCATAAAAGCAAAATTTTGGTCAAAAGTATAGAATAAACTGGTTGAATTTTAAGACATTTGCTGTATTCTATGTTCAATATTAACCCTTGTCCTGCTGATCCCGTATATGCTTTTGCAAACAGTGTAGATCCAGATCAGTTGGCTTCTGAAGAAGCCAACAGATCTGGATCTGCACTGTTTGCCATTCAATATGTGAATTTATATAAAAAATCTGGATCAAGGAATCTGATTGGCTGATTATTAGAAGTGAGTGTGGCATCTTAATTTATTCAGCATGACAATGGTTAAGACCATCCCACTGATAAGACCACTTTTAGACAGTCACAAAAGTGGTCTTAATAGCAGAATTTTACTGTATCTGCAAATTTCCAGTATCATCAGCATTGACTTTGGCAACAAAATAATGCCAAAATCTGGATAGGTGAACAACAACAGCAAGAAAATACAAGTTTTGCTTTTCAGAGCTATTTAATATTTGGTGTTTTTAGTGTTTAACCATTACCACTCTTTGGGCAAATTCAACCAATGATAAGCTGATATTTTTCTTATTTTTCTTATTTTTTGTGAAAATAGGAAAATACATGTATTTCAAAATGTCATCTGCTGCAAATTATTGTCCAGAAAGCCAAGCCTTAACATCCCCTCAACAGAACATGTAGTTTGATCATCATTTTGCCAAGACTTAATTCTTACCTCAAACTGCCATTCAAAACTATAGCAGGCAACAACCTAAAATATTTTTCTAATTTTTTTTCCAATAATATAAGGCTTGATGTTTCATGTGACTCATCTGCCCAACTGCTTTGTTTGTGAGGTTTTAAGGCCAAGTCAACCCATTAGGGCCCTGTTGAGCGTGGTCAGTTTATCTAACACTTTTCCCATGCAGGCGTTGTTCTCTAAGCGGTTAACCAGTACTTGTGCACATTCTTTTGCAAGAAACTGATAACTGCCTTTCTTAAAGACCGTAGAAAATATTTCATGATATTCTTCACAAAAGAATGCTGCCCGAGACCCACGAACCCGCGACCTCCTTATCACTGGTTGGGGGCTCATCCGACTGAACTAGTGAGGCCGACTCTGCCTAGCAGATGATTCACATGAAATGTCATCTTATTCCCTTCCCTCCACCCCCCTTCAAAAAAAAAAAAAAAAAAAGTGAGAAAAAGATTAGAAATCTGCAATCTGCTGTTGTTGTGACTGGCACTTTAAGGGTAAAGACAAAATTATAAAGATTCATACATTTAAAAGAATTCTGTACCATGCAGAATTTGAACCCTTGACCACTGGATTAGCAGTAAAACACTAAGCCTAGTGTGCTATTGTGTTCCTTTGCAACCTGGAGGCTGGTGGAACTCTGTAACCAAAACAGGATGAAAATATTGCTAAAAATGTCAAAAACTATTAATAGCAAATATGGCCTGATCATTTTATACAAAAACATACCTTGTGGATATTCACTAAAATTGTCTCACTATTTAGCTTGCTTTCTCAACACATATAAAACTCCAAAAATATCCTACATTACGAAAATACACCTATTCAAATATATTGACAATTTCACCACCAAAAGTTGGAAGTTTTCAGATAAAAATTCTGATCTTTTTCATATTTCTGCTCAAAACATAGATTGTGGGTACTTGTTAAAACCCCTCAGCGAGACAGTTCTAATGAGTACCCACAATCTATGATTTTGAGCAGAAATAAGAAAAATATTGTATACCCCTGTAAACCCCAGTTTTACTATATAAAAGTGGGGTTTAAGGGGGTCAAAATTATATAGGTATGTTTTCGTGATGCTACCCAAAATATGCCTGAGTAAACAGTGTAGATTTGGATCAAACTGCTTCTAAAGAAGCCATTTGATCAGGGTCTGCACTGTTTGCCATTCAGCTGGCATGTTTCTGGTAGTCAAAAGGACCGATTCAAAATTTAGAACAAGTATGGTAAAGAGTTATAGTTTCCAAGTATTTAGGGTTACTATGGTAACATGATAAGCAAAAACAAATCTTACCATAAATGAACTACAGTTACTCTCGTTATCTGGACTTCTATTATCTTGAATAATGGCTTATTTCCAAATCAAAATCTGGTCACTGTTTAAACATGAAAATCTAACAACAGGTAATAAAATATTGTGGAAAAGAGGAGAAATTGCTCTGAAGGAGCAATTTCTCCTCTTTTCCACAATATTTGCAATATAGCTTTCATTATATCTCTAACTTCAGGAGTCAAATTACATAATCATTTGTGAACTGTGATTGTTCAAATTATTTTTTTCCTCAATTTTGCAAATCTGTTATGTTGAGGTACAGATATCTCGAAGTATTTCAGAGAGTCCCTTGGACTTCGAGATAACGACAGTCAACTGCACATTATGATAAAAGAGGTCTTTGGGGTAAAATGCACACAGCAAATGCCCAGATCAGCCTGAGAGTCCATGCAGTCTGATTTGACTGGCCATTCCTGTTTATCAGCACATTCTACAGAAGGGAATGATTCTGCAAGCAGACAGATCCTTCTCCAATGGGGTTCACTCTAAAAGGAAAGAATTTGCTCCCACAGGGAGCAAATTCTTTCCTTTCAGAATAGACCCTTTTTTGAAAAGAGGTAAAAACATTTTGACAGAGCTGTGTTTGGCCTGAAAGAGTATCAAGTCTCCCTAACCCCAACACACAGAATATGACTTACAAAAGCTTTGAACACATATGCAACACAAGTTTACATATTTACCCTAATTATTGGGACAGAAAGGCCCCGGCAAATAGTGCAGACCCAGATCAGATGCTGCATTCTGCAGCATCTGATCAGGGTCTACACTGTTTGCCACTCATCCAGCAGTTTTAGACACATGAATAGGTAATAAAATGGACTTGTTCAAATTTTAGGACAAGCTCGGTAGGGAGTTAAGGATGTCCCAATATTTAGGAAAATTACAATATGAGCCAGTGCATGACAAAACCTACAAGAAGACCTATGCAACCAGTAAAGACTCAGATCAGCCTGTATAGCCACCCAGTATGGTGGCAAGGGTTCTTGTTCAGCTCTCTTTGGATAGTCCGGAGGCTGTAGAAGGCACATACAATCAGTGAAGACTGATCAGACTGTGCAGATGCACAGGCTGATCTCAGTCTTCACTGGCTGTGCAAGTCTTATTGTAGGTTTTGCCGTGTGCTGGCTCATATGTAAAAATACATGATAACTGAAAACATGATTATGCTTTAAAATAAGTAACACTGTGGGGAAGCAATAACTGATCCCTACAATAATTCAGAAGAGCTAGGAGATGAGAGAAAAACCGAAATAGAGGGGAAACGAATATGAGAGAAAAGGCAAATGACAGTCCAGAAAGAGAAGAGTTCAAGACATTTTAACATACCCCCTTCCCCCACACGTTACAAGTACAGCTGCCCCTTACTACCACCCTACCACCTGGACCAGACAGTGTGAAAAGGTAGTCTGATCCACCTTTTTCACTCTCTGCATAAGAGCAAAGCCATACACAGTTATTCTGGGCATATGTGGAGGAAGTTGTCTCTTGATATCTGAAACCTTTCAAAAATGGGAGCTACTCCTAACGGAAAGAATCAAATATGCAAAGACTCAGATCTGCCTGTGCATCTGCGCAGTCTGATCAGAGTCTTTGCTGATCATATGTGCTGCAAAGCAAATTCTTTCCTTATGGAGTCCCACAGACCCTGCAAAATTTATAAAGGAGCAGCAAACAACCTAACACTGTATAGTCACAGAGTGGGTATGTACGGTATCTGGGTCTTCATTAAGCATGAAAAATTGTTGGATTTTCTTGCAGCAGATCTCAAATGTTTATATTTGAATTTGTTGAAAGCCTAACTACCATAAATGTCTTGCTCCCAAGCCCCACTCCCCAAGCGCCATCCATAAAACAATTAATAGTTTAATACAGGCTTATACATGTGCTATTCAACTTTTTTGATTACATCATGAGTGAAGGTAAGAGAAGTATCTCTATGAGACAATTATAATGATAAAACACAAAATGCAGAAAGATAATTAAAGATAATTAAACATATCTTTAACTGTAAACCTTTACCACTCTCTGGGCAAATTCAGCAGATGAAAAATTGATGATATTTTTTTTATTTTTCCCCAGAAACAGGATTTGAAATTTCATGCAAATTGTCTTGCATGAAATTTCAAATCCTGTTTCCTAGGAAAAATAATTCTAAATATTGTCTGCTGAAAATTTAGCAAGTATACGCATTTCTTTATTTTATTTATTTTTTTTTTTTTTTTTTTGAGAAAATAAGGCTTGAATCATCTATTAAGCAGATGATTCAAAATGTCAAGCCTTATTTTCTCTGGAAAAAACAAAACAAAAACAGAATGTCATCTACTGCTATTGTGACTGCCACTTTAAGTATTAATACAGGGATCAAACATGGCTTTTTATGCATTAACATTCGCCATGTCCCGAGGGAGGTGTTGAAAACAAAGGCCTCCGGCCTCGGTTTTCAACACCTCCCAAGGGGACCTGGCAAATGTTAATGTATAGTGAAACCATGTTCGATCGCTTTTATTGCATAAAAACTGAAAACATTTGCTACATTTCGCATTATTTCTTGCACTATTTTGTTTGCTTTTTCACCAATGTCTCGCAAATGCAATTTCCATGGATTATGCTCACTCTAAGGCTAGGCTGTACACATCTCGTGATGGCAGCAATTCTGTGGCCTCGGTATGAGCATATTGAAAGTTGTGTAGCCATGCATTTACAATGCTTGAATCGCCTCGTCAATGCACCGCTTTTCGCCAGTTAATGCACGGCTGTTAATAACGTGCGGCACTGCTTTTTATGCAATAATGACCCTTACGGAAACCTGTCACTACAAAATCTGTTCCAGTACAGCTTTCTGTGCCAACTGTCCAATAAATAACATGTTTGCAGTGTGCAAGCAACAAGGGAAATTGCAAATCCATTCAGGGTCTTCCAGAAGAGTGATTCCAAAGTATCCAGCACAGGGCTCTGGAAATTTTGAAATCTGAATCGGTCCAGCCAATAACGATGACGTCATCAATGAGCCCATTTCCAAAAAAAACAAATATGTATATATCACCTGTCACGAAAACTAAGGACAATTGGCAGTCCTACAACTCCTTTTAAATAATACACCTCAACTCCGTTATATGACGGAAGTCCAGGTATAATGAGCATGATCAAAGGCTGGCGTCATCAATAAATACAGTCAGGTATGTAAAAAGAAAGAAAAAAAAAAAAAAAATTTGTTATTTCCACCTCCGCAGGGTTTTCCTAAACTATTTATAAAGAACTGATTCCCGTCTTGTATAAGCGCAAAGATGGCGGGAAACAGGAGAGACAGAACGAAACGACTTTCATGGACCTAATTAGGTCTAATAAAAAAGGCCTGCGCCACGGGCGGTTTTGCAGTTTTCAATGTTTCAAGATTTGATCAGACTGCTTAAATTTTAAGCACTGACCAATCTTGTCTGGCGCAAGTGGTGCATTACTTATTTTTACCGTGAAATCTACCTTGAATTATACTCGCGTGTTACGGCAATCAACAACAAAAAAAAAAAAAAAAAAAAAAAAAGAAAAAAAGAGGCAATCAATAATACCCAGATCAGACGCTGTTGTATGCGACAACTGATCAGGACGTACACGGTTTGGGAATTCATTTATCGAATCTGGGACCGACAAACCACGTTGATCAAAACAAGAAAAGAAGAGGAAGAAAACGGGTGCGTTCAAGTGGTGCATTCTTTTATCACTCTCAGTAAAGCGACCTTTGATCTTTTGGACACGCCGACTGCACCTGGATGTTTTGCAGTCTCAGTGTATTCACACGTGTCACACAAACGGATTAATGAGACTATCGTTACTGATGATTTGTGTTAATCGCTTGTTTACCACACAAAGGTCAGTGAAGTGTTGATGTTTTGACAATGTTTGGATAATGACGTAATTAATTTGTGCTGCGGTAGGTTGCAGTTATTCAGCTGTCTCTCCAATATACATATCAAATGACCGTTTAGAGCCTTTTAACTACCATAATTTTGCATTTAAAAGGTGCGTGGACGTTGTCAGTTTGGGAAGACTTGACTGCTTGTGATTTTTTTAGACATCATTGATTCGTGAAAATTGTTTGGTTGGGGAAAAATGGGGTTCAAGGCACAAACCTGTTGGACCTATTTATTGGCATTTTGGGGTGTTTGAAATCGGTCCAGAATTCTTAATTTCAGTCCAGACCGGCTATTTTTTCGGTTTTCCCAAGCCCTGATCCAGCAGTTCAGTAAGCAGAGAGAGACTGCATAAAGGTGTAGGCTGATCTGGGCCTCCATTAAACAAATATGCAATATCATTTTCTCACTTTGGATCATACAGTGAAACCTGTGTAAGAGAGCCACCTTCGAGACTGACTTTAAATAGTGGTTGATGTGGAAAAAGTTGTCTGTCTTATAAAGGTACATGTCATGTAATTTTGCTAGCAAAATTACATGACATGTACCTTTATAAGACAACCACCTTTCCACATCAACCACTAAAGTAAATTTCAAAGGTGGCTGTCTTACATAGGTTTTACTGTATCAGGGTTGTAGCTGGTGTTAGTGTCGTTTGGCGGCCGTAAAACATCTCCCCATACTTCACCAAAGTGCAGATTATATTTTCATTTCACTTGGAATCACTGGGTCCATTGTGGTGTCTTTGAAAATGGAGTTCTGCTCATGTATATGCTAGAGCGCTTAAGCAGTGTTGCAAACTTTATTACTGCTTATGAAGAGTCTCAATAAAGCCAAGGCTCACATTTTCTGTCTGTAATGTGTTCTTTGTTTCCAAAGGCAATCTTTTTTACTTTTATTGTAAAATTCCTCTTTCCTGCTTGCAATGGTAAGTAAAACCAGTGTGGGGTAAAAACTTACAGAAAAACTCACCTGACAGGGTAAATACAAACTTATGCAGTAAATTTTGAATCAGACAAGACACAAAAGAGTGCAACAAGTAATCACTTTGTAAACCAATCAAAATGTAAATAATATGGCATTTTTCTTTGGAAAAAAACAAAACAAAACAAAAACAAGAGGCCCACGGGCCACAACTCGCTCACCTGAGTGAAACTGCCACTGCAGATATGCAGATGGCATGCAACATTTTTCCAATACTCTTATGACAAGGCAATGGCTTAAACAGTTTTTGAAATATCTTGCTTACAAAGTTTAAAATGCTGAAATTTTCAAAACGTCACAAGTAAAACAAGTCACCCACAAGGCCTCCTACCAACTTTTGAGTCAACTGGCATTTCAGTGCAGTAGAAGAAGCAAAATATAGATTTTCAAGATGGCTGCCATCTTGGATTTCCAATCAAAATGATTATAGCTATTTTTTTATCTACAAGTCACCCTGATGCTTCCTACTAAGTTTGAAGTCAATTGACTTTAAGGTTTAGGAGAAGAAGCGAAAAATAGATTTTCAAGATGGCTGTCATGGAGGCCATCCTGGATTTTCAATTGGCACGATTTTAGCTATTTTTGATGTACAAGTCATCACGATGCTTCCTAGCAAGTTTGGAGTCAATTGGCCTTTTGGTTCAGGAGAAGAAGTGAAAAATAGCTTTTCAAGATGGCCGCCATGGATTTCTAATCTGCACAATTTTAGTTATTTTTGATTTATAAGTCACCCCAATGCTTCCTAACCAGTTTGGAGTCAATTGGCTTTTGGGTTTAGGAGTAGAAGCGAAAAATAGATTTTCAAGATGGCTGCCTTGGCGGCAATCTTGGAATTTGGACCAACACGATTTTAGCTATATTTGATCTACAAGTCACCCTGATGCTTCCTAGCAAGTTTGGAGTCAATTAGCCTTTCGGTTCAGGAGAAGAAGCAAAAAAGATTTTCAAGATGGCGGCCATGACGGCCATCTTGGATTTCCGATCGGAATGATTTTAGCTATTTTTTTTAGCTACATGTCACCCTGATGCTTCCTACCAAGTATCGAGTCAATTGGCCCTGGGGTGTAGGAAGAGTAGGCTTTTAAAGCAATTGTTCACGCCGCATGACCCATGATGGACGACGGACATTGACTGACCACAATAGATCACCATGAGCATTCATGCTCAGGTGAGCTAAAAATCTGAGCAAATTTGGCTCAGTGGCTTCAGAGAAGTCGTCAAATTCTCAACAATTTTCCCATATAAATGTTATGGGGCTCATACAAATGCATTGGGAAGCAAACTTGACCTTGCCATAAAAAGGTCAAATGTCAACGTACGATAATCTTTTTAGCAATTTTGGTAGATCTCCTGTCCCTGATGATTTGTGCACAGATTTAGCCCCAAGGCATCCTCAGTTCTGAAGAAGAAGATTTTTAAAGGGTCTTACCATATATGGGCATGGTGGCCATCTTGGTCAACGGACCACTACCATTTTAGCAATCTTTCGTTCCCCTGACTTAAGAAGGCACAATATGAAATTTGAGCAAATTTGGCTCAGTGGCTTCAGAGAAGAAGAAATTTAAAATTCTCAACAATTTTCCTATTCAAATGTATGGGGCTCATACAAATTCATAGGGAAGCAAACTTGACCCTGCCGTAAAAAAGTCAAATGTCAACGTACGACAATTCTTTTAGCAACTTTGGCAGACCTCTCGTTCCCGATGATTTGTGCAAAGATTCAGCCCCAAGGCATTCTCGGTTCTGGATAAGAAAATTTTTTAAGGTTTTTACCATATATGGGCATGGAGGCCATCTTGTTCAACAGACTGCGACAATTTTAGCAATCTTTTGTTTCCCCACACAAAGGTGGCTCCATATGAAATTTGAACAAAATTAGCTCAGAGGCTTCAGAGGAGAAGTCGTTTGAAACTCTTAAAAATTTTCCCATTCAAATGTATAGAGCTCATACAAATGCATAGGGAAGCGAACTTGACCTTGACGTAAAAAGGTCAAACGTCAATGTACTACAATTCTTTTAGCAACTTTGGTTGACATATCGTCCCCGATGATTCGTACAAAGATTCAGCCCCAAGGCATCCTCGGTTATGGAGAAGAAGATTTTTAAAGGTTTTTACCATATATGGGCATGGCGGCCATCTTGGTCAACGGACCATGACAATTTTAGCAATCTTTTGTTTCTCCACCCTAAGGTGGCTCCATATGAAATTTGAACAAAATTAGCTCAGAGGCTTCAGAGGAGAAGTCGTTTGAAACTCTTAACAATTTTCCCATTCAAATGTATAGAGCTCATACAAATGCATAGGGAAGCAAACTTGACCTTGCCGTAAAAAGGTCAAATGTCAACATACAACAATTCTTTTAGCAACTTTGGTTGACCTCTCGTCCCCGATGATTCGTGCAAAGATTCAGCCCCAAGGCATCCTCGGTTATAGAGAGGAAGATTTTTAAAGGTTTTTACCATATATGGGCATGGCAGCCATCTTGGTCAACGGACCGTGACAATTTTAGCAATCTTTTGTTTCCCCACCCTAAGGTGGCTCCATATGAAATTTGGACAAAATTAGCTCAGAGGCTTCAGAGGAGAAGTCGTTTGAAACTCTTAACAATTTTCCCATTCAAATGTATAGAGCTCATACAAATGCATAGGGAAGCGAACTTGACCTTGCCATAAAAAAGGTCAAACGTCAACGTACGACAATTCTTTTAGCAACTTTGGTTGACCTCTCGTCCCCGATGATTCGTGCAAAGATTCAGCCCCAAGGCATCCTCGGTTATGGAGAAGAAGATTTTTAAAGGTTTTTACCATATATGGGCATGGCGGCCATCTTGGTCAACGAACCGTGACCATTTTAGCAATCTTTCGTTCCCCCACCCTAAGGAGGCTTCATATGAAATTTCAGCAAAATTGGCTCAGCGGCTTCAGAGGAGAAGTTGTTTGAAAATGTTAACGGACGGACGGACAGACGGACGGACGGACGGACGAAAAGTGATCACAATAGCTCATCCTGAGCAGAGCTCATGTGAGCTAAAAAAACATACTTTTGAATCCTTTTTGCATCTGTATTCTGTAAGCCAGTTCTGAAACTTTCTTGGTAAAAAAAAATGCATAATTTATATGAATGCATGGCTTATTGTCTGGGAAATGGTAGAGTGTACTGCATTTACCATATGTATTCGAACAGATGGACCTGAGCAAACTTGTAGACCCAGATGAGACGCTGCAGAACGCGGCATCTCATCAGGGTCCACACTGTTTGCCACTAATGCAGCAATTTTAAGACACAACATCCGGTAGTAAACTGACTTTTTCAAATGTTAGAACAAGTATGGTAAGGAACTGAGGTGTCCAAATACTCGTGGTAAATACTGTAGTTGGTAGGGCTATATAGATGGAAGAAATCATTAGACTGTCTGCAGAAATTTTGTATGACATTTCAATTAAGGCGAGTAAATTTTTTTGTGGGACAGTGGCATTATCCACCTGCTAGGTCTGAAGGACAAGTGGCTTCTGAAGGAATCTTACATCCTTGCATGTGATCATGTGGGCTATCCCAAAGCAGATATTACATAATCTCCGGTTGTTTTCCCAGTTGCTTGCCATTAAAAGAAATTCCCTTAAATTTTCTCTACTGAATTTATAAAACAACAGCTTACCATGTTTACCTTAAGATTTAGACAGGCCGGCTTGAGCAAACAGTGTAGACCCTGATCAGACACTGCAGCATGGGGCATCTAATCAGGGTCTACACTTTTTGCCACTCATTCAGCAATTTTAAGACAAATTGACAGGTAGTTTATTCTTTGATTAAATTTAAGTACAGTAAATGTCCTAAAATTTTATGCCATACATTTATAGCATAAATTTTGTTTCTTATGTATTCCACAAATACTTGTTGGAAAGACAAAACAGTGTATACCCTGATCAGACTGCTCCTCAGGAGCAGTCTGATCTGGGTCTGCACTGTTTGCATAAGCCAGTAAAGTTGGCTGTACAAAATTTAGGACAATTACCATACGGTCAGGTTATAAGGCATCCAACAACTTAGGATAATTCCCATAATTTCATTTCCGACAATAAATAATGATTTACTATTAAATTTAAAAATTGTAAGTCTGCACTAATAATAAGCCATCATTAACTCATAAAATCTGCAACTTCATCAATCTCTCTTTGTTTTGCCTGCTTGGCTGCCCATCGTGCTTCCATTACCTCCGGTGTAACTTTCCATTTATCATGGAATATCTGTTTACCACAATCAGGACAATGCTTACCACCTGAAACAAAAAACAAGTGGACCAAAAATGAATTAAAATAGCTCAAGATATGAAAGACACTTTTTACAACCAACCCCGCTAGCATTCTGCTTAAATCTATATCAGACTGTTATTGGTCCGAAAGGATTCCTGTCTGGCATATAATGGTCTGATACAGATTTATGTAGAATGTTAAGTGGGAAGGAAGCATTTATATAAGTTCTTATTTCTCCAGAAAAAAAAACAAAAAACATTGTGTACACAAGAGAACTGCCCCCTGGAAAATTTCAAGACAAGTATTTATCTGGGTATTCCCTTGTCTGGAGCGATGATTAGTGAAGTTTGAAATGGATTTCTTCTGCGAACATGACAAAAGACACATAGCCCAAGATGATAAAAGTGAATTCAGATATTTTTTCTCATTTCTCCATGAAAATGTATGTTATGTTTATTCATTAGAATGGTCTCAGCCAGGCTCTTCTAGTGATTATAACTAGTCCTGCAATGAGGCACTTCTAATAATTACCAAACGTTTCATGGAGAAATAAGAAAAATATCAATACTTCATAGGTTGAGAGAAGAGTGGGTGTCGGATAAATATTTTTCTTATTTCTCCACGAAAACATATGTTGTGGGTACTCATTAGAAGTGCCCCGAGTACCCACAATATATGTTTTCGTGGAGAAATAAAAAAAATACCAATATTTTTAGGTTGAAAAAAGCGTCATATCTAAAGCTATGATACTTTCAACAGAAAAAGCTTATCTCAAGCTGTGTTATAGTAATGATGTGATGACAAAACAAAGAAACTTGAAAAGTGACTATCTTTTCACCGATTTAACAAGAACAAGCATAGTTCCAGATGAATGAAAATACTAACCCTCAAAGAGCCAATCACAACTGCAGCAGACAACATTTTTTTATTTTCTTTTTTATAAAATAAAAAAAAAATTTTAGAATGTCATCTGCTACAATTTTTGCTTGGCGCTTTAAAGGCCAGGGGCCAAGTATAAAAATCAAGGGGTCTGAAAAATGGCTAGTGTGTTCCCTAGTTCACATACAATCAACATGTAGCTGTCATCACAGAAAATCAAAAAATGTAAAGCACTAACCACATGAAAAATAATGAAACTTGGCACATTACTTTTTTAAGACATATACATGAATTCCATATGAGAATTGAAATGAAATTCCATTCCATTTTTGCTTTTCAAAAAATCTTTTTTGCTGTCTGCTACAAAATTCAAATTTACCACCAGGTATAATTGACAGCAAGTGGGAGGGCTTATCAGAGTTCATAGCCTCTACTGCAGCAGCTTAGAAGTGTAGCTCCTTGCACAAAAAATTCTAGATTAATCTTTTTTGTTGAGGTTTATTGTTTATATTTACTCCTAATCAAAGAAATGAAAACCCTGCAGTCAAAATTCTCTGGAGTAATTACACAGTAAACGCGTTTCTTGAAGCAGACAATATAAATATATGTCATGTGCTTCTGTTTACAAGCTAACCAAAGCCAATAGATTCAAACTGACAACTGAGCAGTGAGAGAATAAGCCCATCCCACCTGCCATATAGGCTTAATTGCTCACCGGTGGGATAAATTGCTGTCTGATACTTGGCCTTTAAGGATTAATACTTTCAGGGAGGGCAACTCTGTCCAAACTGATTTTACTTCCCTCTTGAAGCAAAATCTAATCTAAAAGGAAAGAATTTCCTCCCAAAATAAAAGGAAAGAATTTGTTTTCTTTTTAGAGTAGATCCAAAAAGGGAGCACTCTTTCCTTTCAGAGTAGATCTTTTTGGGAGGGACTTGGTGTGCAGGGAAAGCTAACAGAGTCACAACAGTTATCTCCTTTGTACAAAAAAAAAGGACAAAAAAATGTACCAAGTGTATCCAGCCCTCTTAACCCTTAAAGCGCCAATCACAACTATTATCGTCTGCTTTGTCATCTGTTTGTGATTTTAAAAGTCATTTTTGCAAACAGTGTGGACCCAGATCAGACTGCTCCTTTAGGAGCAGTCTGATCAGGGTCCATACTGTTTGCCTGTATGCAAAAATAGGTTTGAAAAGTCTGCAAGAATATTCAGCAGACGACATAAAGAGACGACATTTTCAGATGCAGTTTTTCTTGGCGCTTTAAGGGTTAAGATGATCATTTTTGCATCAAAACATATCTTGTGAGAACTCAATGGAATCACCTTCCCTTAGCTAAGCGGGGTATCCTAATAATATTTTTTTCTTATTTCTCCATTAAAACTTACTTGTGAGTACTCATTAGAAGCGCCTCAATGAGGCACTTCTAATGAGTACCCACAATGTATGTTTTCATGGAAATGTAAAAAAAAGTTCAATACTTTTCAGTTGAAAAAAAGTGTTTTATCTGAGTTATGCCTTGCTAAGGTTATTCCATTAAACATCCACAAGATACACTTTGGTATAAGATAACAAAACCTGTTCTTTTGTTTGTGTTTAGGTTTTATGGCCCAGTCAACCTATTGGGGTCATGTTGGGAATGGTCAGTTTAACTAACCACACTTCTTCCCTGGCAGGCTCAGTCCTCTAAGGGGTTAACCAGTACTTGTGCACATTCTTTGACCGGAAACTGACAACTGCTCTTCTTGAATCAGCAGAATGGAGTCTGGACAGGAGAGAATGATCATAGAAAATATTTCATGATCAATTTCATGATCAATCCCCACGAAAGAATATTGTCGGACCCGGCGGGAATCAAACCCACAACCTCCAGATCTCAAGTCAGATGTGCATCCGACTAAGTCACCAAGGTCGGCAAAACCTCTTCTAAGATATCAGCACAATTATCATCTTGTTTGAAGCTATATACGTGTTAAATTATCACAAAAATGAAAAGCACAACGAAACTGGAATAAAAACTATATAAAAGTTGCCCTTGGAAACAAAGAACACATAAAAGAAAGAAAATCATTTCATTGAGACTCATTACTTTTTTCAATAATAATGAGTTGCTGTTTTACACCCCTTTCAACATTATTTAAGTCATATCAAGACAACGGGAGGGTAATAATGAAAGGCTCTGCATAATCAAACGCTGTACAGTCATAAACAAGTTCCTCCAATGGGATTTAAACTCAGGTCATCATGATCTGAAGCCTGGAGCTCTAACCATTCGGAAACCAGGACACTTCCAATGCAGATTTCAGGGCAATGTATAGACCCTAGCGCCACCTTTAGCGGAACTTGATTCCAATACACCAGGGCTCAATTGTTCAAAGCACTGTTAGCTTAACGAGCTTATTAATAACAAACTTGTTAACTGTTGTAGCTAAGGTATTTTCAAATACATTGATATTTTTGCTGCAAACATGTGAGTAGCTTTTACAATGCAAAAGCTATTCACATTTTTTCAGCAAAAAATATCAGAATATTGTATATTGAATCCGCTAAAACAGTTAACGAAATGAACCTTAACAAGCTCGTTAAGCTAACGATGCTTTGAACAACTGGGCCCTGGGCACTATATGGGTTCAATGATCCCAAGGAAAATAAAATTTAAAACTGCACTGTAATGAAGTACAGGGAGACTTACAGTGTCTATGGAATAATTACAGTGTCATTTTACAGCTGTACGAACTACAGTTGAACTTCAATCACTCGAACATCTTTGGAACCATGGAAATTTGTTCCAGACATGGGCAGTTCGAGGCACTGAGAATTAATCATAGCACCAGGACAGAAGGCAAATGGGGATAATTTAGGGATGTCTTTTCAATCTTCTATTGAATAATGGTATGTTGAGTGTACTCATTAGAACTGCCTCAATGAGGCAATTCTAATGAGTACAAACAACATACATTTTGATGATGAAATAAGAAAATTTCCCTTAAATATCCCTTAATATTAATTTTTTTATCTGAAGAATTTCCAAGGCTAACAAAAATGAGTTGGAATCAGGCACTGTTAACAAACAATTGGTGTACAATTGATTGAAGTTTTACTGTTACCAAGAAGCTGCCAGAACAAGAATTAATCATCTCACCTGCGAACGGCGGTGTCTTCAAGTATTTTCCTAGACAAATATGATGAAATAAATGGCCACAATAAACTCTCTCTGCTCGCTTCTTTGGATCTTTTATAACTGCCTGAAAATGAAAATGAATTGAAAGAAACTCTGGGCCCAGTTGTTCAAAGCATTGTTAGCTTAACGAGCTCGTTAAGGGTCATTTTGTTAACTGTTTAAGCAGATTCAATATACATAATATGCTGAAATTTTTTGCTGAAAAAATGTGAGTAGCTTTTGCACTGCAAAGGCTACTCACATTTTTTTCAGCAAAAAAAAATCAGCATATTTGCATATCACTCCATGTAAATTTTAACGAATCATTAACTAACGACATCGTTAGCTTTGAACAACTGGGCCCTGCTTGACAAAACTTTATCAACCTTTGTCAAGAACCATGTATGTACATTATAGATATTAATATGTGTATTTGGATAAAGGACACTTGTCAAAAACTGATTATACATAAAAGATCTAAAACAGGCAGAAAAGATATGATAAAGAAAAATCTTTCATATGTCAGTAATTCACTATTAATTGCTGTGCATTTCTGGCCATTTGGCTAGTATTTAAGTTGGGAGTTTTATGGCCCAGTCAACACTGTTAAAGTCATGTCAAGCCAGTTATATGTTAACTAACAACATCATTAGTTTTGAACAACTGGACCCAGATGCACTATTGACTGCCTTATGCAGCCCAGTCATTTTTTTTTTCGGCACCTCCTCCCCTTTCCAACCCCATTTTTGTTTTACTTATCGTGTTTTATATAATATAATTATTTACACAAAAACAAACGTAAAACATGCATGCATGCCTGCTTACATGCATGCATGCATGCACATACATCTGCATGCACATAAACGTGTGTGTGTGTGTGTGTGTGTGTGTGTGTGTGTGTGTGTGTGTGTGTGTGTGTGTGTGTGTGTGTGTGTGTGTGTGTGTGTGTGTGTGTGTGTGTGTGTGTCTGTATGTATGTATGTATGTATTTTCTGAGTGATAAGTATCTGAATGCACAGGTAGGTAGGTAGGTAGATAGGTAGGTAGGTAGGTAGATAGGTAGGTAGGTGGGTGGGTAGGTAGGTAGGTAGGTAGGTAGGTAGGTACATAAGTAGGTAGGTAGGCAGGTATACACACATAGTTTTTTTATTTGGCCTTAGTAAAAAAAAAAATGAAGAGCCAGCCATAGCTCCAGATAAGGAAGTTTTGGGTTTTTTTCAGCCAAAGCATATGGCTATTTTTCTTACTTCTCCACGAACGTTGTGGGTAATCATTAGAAGCGCCTTGGCAAGGGCAGCAAATGAGTACAACAAAATATGTTTTATGGGGAAATAAAACGAAACAACTCCGATACTCCCTCTTATCTAGAGCTGCAATGATCTTTTTTATTCAGTGCAGCCACATACATATGCATTGTGTAAGATCCCTATGTTGTGCAAATCAACCATGCAGATGCTGGACAGACAGGATCTTTACCCTTCTTAAATTTCAAACAGATGCCTCTATGACTTCCAGGGGAACAACTGTAATAATCCTAAGTATTGGGCCACCTTATCTACATACCATGTCTTAAAATTTGAAATAATCCATTTTACTACACCTTGATGTATCTAAAATATTGCTGTATGTATGGCAAACAGTGTAGACCCTGATTAGATGCTGCATTCTGCTGTGTCTGATCTGGGTCTTCACTGTTTGCAAAGGCCTATCTGTCCCAATACTTAGGGTTATTATGGTAAACAAGAGTTCTGATATGGAACTATAGCACTATTGGTCATTTTAACAAATTTATCTGGGTACTCCTCTTATTTCTAGATGACTGTTTGTTGTTTTACGTCTCTTTCAACATTATTTAAGTCATATCAAGACGATGGAAGGGTGACAATAAAAGGCTCTGTGCAATGAAGCACCGTACAGTGATGAGCTGAATTCCCTTTCAGTGGGATTCAAATGAGGGACATTGTGATCCAAAGTCAGGACGGCTAACCACTCAGCCATCCAGATATTTCTCTCTTATGTCTATAGCTAATCAATCAAATTTAAGAACCAACATCTAATCCGCCCAGGGCTCACAAACTAATGGTCGATAACGTACATTTCTACCACATTAACTGTAAATATTAACAGATACTCCTGAGTAAACAGTGCAGACCCAGCTAAAACTGCTCATAAAAGGAACTGCTGCTTAAAGGAGCTGTTTGATCAGGATCCACTCTGTGTTTACCATTCATCCAGCATTTTAGATCCATCATCAAACTGGTAAATGGATGTGTGTTCAAATTTGAGGTTATGTATAGTAAACAGGCATCTAAACACTTACCATGCTACGGGCAGATTCAACAGATGGCAAACTGATGATATTTTCTTATTTTTCCTCTAAAATAGAAGACAATTTGCATGAAATGTCAGATCCCTATTTTCTAGACTAAATAAGAAAAATATTTCAAAATGTTGCCTGCTGAAATTTTTACCCAGTATGCAAAGTGTTCAGCTTTAACATTCTCTGGTCTAATTCAGCAAATGACAAACTTTTCTTCTCTATTTGTTTAACAAAGAAAAACAGGGTTCTAAATTTCATGCAAACTGTCTCCTAAGGAGACAATTTGTATGAAATGTAAAACCTTGTTTTCTGGGAAAATTAATAAAAATATTTTGTAATGTAGTCTGCTGAAATGTTTGTGTTGCTGTTTTATGGCCCAGTCAACCCACTGGGGTCATGTCGAGCGCGGTCAGTTTACCTAACCACATGTTTACTGGGCAGGCTTAGTCCTCAAAGCGGTTAACCAATAATGTGCACATTCTTGCGCCAGAAACTGACAACTGCCCTTCTTGAAACTGCAGAATGGAGAGAATGACCGTAAAAAATATTTCATGATCAATCTCCACGAAAATGTTGCCGACCTCGGTGGGGGTTGAACCCGCGGCCTCCTCGTCTCCAGTCGAACGCGCATCCAACTGAGCCACCGAGGCCGGCACCTGAAATGTTTTACCCAGCATTAATATTTTATGTAATTACAGCTGAAATTTACCTCAGGATCTTTGAGTAGCACTTTCTCCTTACATATAGGACAATTTTCTTGAGGATATCTTTTAACACAATCTTTAATTAGAAACTCACAAACTTCTTTCAGAGACGGTCTTGGCTTGAAAGGTGGATCTCTGCAATTAAATAAGAAGAATACTACATGAATGGCAAACCGGGAAAAGGGCCTTTTCTTGCAATACAATCACACAGCCTCAAGAAGAAACCCTTGTCTCCAAGTAAGCAGAACAAAAGATCAATCAATGAGACCAAAAAATAGAAAATCTTTCTTTAGGCCTCTCAAAAATTTGTAAACCTTACTTTGGGATCCTTAAAAAACAGAGAATAATCTAAAATAAAATGTGAAATGATAATACCCCACCAATACCATGACGCAGGCAGATAACTCTGTCAAAAATTGAGAAAATTTGCCAATAAGCAATCCCAAAGCAGAGCTCCACAATATCAAAGCACAAATCAAATCTGGTGAAAATCCATTGAGATTTACTCAAGTTATTGTCCTGAAAGTAAAATATGGATGTATTGTGGGCAGATAACTCTGTCAAAACTGGACAAAATTTGCCCAATAGCAATCCCAAAGCAGAGCTTCACAATATCAATGCACATACCAAGTTTGGTGAAAAACCATTGATATTTACTAAAGTTATCATCCAGAAAGAAAGATACTGACATGTCGCAGGCAGATAACTCTGTCAAAAATTGATGAAATTTGCCCATCAGCAATCCCAAACCAGGTTTCCACAATATCAATGCACACACAAAGTTTGGTGAAAATCCATCGATAGTTACTAAAGTTATCATCCAGAACTGAAAACACTCAGGTATCCCCGGCAGATAACTTTGTCAAAAATGGACAAAATTTGCCCTTTAATAATCCCAAACCCGATCTTCATAATATGAATGCACAAAATGAGTTTGGTGAAATTCCACTGACATTTACTCAAGTTATCATGGATACAGCCAACGTGGTATCATAATACCAAGCCACCATCTTGTGGGTGGGTGGGCAGGGGGGATAAAAATGCAGTACATAGTATGGTCTCCAAGTAGATCCTGACCAGCCTGCAAATCTGTTCAGGTCTAGATTGTTCATACTTATAATCTTCATGGTTGACACACCAGACATTTTATTAATGACCAGTGTTGACCCTGACCAGACTGTGCAGCATTATCATAGTCTACATTGTCTGCCTATGATTTTTATTTGGAGGGGTTCATTAATCCTTGTCCTACTGAATAAATTAAGATGCCACGCCTTTTTTTCAAATTTTTAGCCTATTAGATTACTTGATCCAGATTGTTGATATAAATTCACATACTGAACGGCAAACAGTGCAGATCCAGATCAATTGGCTTCTTAGAAGCCAGCTGATCTGGATCTATACAGTTTGCAAAAGCAGTGCATATCCGGGCTCAGCAGGACAAGGGTTAACACTTGGTTTAAACATATTTTACTATCCAAATATTACATAACACTATACATTGTAGCACATAAGAAATAGGATCAGAACGAAAGTATGACTACTTATTTAGTTCTTCTCCTTAAAACTTGGTTAACACTTGGCATATTGGGTAAAAATTCTAGCAGATGACATTTTAAAATATTAGTCTTATTTTTCCCAGAAAATAGGGTTTGGTATTTCATGTAAATTATATCATAATTTACATGAAATGTCAAGTCCTATTTTCTAGGAATAAGAAAATATTTAAAACTGTCATCCTCTGGAGTTTCCCCTCTCATGGGAATAGGCCTTTGTTTGATTTTGAATTTTATGGCCCAGTCAACACATAAAGGTCATGTCAAGCAGGCTAGTTCACCAAATCACACTTCTCTTTGGTAAGCTTAGTTCTCTAGGTAGTTAACCAGTACTTGTGCACACATTTGCTTTGTTTGTTTGATTTGGGCTTAATGTCGCTTTCAACAATCTTTCAGTCATATCGCGACGGTGTCTGGATGTGACAGGGAGCTCAATGCTCACTTTTAGAGTGTTGCCTCACTTAAATATCATGCCCCAGACACTTTGACATGATATTCCACCCAGTCACATTATACTGACACTGAGCTGACCAGTTCTGATTCCTAGCTCTACTTTCTTAATGCTGAGCGCCAAGCGAAAGGGCAGCTAGTACCATTTTTAAAGTCTTTGGTATGACCCGGCCGGGGATCGAACCCGCAACCTCCCGGTCACAAAGCGGACACTCTACCACTGAGCCACGCACACATTTGCTAGTAACTGACAACTGTCCTTCTTGAATCAGCGAGAGAATGACCTATCTCCATGGAAAGTTACATGGCCAAACTGGGATTAAAACTAGCAACCCTTGGATCTTCAGAAAGATAAGGTACCGACATGGCTGGGAATAGTTCTGTTGGACTGCATCCAGTAGAACTAATAAGAAGAGGGCCATGATGACCCAGCCCCTGTATCGCTCACCTGAGTATCATAGCACTTAGAGACCCTGACTAACCTGAAAATAATCAAGGCAAACATTCTGACCAAAATTCATGATGATTACATAAACAACTAAGACAATGTAGCGTGCCTAATGGCCTATGATATACAGGTCAAGGTCAAATATGGATGACTGCACTCAAGAAGCCAGGCTACATGAATGCACTCAAGAAGCCAGGCTACATGTAAGATGTATGCATGTGGCAAGATCACTGGCTGTAGCACCAACAATAACTGAGAAACTGATCTAAATGCAAAAACTTAAAGTCAGTGGACTATGAAATACAGGTCAAGGTCAAATAAGGATGACTGCAATCAAGAGGTCATGCAAAGATGTATGCAAGTGCCAAGTATCACTGCTATAGGATCAATAGTTACTGAGAAAATGACCTAAACAGAAACATTTAACAAAGTCACTGGATCATGAAATATAGGTCATATATTATACAGGTCATATAGTTTTGAACTTGACCTAGAAATCATCAAGACAAACATTTTGAGCAAGATTCACAATAATTTCTTCAAAAATTACAGGGTGTTAAAAAGATTTCCCTTGATCTGGTCCAGTGACCTAGTTTTTGACCTGAAGTGACCCAGTTTCAAAGTCCTAGATTTCATAGAGGCAAACATTCTGATAAAGTTTCATTAAAATTAGGTAAAACCTGTGGCCTCTAGAGTGTTAACAAACTAACTGTTGAAGACCAACGACAGAAAATGGACAGAGGGTGATCACATTAGTTCACCCCTGAGCATTTGCTTAGGTGAGCTAAAAATGAAACTTTCAAACTTATTATCTGCAGCACTGGAACTGTCTACTCTGTTTGCTCAGGCCTGTCTGTGTCTGTCCAAATCTTTTGGTCACTCAAGGTATTTTACTTACCCTTTCTTGGGTTTCAGTGGAGGTTGAACACATTTTCTCGCCAATTCCACAGCTTGTCCAACAAAGAACTTTTTTAGTAAATCTGGGAAGTTGCTTTCAGCTGCTTCAATTCTACAATATTAACAATAAACATATATGATCTCTTTTTTTTTGTGTTGAGGTTTTACGGCCCAGTCAACCCAATGGGGTCATGTAGAGTGCGGTCATTTTACCTAGCCACACGTTTACTGGGCAGGCTTAGTCCTCTAAGCGGTTACCAGTATTGTGCACATTCTTTTGCCAGAAACTGACAACTGCCCTTCTTGAATCAGCAGAAGGGAGAGAATGACCGTAGAAAATATTTCACGATCAATCTCCACAAAAGAATGTTGCCGCCCTTGGCGGGGGTTGAACCTGCCACCACCTGGTCTCCAGTCGGATGGGGCATCAAACTGAGCCACCGAGGCCGGCTATATGATCTCATGGTTTTCTGATTTGTGGTTCTTTAAATGTGCTTGCGCAGTCCCCTAATTTAAGCTACAGACATGCTTTTTTTGCCTGAAGCTTCCTCTAGGTCTCTACTACATGTCTGTGAACAGCAAAGGCTCTGGCGAGACTGCGCTTATGTGCAGGCTCACCTAAGCCTTTGTAGGTCGCCTAAGTGATAAGTTCCCTTTTCTGATGTGCTGGTTCACATGAAGACTATCTTACAATGCAAAATGTAGAAATGTAGAAATTAATATATTATATTCATATAAATATATATATATATTTTTTTTCTCTAGAAATCATATTTTATGGACACTCACTAGGAACCCATTCCTAACGCTTTTGATGATTACTTGCAAGGTCTGACAGAATAAAGTGTAGGGCCTTCGCTGTCTGCCTAAGTCTTGAATATGTTTTATCTTACTTTGCCGCTCGTCACAATGGCATTGCTCCAGGCAACACGAGCATCCAGATAAATATTTTTCTTATTTCTCAATGAAAACATGTTGCGCTGAAATAAGAAAATTCGCAATACTTTTCGGATGAAAAAATATCCTAAACTATACAATATCATAATTATTTTTTCTGCTGCAACATACTGTAAATGTCCTAAAATTTCGAACACTTTATTCTCTACTATTCTGGCCTATATTTTGCTTCTTATGCACTTATTTCTTAAAATACTTAGTGGAATGGCAAACAGTGTAGACCCTGACCAGACTGCTCCTTCAGGAGCAGTCTGATCTGGGTCTGCACTGTTTGCATATGTCATTTTATCAGAAACTTTGGTGTTCGAATTTTTAGGACATTTATCGTATGTTGTGGGTATTCATTAGAAGCACCTCGCTGAGGCGCTTTTTTTATGTTGAGGTTTTGTTTGTTTGTGTTGAGGTTTTATGGCCCAGTCAATCCAATGGGGTCATGTCAAGCGCTGTCAGTTTACCTAACTACCATTTACTGGGCAGGCTTAGTCCTCTAAGCGGTTAACCAGTATTGTGCACATTCTTTCGCCAGAAACTGACAACTGCCCTTCTTGAATCAGCGGAAGGGAGAGATTGACCATAGAAAATATTTCATGATCAATCTCCATGAAAGAATGTTGCTGACCTCGGCGGGGGTTGAACCGGCGACCTCCTGGTCTCCAGTCGGATGGTGCATCCAACTGAGCCACCGAGTTTTATGGCCCAGTCAACCCAATGGGGTCATGTTGGGAGTGGTCAGTTTACCTTCCACACTTTTACTGGGCAAGCTTAGTCCTTTAAGCAGTTAACCAGTTTTGCGCACATTCTTTTGCCAGAAACTGACATCTGCCCTTCTTGAATCAGTTGAAGGCAGAGAATGACGGTAGAAAATATTTCATGATCAACTCTCCACGGAAGAATGTTGCTAACCTGGCTGGGGTCAAACCCCCAATCTCCTGATCACCAGTAGGATGCGCATCCAATTGAGCCACCGAGGCCGGTACTTTTCCGATGAAAAAATAAAAAAAAAAAAAAAAAAAAACACCTTATCTGATGCAACATCTCTTATACTTACTTTATCTGTTCTACCGGGTATAAATCAGGTACAGTGATTTTGAGATTCATAACATATTGTTCTTGAGTAACTTTCAGTAAAATTTGTGATGTGTCCTGTTTTAATTTCAATTTATCACGCTCTTCAAGGTCTTTTTTCACGGAAGAAATCTCCTCACTACAAACACAAAGTGGATTTTCTATTACAAATTTCCGCAAAAAATTCACTAAATGAAGCACCTGAAAATAAACAAAAAAAAATCTGAAACTGAGGCATGCACAGGAAACATGAGCTTAATCTGCTGTGAAAGTTTCCATCACGAAAACATGAAGTTTTTTAAAAGTAAAACATATTTTAACGAGTAATACTTAACCTATAGATAATGTGCTATTCTCTTCTGTTTTCACAGCTTCCACAGAAAAAAAACGACCTTTCAGTCGTTAATTAAAGTCTTAAACCAGAAGGTCCCTTAGGCAGTTACCTGTGTGACGTAACTCTTCCCGCTCAATTGACCACGTGTCAGTTTCTTTTATGTGTAAAACAATAGACACAATTAGGAGAGATAAGCGAGGGTGGGCGGAGGGAGATAATTGATTATCTATAGGTTAAGTATTACTCGTTAAAATATGTTTTACTTTTAAAAAACTTCATTTTAACTTCATAATACATTAACCTATAGATAATGTGCTAGAATTTGCAGAATAGGAGGGAGGTGCTCTCCTAATTCTAACACCAATAATATCTCACCACTTCTGGTTAACACTCAGGAAACTCAAAGGAATCAGATACATTCTAATTCTATATTTAATAGAAAGAATGATCTAGATTCACAAAATAGCATATCTTTAAGGTGTTATGATCTAACAACCTTATATCTATTAGTAGACTCTAGAGGAAGCCAGTTCTTAAGTCTCAGAGACCTAACATTGGCCCCCCCCCCCCCTCTTTTATTTGGGGGGGGGGGGGGGGGGAAACAACAATTGGCTTCAAAAAGAAAAGGGAGTCATTGACACATAACATAAATATTCCATCACAAAGTAAGCTAGGAATATAGAAATATTTTCAAAACAAAATTTGTAAAACAAAAAGCCAAGACCATACACTGTAAGTAGTCTATGTAGGGTCTTGAATAAATAAGGAAAAGTCTACTCGGTGGAGTTTCCTATAGATAACTGACATATGTAGATATTTTGGATAAAATTCTAGATATGTGAAGCTATGTAATTGTAATAGTCTAAGCTATTAGAATTATAAACTAATTAGATTCTGTTAACTGGAGTGACAGGACAGTTTCCGATGAACAGACACAGACTTAAAATAACCATAATATGTAATTATTTCCCTTTGATCAAATTAAAGAAGGGGAGATAATAAAAGTAGATGGAGTTAATTTAACTATAACTAAGTTATCCATCAGAAGAAAAAAAGGTATAGACAAACATAATGGTTAAAACTATTGCTAGACCAATTGTATTACGAATTTTTAGTCAAGCAATAAAATAATACAGAGTTTGCATATAACTGCTGGGAAGAAAAAAAAAAAAACCTAAACCATTGATAATTAGTTTTGTCATAGACATATAAAAGCGTTTGATGGCCTGACAAAAAAATAAAGAATAAACTGTCAACATCATAACTTAAGAGTTTGACAGAGAATAAGAGAGATAAGAATAAGGTTGATCGCAGCAAACTGTATGACGGTCATAGTTTGGCTAAATCTTACCGTATTGATAAGATTAAGCAATAATAAATAAGCTGGATAGAATCTTTCTATACCAGAAGATTGCCATGAAAAGTACTCCTGAGTAAATAATCATAAAAATCAAGAAATGTTAAAAAATCCACTTTGATACGAATCAAAATGTTCATAAAAAGAGAAGGACTCAGAGAAAAAGTAATAGTGTGATAATCTCTGAAGAAAGATTATACAATAATACTGATTAATAATCTCAAAAAACACTTAATTTATAAGTTAAGGGATAGTATTACTATTCTATACGCATATTTAAGAATAGTAAGAAATATATTAATACTAAATAAAAATTATACTACTGAACAAAATTCCCGCTATAAATAATAGGTTAAGCATAACTATTTATTAAGCAAGGAATTATTAAACATATAACTCTCTATAAAATTACTGCCCGGAAATTTTATAGATAAACATTCAATCAAATTTTTAGAATTTAATATTAATAGAATAAAATCTATGTCTGCATAATTGGTAATTCCTGAAATATCAAATTACGTACTCGCAAATGAGTTCAGGAAGAAAATACATATATATACTCTCGAGATCTATGTGTAAACCATAGAGAGTAATAATATTATTACCGCGATCCCTGACGGAAGGGTAAAAACATGTATATGAAAGAGATAATAATTAATTTAACGTCATATAGGTTTAAGATAAAATTTGTTTAATCTTTAACCAATATGCAGCAACAGTGACTCGATATTCTGTATTCGTACGTAGAAAAGGAGTACTTAGTCATTAGAATTTTGTATGATTGAAATAGAGATAATGGGATCTAAAAGGATGTATCTCCATGAACTGAATCGAAGGATAATATCCATTCTAAAAAACTAGGGCTTGTTTTCGGCTTAGTTTAACAAGCGTAGAATTGAATTATTTCCAAGTATTCATGAAGTCGTTATGCTCTGAATACTGAAAAAATGTTAAAATATTGTTTAGGAAATAAAAAAGTGACTGTTCCACAATGTTAGCTAGATTTAAACCTGGAACGTAGCGAGAAGGTCAATCTAATTTAAAAGTAAGATGAGAAAGATAAATAATGAAGAAAGATATATAAATATCGGAATAATATATTATCTCCAACAATTATCAAATAATCTGAATGTTTAAAAGGATAAATACTACTCGAAAGTTTATTTACCGAATGTATAATCGGAGAAAACTTTCAGTATGTTCAAAAACGTATCACAAAAGTAAGATCTGACCAGGAATGTAGGTGCAGCACTTACTAAGTTGTGAAGTTAATATAAACATATTTTATATTATAAATTGAAGCAGTGCATTTCAAAATCATCGACATCTTGAAATGACTTATTGTGTGGAAAAATAAATAAATATCCAGTTTCGGAAAAGATATTTATCTATATATATAGACCATTTTTGATGCGGACTGGAAATCAAGATATTAATCTTTGCATAATTCGCAAACTGAACTTGAACTCTTAGCGAGAATTACTATGATCCCTTTAACGAATGTAAACATAAAGGAGGGGTAAAGAGATAATTAAGAGTGTCTTAATTCTTTACCGGCTCGTAATTAAGGATGTTTTCCCTTTTGTCTAAGCCTAGACTATAGACTGATTAATATAAATATAATAATATCTGCTATTATGAGGTAAACTCTCGTTAATTAACCTCTAAGCATATATCAAAAATATATATCAACATAATCTAGAGCTTCGGTAAGTTTAGAGGAAGGGATTGATTGACTTTGGCAGTTTCTGAATAGTTACAAAGTCAATAAAACAAAATATCAAAAGGAAAGTATTGTATATAATATCTAATTTAGGCAATAATAATCTGTCACGTACTGAATAATTAATGCCTTTACTAAATATGTATCCATTGTCAATACCAAAGTGCAAGAAAATTTTGATTGACATGGACTCTAGTTATAAATAAAATATTAGAGGTATAGAGCTAGTCGAAGCAAAACTATTCCTCAATAAGATAAAGTAGACCTATAATATACGAGGATTAATTGGGTCTAGAAATTATAATCATAATAAAATTATTATTCCAATATGAAGAATCTTCGGCGTAATAGATTCTTACTGAGGCAAAAATATCTGATATATTGCTATCGTAGTCTTAAATGATCCAGAAGAAAAAATAAAACAGGCAAAGTAAAGAACGTATCGAATTATATCTATGCCTAAATATAAGATTTTTTTTTATTTTTTTTTTATTTATTATTTTATAGCAGAGATTAGACAGAGCACGACTGACCTAGACTCTTATATAATCAATCAAAAGATAGTATAAAATAGAATAATAGCTTATCGGATCAACTATTTTCCATGTAGAAAAGGCAAAAGAAAAATATGTACCTCAACTAGAATTTTAAATCGTAGTAATCTAGAGAGGTAGCGAATAAATAAATAAACTTTTAATTTATTTATCTGTTTGGTGTAAATTTCCGATACCTTAAGAATGAAAAATTAATAGAAAGTAGAAAAGATCGATTGCTACTTTCTTGTCAATTTACTCCTTAGATTACATGCTGATTACATATCGGAGCATGTAGAAGAAAAACAGGGGAGGAAAGAAGAAAATTTTTTAGATTTCGTGTATATTTTTCTTCTTATAAATAACGATAGTTTTATAGTTCACCTTTGCCCTAGAGCCGAATAAGGTGAATATGTAAGAAGTTAATCTCTTTGTAGCCAATAAAAGAGATATAATTATAGCTGGAAGTATCTTCTACACTTAGTGAATGAATTGCGAATTTGATCGTAACCGATAATTCTTAATTCATTTTCAATAATAAATATATATATAGAATTTAAGTCAAGTTCAAAAGTGACTGGACAGAATTCAACAATATAAATGGCTACTAGGTATTAGAACCCATCGCTGTCATTCAATAACCTATAATCCAAGACTATACATGTCTATAGTGGTTATTAAATAAATATATGTTGAGCTAGTACTAGTGACTACTACTCGGACACTAGTAATCCGACACAAAGTCTACGAAACTACTGCCCGGTGGAATTTCGTTAGAATGACCTGCCTCCCGATGAAATATTCGTTAGAGCCGGAATTTAACCGCTTTCTAGCGAATTAAAGAGATAAAACACCATTTGAATGACCTGGCACTAGTCTACGAACTGCTGCCCGGTAAGAATTTTGTTATAGTCGGAAGTTTAACTCTTTCTAGCGGATAAAAGAGATAAAACATAAGTTAATTTAAAATATTAATGGAATTACACACCTATAATAAGTCAATGGAATATTAAAGATTCTAGTCTGATTTGGGAAAGACTGTACAGAATTTTTTGTATAAAAAGTTATTATGTATTTCACTTAATAACCTATATCCATTGACTTAAACGTGAATGGAGCTCTATGAACGATAATAGATTGTTCGGGAATTAGTGATCATTATTTTGACACTAGTTACCCGACACAATGACCGGACACTAGTATTCGTAACTGTTGCCCAGTAAAGTTGCAAGTAATTTGACAAATTGATCGGATAGTAGTATTCGTAACTCTAGTCCGATGAAAAAGGGAGATTATATATGAAAACTGAGCGGGCACAAGTATTCGAAACTTTTTCCCGAAGACAATTAATTATTAGGCAAAAATTGACCAGACACTTTCTGTAAAAGTTTGCCTGGTGAAAAATCAGAAATAATATAATAATATGACCAGGTATAAGTATCAGAAATATTACTGATACTTTGCCCAGTGAAAAAATTTTTTAATAATTAGACATAATGACCGGAAGTTAGTATACGTGACTATTTTGTCCGGTGAAATATGTCAAAAACTAAGTCTTTCCAGAAAATAATTAAATTATTGACTGGAGACTAGTTGACTGGTGCCTGGTTGATCGGTGACTGGTGACTGGTGACTGGGTGACTGGTGACTGGTGACTGGTGACTGGTTGACTGGCACCTGGATGACTGGTGACTGGTTGACTGGCACCTGATTGACTGGTGACTGGTGAAGCTGATTGACTGGTGCCTGGTTGACTGGTGACTGGATGACTGGTGACTGGTGACTGGTGGACTTAGACTTTATCGGATACTAAGTACCCAAAGATGCCACCTTGATGGGTCTTACCCCGGCAGTATAGCCATATGGGGTGGGGCTCCCATCAGTAAAGAATTGTCTTATAACCCATCAAGGGTTGACAAGTTCTTTACAATCAGCTTCTCCACCATGAGAATCTTTAGCCAACTGAAGATCTCTGCAAACAAAAGTCCAGGAAAAACATATCGTAATTGCTGAATAACCTGGAACGAAAAGAACAAAAATATTCTGCATATATAAACACGACTATCGAACAGATCGCGCACGAGCGTTGTGCCGAATAGCGAGAGTCACGAAAACGCATGTGGAAAAAGACCAGTCAAAAATACATGAAATCGAAAATTGAAAATTTTAAATAATAACAGAAAGTGAAAGGAGTGATAAATAAACAAAAGAAACACAAGGATACATAAATTTATCCGTGAGGAAAGAAATAATCCAAATTTCTATCACAGGTAAATAATCCTTGTTGAATTTCTTTGTCCACAGAAAAGAAACTGACACGTGGTCAATTGAGCGGGAAGAGTTACGCCACACAGGTAACTGCCTAAGGGACCTTCTGGTTTAAGACTTTAATTAACGACTGAAAGGTCATTTTTTTTCTGTGGAAGCTGTGAAAACAGAAGAGAATAGCACATTATCTATAGGTTAATATATTATGAAGTTAAAATGCCTATACAATTTTGACCACCTTAAACCTCCCTTTTATACAGTAAAACTGGGATTTACAGGGGTATACATTATTTTTTTTATTATTTTTGCTCATACATAGACTGTGGGTATTCATTAGAACCATCTCATTGAGGCAGTTCTAATGAGTACCCACAATCTATGTTTTGAGCAGAAATATGAAAAATATCAGTTTTTTATCTGAAAATTTTCAGTTTTTGGAGGTCTTCTTCTTCTTCTAATTATTATTATTATTATTCTGAACTTTGGGGATATGCTAGAAATGGATATGAAGTCGTGCAAAAGGGTTTCAAAATTCAAAATGGTGCTCAAAGGCTCCTCGAGGGCAGTAACCACTGGACGCATTGTTCAGACATTTGGGGATACGATAGATATGGATATGGAGTTTTGCAAGAGGGTTTCAAAGGGTGCCCCAGGGTCTCCTAGGGGCATGCCCCACCCCTGCATAAAAGGCCTTATATCTCAAAAACCGTTCATATCCCCACCCCTCAACCATTTATTTTTTGTTTGTGTTGAGGTTTTATGGCCCAGTCAACCCAATGGGGTCATGTCGAGCGCGGTCAGTTTACCTAACCACACGTTTACTGGGCAGGCTTAGTCCTCTAAGCGGTTAACCAGTATTGTGCACATTCTTTCGCTAGAAACTGACAACTGCCCTTCTTGAATCAGCGGAAGGGAGAGAATGACTGTAGAAAATATTTCATGATCAATCTCCACGAAAGAATGTTGCCGACCTCGGCGGGGGTTGAACCCGCGACCTCCTGGTCTCCAGTCGGACGGCGCATCCAACTGAGCCACCGAGGCCGGCTCAACCATTTATAGTCTTAATGTCATAAGACACATCCAATGACACCAACTGAGGGCCCTCAGGGGCATGCCCCATCCCCTCTGGATAACAAAAGGCCTTACATCTCAGAAACCGTTCAGATCCCCACTGCTAAACAATATATATTCATGTTCCTCCAATGACACCCACCTGGGGTCCCCTGGGGGTATGCCCCATCCCTTCCAGTTCATATAAGGCTTAATATCTCAGGAACCCCTAAACCATATATAGTGCTATTCCTTATAATAAGACACATTCATTCACACTGACGGAGGTATGCCCCTCCAGTTCATAAAAGGCCTTATATCTCGGAAACATTCCAGAGTTTCAGAGTCCACCAGGGGTATATCCTACCCACTCAGTTCATATAAGGTTTAATATCTCAGAAACTGTTAAGAACCCAACCCTTAACCATTTATAGTGTTGTTCATTATGATAAGATGAATTCAATGACACCTACCTTGGGTACCCAAGGGGAATGCCCCACCCTCTCCAGTTCACATGAGGCTTAATATCTCAGAAATCCTTCTGATTCTAACCCCTAAACCATATATATTGTTGTTCCTTGTGATAAGATACATTCAATGACACTAACTGTCGACCCCACCACCTCCACATAAGGCTTAATATCTTGGATACTGTTCAGATCCCCACCCTAGACCATATATATAATTATTCCTTATGAATAATTCATTCATTAACACCGATCATAGGTTCCCAGGGGGTTTGCCCCACCCTATTTCAGAAATGGATGTCCAGATCAGCATGCACATATGCGCAGTCTAATCTGGGTATTTTTTATCGTCAACATATACTACAATAATAGGAACCAGAAATCTTCCTCTTACAAAAATCTTAACTTTGCAAATTGCCTACGTCAGAAGTCAGAAGTCAGAGGACCATGATGCATGGGTCATTGTGACCTGATTCTTGTATACTCCTATTGTACTCAAAGACATAAATCTTCATATTAAATTTCAAGTTGCTATATAACAGGAACCCTAAAATCTACCTCTTACAAAAATCTTAAAATTAGCCCAAGTCTGAAGTCAGTGGACCATGATAGGTGGCTGTCACCTGATTCTTGTACATTCCTGTTGTACTCATAGACATAAATCCTAATACCTATATTAGAAACTCTGGGCCCAGTTGTTCAAAGCTAACGATGTCATTAGTTAACAATCCATTAAAATTTACATCGAGTGATACGCAAATATGCTGAAATTTTTTGCTGAAAAAATGTGAGTAGCTTTTGCAGTGCAAAAGCTACTCACATTTTTTCAGCAAAAAATATCAGAATAATGTACATTGAATCTGCTAAAACAGTTAACGAAATGACCCTTAACGAACTCGTTAAGCTAACAACGCTTTGAACAACTGGGCCCTGAAATTTACCTCTTACAAAAATCTTAACTTTGCAAAATCAGTCTTCTAAGCCAATTGGAAGGAAGGATCTGTGTACTTTGGATACATTTTTAGTATATTTCAATTGTGTTCATAGACACAAATCCTCATACCATATTTCAAGTTGCTACAATGATAGGAACCCTGAAATATACTTCTTACAAAAATCTTAACCTTGTAAAAATTAGCCTACCATAAGACAAGATGGGGCATCTGTGTACTTTGGACTCATTTCTAGTATATTCCTGTTGTACTCATAGACATAAATCATCGTATCAAATTTCAAGTTGCTACAATGAAATCTACCTCTTACAAAAAAACCCTGAAATCTACCTCTTACAAAAAAACCCTGAAATCTACCTCTTACAAAAAAACCCTGAAATATACCTCTTACAAAACTCATTACCAAAGTCTTACAGGATTATGTACTTATATACATACTGAATAACATACACACAACCTAAACATTATATCCCTCCAGCATCATGCTTATGGGTGGACATATGAAAGACAAACGGACACACAGACAACCAACTTGAAACCATAAGCTATCAGGCGGCTGGGCATAACTCTCACAAAACTGGTCCTAGTTTTTTCAAACATTAATCAGGTGATCTGCTCCCCAGCCCTTGTTTGTCTGTGTTGGGGTCTTACGGCCCAGTCAACCCAATGGGGTCATGTTGAGTGTGGTCAGTTTACCTAATCACACTTTTACTGGGCAGGCTTAGTCTTCTTAGCGGTCAACCAGTATTGTGCGCATTCTTTTGCCAGAAGCTGACAACTGCCCTTCTTGAATCAGCGGAAGGAAGAGAATGACTGTAGAGAATATTTCATGATCAATCTCCACGAAAGAATATTGCCGACCCCGCATGGGTCAAACCCCCAACCGCCTGATCATCAGTCTGAGGGGCATCCAACTGAGCCACTGAGGCCAGCCCCAGCCCTCATAAGCTCACCAAGTTTCAAGGTCCTAGCTCAAATAGTTATCAAGATATCTTGCTCACAAGAAAAGTGTGACAAACAACTAGGGATGGCACGATTAATCAGATAATCTATTAATTGATCGATAAATTCCACAAAAATGACTATCATTACAGATTTGCTAATAATCGATCATTTGATTTCTGCGTTTGTTACTTTACCATAGTTACCCTTAGTATTCAGACACCTCAACTCCTTATCATACTTTATCTAAAATTTGAACAAGTCCAATATACTACCCACTGTTATGTCTAAAATAGCAGTGTTAGTGGCAAACAGTGTAGACCCTGATGAGACGTCACATTTGCGGCATCTCATCTGGGTCTACACTGTTTGCTGAATATAACATATGAAAGGGTCATAGGTAAAATTAAGATCAAATCTTCAGAGATTTCTAATCGATTATCAATCACAATGGCAGGACTGATAATCGATTATCTTTTCAGCTCTGATTAGCCAGCCCTACAAACAACCCAAAAGTAATTTTCCCTTCCAACTACTTAAAGTTTGGGGAATAACAAAAAGATTCTTCTCTTCTTGGAGGTCTTGATACCCACCTGTTTTTGACCTATTCTTTGTTTTGCCTCTTCGTCGCACATTTTAACAAGTCCAGCTAGAAGTTTTTCTGACAGTGTTTTACTTGTAAGTTCGGTGACTATCGGTTCATCTGGGTACTTTGCCGGGAACTGAAGAATTATGTTCAACTGTTTATAATCTGTCTTCCTACAAGAAATAGGTGAATGTTACGTGAAAATTTTATCCTGTGTACAAAAAATTCTGCTATTATGACCACTTGAAAATAAAATCATTCCTCTATTAAGACCAGCTTTCACCAGTCCGACCATAGCTCTTGATAAGATGCTTTTTTCAATCCAAAAGTATTCATATTTTTCATATTTCTCCACGAAAACATATGTAGTAGGTACTCATTAGAAGTGCCTCACCGAGGCACTTCTAATGAGTACCCAAAACATATGTTTTTGTGAAGAAATAAGAAACATATTTACCTGATACCCACTCTTATCTAGACCTATGAGTCCTAAATGTTTTTGTTTTTGTTTTTTTTTTTTTTTTTTTTTTTGGTTTTCTTCTTCTTATTATTATTCTATACTCAATATTAACCCTTGTCCTGCTGAACCTGGATGTACCCTGCCTTTGCAAACAGTGTAGATCTGAAGAAGCCAACTGATCTAGATCTGCACTGTTTGAATTATGGTAAGTATGTGAATTTGTATCAACAACCTGGATCAAGTAATCTGATTGGCTGAAAACCTGAAGTGGGCATGGCATCTTAATTTATTCCATGTCCTCTTGCTTAAATAGTTATGAAACCCTCATTGCTTAGCATGCTGTGTAAAAATTTCAGCATATGAAGCAAAGAAATATTTTTCTTCTTTTCTTAAAAAAAAAAAAGAAAAAAAAAAGAAGACAATTTGCATGAAAATATCATCAGTTTGTCATATGCTGAATTTGAGCAGAGCATGCTAAGTGTTTAACAAGTTTTAATAAGCCAGTATGGACTTTTTTTTCTGTAACTTAAGATTTATGTAAATTTGCAGTTGAGAATCCAATGGGTGACAAATCAGAAAGCGTTCCGCTTTTCGTTGTGCAAGTACATTCATTATGGTAAATGTCCTAAAATTCTGAACACTTTCTTCATATTTTTTTCTTCATAAATTTAGTTTCATACATTTGTTTCACAAATTACAATGTACATGTGAAGTGGCAAACAGTGTAGACCCCGATCCGAGCCCTGATCAGACTGCAACTTCAGCAATCTGATCTGGGTCTACTTAGTTTGCATATGCCATGTTTAGAACAGTTACTGTATGTACAAATAATGCCCTGTATCCTGGTGGATACCAGAGTTTGAACATTATTCCATATAATGTGCAATGCAAGGAAAGGGCCTTATGCGGTTTGCGGACAATGTAGGTCCTGATCAGCATGGCATGAGCATGCGCATCCATGCAGTCCGATCTCAGCATTCTCAGTTCATCGACATATACTACAGTATCCATTGATTCTGTAAGCAGACAAAGAAGGCTCAGATAAGCCAGCATGACTCCACAGGCTGATCAGGGCCTGCATTGTCCACAAACTGCATAAGGGGCCTTTTCGTGCATTCTGCATCATATTATTTATAATTTAAGCCTAGTCCTGCTGAACCCAGATATATCCTGTCTTTACAATCAGTGCAGATCCAGATCAGTTGGCTTCTGAAGAAGCCAACTGATCCAGATCTGCACTGTTTGCTATTAAGTATGTGAATTTGTATCAACAATCTGGCTCAAGTAACCTGATTGGCTGAAAATTGGAAATGGGCATGGCATCTTAATTTATTCAGCATGACATGGGTTAAAATTTAGCAAATTTCAACAGAGATTTTAGGATCATTTTCTGATAAAAGAAACAAGAGCACTGCATACGGGTGCCAACGCTCGGCTGCAAATTCTAAGTCGAAAAAGGGGCATAACTGTGCCAAAAATATTTTGAGGGTTACCTCCCCTATTGGTATGAGTTCCCCTTTTCATAATGAACAACTAGTCCGAGTTTCAAGTATATATCTTCAGTAATGACAGAGATATTACAAAATGTCCAAGTTTTTGCAGCACGACGACGACGACTCAGACGCAGACGACTCCAGAGCTATGACAATACCTCATCGTTTTCTTCGAAAACAGCCGAGCTAAAAAACAGGGGGAAAAAAAAAAAGTACATTTGTACAAACATCTACCAGGCTGAACAAGGTTTCATACTAAACCTGTGCTGGCTGTAGCCACAGCACACACAGCCTGCACAAGCACACTGGGACAATCAAAAAGCAGAACTAGGTTCCCTGGTTGTTCTAGCTATTGAACTTTTACTGGAGAGAGAAAGGAAGAGAGAATGAGAGACAGAGATTTATAAACAAGATTTTTCAATTTAATTTCCTACTTTCTGGGGGAAATGTTTTAAAACGTCCGCCAATCTTAAAATTCTAACAAAACAATCAGACAGCATATAGAAAAGTTCTAGCCTTACCTGTAGCTTGCTCTAACTTGTGCAGTTACACAAGCTATTAGTGTGCATCCTTCAATAGTTGGTATTACATCTTTGGCTTCTGCAAGTTCTGCCTCCAAAAAATGGTCTCCCATTTTTTCTCAGCTGTAAAACATTTGTCAGTTTATCTGAAACAAAAAGAACAAGAAGTAGCGTTATCAATGGGAACACCTCCATGTTCCTACAAACTAAAAGCAAAGTACCAGTCCAGTGTGTGCACTGCTCACCTTTAGCACTCTAGGCATGTTCAGCAGACCAAAAATAGATGGGTTTTTTTTTTTCGATTTTCCCCAGAAAATGGGGTTTGACATTTCATGCCAAATGTCTCTTTAGAAAACAGTTTGCATGCAATGTCAAACCTGATTTTCTGAAAACCCGCAAAATATAAAAATATTTCAAATGTTGTCAGCTGAATTTTTTACCCAGCATGCTAAACCTTAATGTCTTGCCATGATCTCTGCTATTCACCATATAAATTCTAATGTATAATCCAGATAAACTAGAGTTTGGTCAGAGCCACTTTTAATGAGTACCCATAACATATCATATTCGACCTAATTACCACACATGCTCCCAAGCAATTCCACAGTCTTCAGATTACAGCCAGTGTAATTTTTGTCTATTTCTTTATAAAGACATATGTTGTGGGTACCCATTTGAATTGCATCGACTTGTTGATGCAATTCAAATGAGTACCCACAACATACTGCTTTATAAAGAAAATCAGAATAAAAAAATCACAAAAACATCGCATAAGAATCATTAGATAAGTCTTTCGCTGATCTTTTTTAAGTATACCCTTAGTTTAGATGGATACATATTTTACCACAAGTTTGCCAAGTAACTGTGAAAAACCTGAGTGCACGGTGTGGTAATTAGGTCGAATATGGTATATTTTGGTGGAGAAATATAAGGTACTTATCTTGATACATCTGTTATCTACAGCTATGTGGGCCACGGCAATGCACAATAAAGGGCCCTTATGTAATTTGCAGACAACACAGGCTGATCTGGGCCTTTGTTGTCCTCTTACAGAATCTGTGAATATTGTAGTATATGTCAACAAACAGAAAATGCCAAGATTAGACTGCACAGATGGATACGGTGATCTGGACCTATGTTTTCCGCATAAGTGCCCTTTTCGTGCGTTGCACATCATATTATATGGAATGGTTGGTTATTATAGGTGAAACATGGGGGTACATATTACAGGCACTTGTTAATTTAATATCTTGACAACATTTATCTGGCTACCTCTCTCATCTAAAACCAGATTTTTTTTTTTTTTTTTTTGATATGGGTTTTACTGCCCTTTCAAGAATATTTCACTTATATCAAGCCGATTGTTCATCAAAGGTGGACGAAAACCGGAAAACCTGGGGAAAAACCACCTGACCATCCATAAGCAGAACTTAGCTTTCCTACATAACCAAAGCAAGGCTAGAACCACAGTGGTGGTAAAACCACTGATGGAAATTAACAGGGGATCTGTAGCCCATGCCCTGAAGTTTCGGCTCAGCCCCTAAATTTAAGAGATAATGACCATTTGCAATTATAAATCAGATTTATGTAAACTCTTGGTGAACATACTTATGAACTGTCTGTTATTGTTTGTTTGTGTTGAGGTTTTACGGCCCAGTCAACCCAATGGGGTCATGTCGAGCGCGGTCAGTTTACCTAACCACACGTTTACTGGGCAGGCTTAGTCCTCTAAGCGGTTAACCAGTATTGTGCACATTCTTTCGCCAGAAACTGACAACTGCCCTTCTTGAATCAGCGGAAGGGAGAGAATGACCGTAGAAAATATTTCATGATCAATCTCCACGAAAGAATGTTGTCGACCTCGGCGGGGGTTGAACCCGCGACCTCCTGGTCTCCAGTCGGACGGCGCATCCAACTGAGCCACCGAGGCCGACAACTGTCTGTTATAAAAGACTGCTTTCTCCTCAGTATCAGGATCAATAGTACCTTTAGGAGTTTTGAGGGGCAGTATACATTGATTAGTCCTTTCCTGCTAACATAACTCCAGAAGGCATCGTGATTAATCTGATTTTCTGTCACTACTGAGTACTCGAACTATTTACACAAGACATGTGGACATGGCCAAACCCCCGCTGATCAATATTTTTTACATGAAAGTGGCTATTATATCCTTCAACAAGACGTGGACATGACCAATCCCCTGCCGATGGATACGTTTCACATGAAAATACAAATTTTATTTATGGTAGGAAAGGTTTATAATAGATCCAGAAATTGCAAGTCATCCTCCTGCTGCCTCAAGGGCAGTTGTCAGTAACTGGAAAAAGCATGTGCATAAGCACTGGTTAACCCCTAAGTGGACTAAGCCTGCCCAGGAAAAGTGTGAGTACTGGTAGGCTGACAATGGTTCATTATGACCTGGGCCATAAAACTCCAACTCAAACTAAAGTTAACAACAGATTAGAATTTAGCTGTGAATAGCCTGATAGCTGTATGAAGCTATTTACTTATTTACCAATAAAACATCAACAATATGAAATAAATACATGTATGCCTTTTCATGAAAAAAGATTCATTGCATGAATGCATTATACATGCCCTATAAGGGTTCCCAGACGTTTTGCCCCCCAAACCATTTCCTCCCCTAGATGTTTCGCCTCCTCGTCGTTTCGCCCCTTAGTCATTTCGCCCCCTAAAATTTAAATAGATAAAGTTAATACATTAGGTAGTATAACGTCTCGTAGTACCATGCCCCCAGCTCATTTGCAATCATACAAATTTTACTATTCATTCAAAAACTGAAACTGAAAGTACAGTGAACTCAACATGAAATCAGTAATGGCAAAATAATGGCAAGTTAAATAAATAAATACCTGTCCCACAAAGCCTATGCTGTCATCGCTCACACAGTCACAAGAAATAGCATGGCGATGGCCATCTACTTCTTTCTGACATGCAATGCAGAAATAAGACATTTTTCAGCTTTAGAATACTTTGATATTCATAAAACGACTTCAAAGATGAATGATGCTCTAGTCTTTGGTGGGTCTAATATAGTCCTAACGTCAGCATATGAAAGATTTTCTTGACACAAAAGATATGCAAATTATGACAACTTGGGATTCCATTTTACCTCATTTACCGCCTTTGTTCACCGCCAATGTCAAAAGATCAACCGACCAATAATAAACTATTTAAAACAGGTACATGTACTAACTAGACAAAGCCGTTTGCTAAGAGCACATGTTTTCACACCTCATTATTAATCACGTAAACAAGATGATTAAAGGTATGGATCAAGCAGTTAGGACTTTTTTTACTACAATGAATGCCAACATCAATTCACAAAACAAATATTTTCTTTTTTTTTCTCCTTTCCTTTCTGTCTTCATTTCCTTGCATTTTAAAATAATTCAAAAATTATAATTATTCGACCACATTGTATTCATGATCTCTTTCGTTAATTAATATAAATCTCTCTCTCTCTCTCTCACTCACACACACAAATGCGCCTTTGCATAATATGCATTTTTTAAAGACATTTAAACTGCATAAAATGTATTAAGTGCCCTGTCGTTTGCCAGTAACTGATAACTGTCCTTGACTCCTTCTTCAAAATGATGTTTGTGTTCTTACTTAAACTGTATTCTTTCTCCTCACAAATGTTCATAGCCAGTTTTATATATATATATATATATCTGTTTGTGTTGAGGTTTTACGGCCCAGTCAACCCAATGGAGTCATGTCGAGCGCTGTCAGTTTACCTAACCACACGTTTACTGGGCAGGCTTAGTCCTCTAAGCGGTTAACTAGTATTGTGCACATTCTTTCGCCAGATATTGACAACTGCCATTCTTGAATCAGCGGAAGGGAGAGAATGACCATAGAAAATATTTAGAAAATATTTCATGATCAATCTCCACGAAAGAATGTTACCAACCTCGGCTGGGGTTGAACCCGCGACCTCCTGGTCTCCAGTCGGACGGCGCATCCAACTGAGCCACCGAGGCCGGCTTTATACATATATATATATATATATATATATATATATATATATATATATATATATATATATATATATACACACACACATATAAGACATGGTTAGACAGGGTTGTGGATGAAACGACTAGGGGTTATGGATTGGGGGGCGAAACGACTAGGAAGGAAATGGTATTGGGGAGCGAAATGACTAAGGGTAAAAAATAGAGGCAAAACGACCAGGGGCGAAACAACCAGGGGCGAAATGTCAGGGGCGAAACATCTTGTTACCCTGGAACAGAAGTACAGACCTATCCTCCTCGGATACTCTACAGTAAGACAACAGAAATGGTGAAAGAAACAAACTCCCAACACATATCAGTTCAACACACAGGGATATATTTATCAGCCTACGATATTAGCTCTCTGTGCCAAACTAGTTATCATGGTGTTTAAAACTGAAACCATAAATTGGTAATGAGTTAAAGATTTCAAGGAAATATGTTTTGTGTATTTTTTATACACAAATAAAAACTAACCAATATATTTCCACACTTCCGGTTTTACCAAACCGTAATGAGCTACACAATAATTTGTACAAAGTGTAAATATTTATTATAATTATTTACTAGTAAGACTGGAAAAAATATACATGTGTGTTTCAACAATACTGTACTGTAAATTAATGGCTGTATATAACCATTACTTTTCTGGCGAGGGAATAAAATAAAATGTGATAAAAACATCACGAAATTTATAGACTTTATAGTCTGTTTCCTACAGTCTTACCCTGAAACTGTGACGTAATCAATGGTCATTATTGGCTACTGCTCAGAGCCATGACAGCAGCAAATCTAAATAAAACTACAGTGAGTCATCCTACGTGAAAATAAGTTATCTTTTTTTTTTTCTTTTTTTTTTTTTTTTTTTTCAGAAAGGCTGGAAGTAAGCCATTTATAAATTTGCAGTCTACCGGCACCTTTCTGAGAAATCAAAGAAGCTGGTACATTGGAACATTTTCTTGAAATTGCATGCGCTTACAACGCAATTATTCATATGTCCAAAGGGAAATTATAAATTTCTATGGATTTAATACCCTGAAAATGATTACGTTTTTTTTTTCATCTAAAAATAGATCAAAAAGTCTTATTCGTCCAATAGAGGGGTCCACGCAATGCAAACAGGTGAACATAACAAACAAAAACACCCTTCGCCGATATAATTGTTTGAATTTATTTTACAAACTGATGCACGCACAAATGAAAATCAAAGTCACACTTTAACAGACAATGAACGCAAAAAGAAAAAAAAAAAAAACTCCTACCTACCCACCCTCTAAATTGCCACCCCCACACACCCACCCTGACAGGCACTGAATGTTTGAAAATGTAGTTGCCCATCTCATCTTCGCCCCTCAGTCCTCTCCGTCATCCACCCCGTACCCAGAGCTATTTTCGAAATATATCACTGCTTCAAATGCAACCGGTCAGTTTTTAGCACAACTGAGTTTTACTCAGTTTGATATATAGTGCTCACTTTCTGTCCTGCCGTATGTCCGTCTCTGAGTCCGTTAATATTTGAAAGTGACCAAGTCCAATGAAACACCGGTCCAGAAATAATTTGAACGTAAGTTGGTTATATCAGTAACATGTTGCCTGTACACGTTAGAGAGAGAGAGAGAGAGAGAGAGAGAGAGAGAGAGAGAGAGAGAGATTAAAATAGTTAACTATAGAAATCTCGTTTTGGGGTTACCTTGAAGCTCTGCAAGCAAACTTTGAGCTACTGCAAAGACCCACATACATGTGTGGAACATCCCCATTCGTTTCAGAGATGCAACTACTCAAAGTTCTTTTTGGCTTCCTTAAATGTTACATTTTAACCGCACCACGCAAAAGGGGTCTATGCATATGGTAAGACAGTGGAAGTCCAGCTCGCTCCACGCATTCACAAGTGCGTTGGTCGCTTTAGACTTGCCGTATTTACTAAAAATAGTGGGACACCTTAACTCCTTAACATGCTTGTCCTATAAACGTTGGAAAGTCCAATTTACAGCCTATCGATGTTTATAAAACACTGCTGGTGAATGGCAAACAGCGTAGACCCAGATCAGACGCCGCGTATCGCGGCGTCAGATCTGGGTCTACACTGTTTGCTCAGGCCTATATGTCCGAATACTTAGGGTAAAAACGGTACTCGCCACCCAGCTTCCACCAGATATACATATCATAATGAATTATACCGATAGTGGGTGGTTTACTCAACTAATAGGAATTAAGGTTTTGTTTGTGTTGAGGTTTTACGGCCCAGGCAACCCAATGGGGTCATGTCGAGCGCGGTCAGTTTACCTAACCACACGTTTACTGGGCAGGCGTAGTCCTCTAAGCGGTTAACCAGTATTGTGCACATTCTTTCGCCAGAAACTGACAACTGCCCTTCTTGAATCAGCGGAAGGGAGAGAATGACGATAGAAAATATTTCATGATCAATCTCCACGAAAGAATGTTGCCGACCTCGGCGGGGGTTGAACCCGCGACCTCCTGGTCTCCAGTCGGACGACGCATCCAACTGAGCCACCGAGGCCGGCAGGAATTAAGGTGTTACTTGCAACATGTATAGGGGAATGGGTGTGTTAGTATTTGTTCCGTTTCGGCACTATCATTCGCTCGTTTCCTCACTTCCTCTATTTCTCTCTTTCTTCTCTACTAGTTCTTCTGCTCCTTTTTCTACCTTTCTCTGGGAGACAACACAAAATGACTCAGAAGGGTAGAGACTTGTTAACCCATTTATGCCCAGTGGACTCTCCTATCTCAAGTATTTTGACAGGTCTATTTCCAGTAGAAAGGGTTTCCGGGTAGTTTTTATTATTACCATGTTTTATAGAAATTCCTATATACCTAATGCAAACAGTGTAGACCCTGATCAGACGTCTGATCTGGGTCTTCATTGTTTGCCAATGCCCCTTTTATGGGACGCCAGGCTTAAATGGGTTAAACAAGAACTCGCATCCCCGCAGATAGATAGATAGATAGATAGATAGATAGATAGATAGATAGATAGATAGATAGATCGGTCGGTCGGTCGGTCGGTCGGTCGGTCGGTCGGTCGGTCGGTCGGTCGACGACCGACCGACCGACCTAGAAAGATATATATGCTAAATGCGATACCCATATACGCCTGCGCATGCCCTGAACGCACACAATATCTACTCTAAGTATTCGGACACCTTACCATACTTGTTAACTCATTCGAACAACTCCATTTTACCTGTTGCTTGTGTCTAAAAGGTGCTGGATAAATGACAAAAACAGCGTGGACCCTGATCGGACGCCGCATACATCCAGCGGCGTCTGATTTCCGTCTACACTGTTCGCTCAGACCTACCTGTCCGAATGTAGTAGTGATAGGTATATGATACACTTGTTCTCCTGCCTCGCGGTACAAGCCGGCTTTTATAACGACGCGGTAGAGTGTTGGCCTGTCACGCAGACGGCCCGGGTTCGATGCCCGGGTTCGATACCCAGCTGCGGCATTGGTGATTAAAATTTTTTCACCTGTTACATCTGGCGCCCAATGTAAATAACCCAGTTTGATTGGCTTGGTGGCCCTATAGGCTTGATGGCCTGGTATTGAGTTGTTGCTCAAATTAAGATTCGCGAACGAATCTTAAAATGGAGGGGAAATATGTAGTAGTGATAGGTATATGTACGAAAGACCGGTAGCGTGCACTCGACTTTCAAGCGGGATATCGTGGGTTCGAATCCCGCTCGAGTGGGGACAACTTTCAGACCATTAGTACGCCTAGCTTATGCTCGTCGTGGACAGGACGGCGCTTGGTGACAGACAGCGGTACCAAGTGTGGCATGAATAATCCATGAAAGCAAAGCATGTACACAACAAGGGCCGCTGCCTCTATGTGCCTCGGGTGCCTGGTAGCGTTAAAAATCCGCACACCAGATCGCTTGACTTCAGATGACCTTCGAAGCGTCAACATCGACTGAATAACCAACCAACCGACAACTATGTCTGATTTGCTGCCTTTTTTGCAATACTTCTCAACGCCTTGAGACAGTACAGTTTCGACGCGTCCCCATTATGGAGAATGGCGGACTGGAAAGATCACGTGAAGATAGAAGTGACTTTCCGGAAAGCAACAAACCAACGTTTCGACAAGAAGGGGAGGTGGGTGCGGTGCGAAAGTAGGAGGCGGCCTATACCCCTGCTGGCGAGTGGGCTCGCCAGCCAGCTCCAGCCCGACGACCGACGACTACTACAAGACTGACACCAGCTGGCCGACCAACGCTCTGTGTTGGGAGGCGACGCCACCACCACCATCACAGACTCTACCAGACACTACAAGCTCTACCATCACACACGACCGCACATAGAAGACAGCCATCATAGAGCCAGCACCAGTCATTAAGAAACCTACTACACCGCCTTCTCCAAACAGCCTGTCGAAAAAGAGGACCAGACACAACCCTACGCCTGAGCCGACCAGAGAGCCCAGCGACCTACTTATACTTTACGACGCAGTCAGCAAGCCGTTCCCTCTGCACGAAAAGTATGATCAAGAAGTCTCCAAGATCTACCCAAAGAACCTTAAAGCCGTAGCCGTGAAAGCCCAACGTCTACCACGTCCAGATGAAACACTCAACGTGAACCTGCCAGAGTTCTTCATGTACCACCGAGAGCAGGAAAAGTGGTTTATCATCAAAGGGCCGACGTCCAAGCGCTACGTTGAGGAGATTTACACAGAGATCGAGAAGAAGTTCGAGACAGGCATACCACTAGAGAATAACATCTCCTGGTACAACTTCTTAGAAGCCTCCTGCAGCAGTCCAGAGGGAACAGGGCGTCGGAAGAATGTTAGGTTCCTCCGCTTGGGACCTGAGTTACGCTAACTTGGTCACCAATACCAGCGCGGACCTGGGTGAGGACACCCAACAGCCTCTATGGTGAGGGCACCCTCTCGGCACCCGGGTGAGGACACCCAACAAACTCCAGGATGTGGACACCCGCTTGGCTCCAGGGTGAGGACACCCACTCGGCACCTGGGTGAGGACACCCACCCTCCATCTTTTTCATGTGGCTAGAAAGAGTAACTTACTCACGACTCGAGCTGTGTACCTAATGCACTATGCAGTCGGAATTGACACGCATTGGGTACGAGATTAAAAGCTCAAACTTTTCGGCTGACAGTCAAAATTCTGCAGCTTACAGGCTGGACTACTATTCACGCACGAAGTCTGGACACACCCGCACTGTGTCTGGACATGCACGCAGTCCGTGTCCGGGCGAGGTGACCTGGTTATGAATCATAACTAGGGACCATTTCAAGCCAACCCAGTAGTCCAGTAAAACTAATTCATACTTTTCTGGCATAGCCCCTATGTGACTCTGTTGCCCGGCTACGTTAAAAATCTGAAGATATATAGATAGACAGCTTGACTTGAATTGTAGCAGCAATTCAGATCAACTGTGGTCTTTTGTTGTGCAGGCCCGGGCCTCGAGCAGATAGCGATTAGTTGTTAGTGGTGATTGCGTTTACTAAAATTAGAAGATTTTCTTCTAAACGCATACTTCTACAAGGGAAAAAATAATTCTTTATGGATTAGGGGCTTTTCCCATCTAAAAATAAATCAATAGTCTGATTATTTATATGACTGTCCCATACGTCCAACTGAGGAGTCCACGCATTGCAATGAGGGCAATGCTACCCAAAGAAACTAACAAAGAATAACCTTCGCCACATTCTATACATATATCAAATTTATTACCACGTATGTACACAAAGACGGGTTCCAAAAAATCTTATATGTCAGTTTATTTATGTTGTTTTGCTTTGCTTTGTTTTAAAAGTGGAAATACATTGAACGTTTTAAGTGTTTTCCTGCCTCCAACCCCTACCCCTCGAATGTTAAAAGTGTATTTGCTCCTTCACCCCTCCTCCCCACATTTCTCTACCATAGCCCCTCCGCCGTCCATCCCATACACCAATAACTTTTCTTGAGATATCACTGCTTTAAATGCAACCGGTCGGGTAACTCAGGATGAAATTGGCCTTGTTAGCACAACTGTGTTTGGCGGCGAGCTAGAATAAGCTGGTCGTTGCCATCGCTGCTTGCTCTATTGTAGACAAAGCAGGCTGTTGCTAACTCTTGTGTTCATGCAATATGAGTTAGGACCACTTTATAAATGACCGTTTTATTGAAACATTTTGCCCTAATATTTACATTTTAGGTTTTATTTTTATTTATTTATTTAGTGTGTAGTTTGTTCTTGGTCATCATCCATCAATTTTGGGCGCAAAACTTCAGCTGACGATATTTCATCTAACTCGGTCATGGACGGTAGCTCTCTCTCTCTCTCTCTCTCTCTCTCTCTCTCTCCAGTTGAAGTAGCGACTTTCAGAAACGCCTTAAAGAAAAATATAATACGGAATCAAACCGACACCCCCTTTTATGAATACAAACAGAACGAAAGAAAAAGAATTTATTCATGTATGCAACATATAAAGTGCAGTTTTAAATTATTCGTTTTACAAAAGTATTTTATTTTGCATAATTAAACGGTTGGATACAGATTAACAAACATTAGTTGACACTTTAATAACACGCGTTAAGGTCGTATTATTTTCACACCTTTCAGTCTTAATCACGGTAATCCACGTGTCACTGAAACCGTGATGAGCAAATTCTACGTAGTTGAGAAGACCTTGATGACTCCATTATAAACTAATTACAGACAGAGATTAATTTAATTACCAGATATGCAGGTGTCAATTTTAAAGTCAACATCTGTCTCATACATTTGGCTGCTTTTAAAAATGTGTCACGAATGAAGCTCAAATACTTATCTAGACTACGTAAATAATGTTATTTAATCCCTTCAGCCCTGCATACTAAAACAAGACTTTTGCAAACAGTGCAGATCCTAATGAGACGGCTCTTAATGAGCAGTCTCATCAGGATCTACTTAGTTTGCCATTCTGTTTTGATTTTTGACTGAGACCCCCATTTAGAACAATATTTATGGTTCTGTACCAGGTTCAAAGATGGAAGACTGGGCCCAGTTGTTCAAAGCTAACGACATCGTTAGCTTACGATTTGTTACAATTTACATCGAATGATACGCAAATATGCTGAATTTTTTTGCTGAAAAAAAAATGCAAAAGCTGCTCACAATGTTTCAGAAAAAATATCAGAATATTGTGTATTAATCTGCTAAAACAGTTAACGAAATGACCCTTAACGAGCTCGTTAAGCTAGCGACGCTTTGAACAACTGGGCCCTGCACTTTCGGAATGGGTCTGAAAAAGGTAAATAACTGGATAATATTAAAGGTTATCCGCTTGAAATCAAACAGAAAAAAAAGTCTGCGACTTGACCTCAAAGACATTGCAGTGTGCGGGAGCTTGCGCTCAACAAATCTTTTGAACCAGTACCTCATATGGCAGTCCAAATATTAAATTAAGGCATCCATCTAGTCATTCAGGAGATTTTTATCTTTTAAAAACACTTTATCTTGAAGTTTTAACTATAGAATCCGTGACACTGGACCTCTAGGTCACAGAACAGGATAGGGCTTGCAATGAACGATACTTTGGGGTAGTGCCTAACCTCAGTCTAAGTTGAAAGTGACTTCCCAAAGGATGTAGATTGAAACTATATAGGTCATTTACTTCTTTCATTTAGGTCGCACGGGCCCCAAAAATCGTCCGAAAGGAAACTAACTAAAGTATAAATTAAATCGATCCAGGTATAACCATAACATAACCTAGTATATGGGAAAAACTCTTATGTTTATGACCTTGACCTCGAGGTACAATGTAACTAAGGGATAATGATGGTTTGGGTAGGTTTGTATTGATAAAACTTTGAATCAGTATCCAATAATAGTCCCAGTAGCAACTAAATCCATCCATCACGAAAACATGCCTATATAATTTTGACCCCCTTAAACCCCACTTTTATATAGTGAAACTGGGGTTTACAGGGGTATACATTATTTTTCTTATTACTGCATAAAACATAGATTGTGGGTACTCGTTAGAACCGCCTCGCCGGGCGGTTCTAACGAGTACGCACAATCTATGTTTTGAGCAGAAATATGAAAAATATCAGAGTTTTTTTATCTGAAAATTTTCAGTTTTTTGGAGGTGAAATTTTCCATATATTTGAATAGGCGTGTTTTCGTAATGTAAGTATTCAGAGGATAATTTTACATTGACATGTCATGAATGAATAGAAAACCTGCATGGACTGTCGAAACATATTTTCTGGGAAAAAAAAAAAAAAAAGTACATGAAATATGTCGTGTTTTGTATTTATTATGCTGATAATGCTAAGAGGTTGATGGGTTGATTAATTATTCATCAACAGCGGTCACATATCATCATGCGCATTCGCGCAGTCCGATCATGTCCCTTTGTGTTCGTCGATATACATGTATTCTGCCGTATCTAATAGCTGTAAATGGTTTCAAATCGACGGCTATATGATCAGATCGCGCGCGCATGCGCATGTTGATCCTGACTGGGCCTTCGTTGTCAACATATGCGATAATATAGGCTTCTTTCTTATGATCCTTATCATTTATTTATTTGTAGAAAGGAATTTTTTTTTTTTTTTTTCATTTCCTTAACCCTTTAAACAGCTAATGACTACTGCAGCAGACGACATTTTTTTATTTGTTTTTGATTACTATTGATATTATTCTTAGAATAAAGAGCCTTGACATTTCATGCGTATCGTCTACCAAACGATTCACATGAAATGCCAAGTCATTTTCTCTGAAAAACAATAAAAAATAGAATGCCGTCTGCTACAATTTTGCTTAGCGCTCTAAGATAAATTAAGCAACAGCACCCAAATGCATATTTCTTTTGTATAAATGTAATAAAAACAAAAATTTTGGATATTATCTCTAATATATTCATGCTATTAAAACATGAATTTACGCTAATTTATGGCTTCCGAAGAAGATCCGTCGTCAAAGTTTAAACAATCGTTTCATGTTATTAAAAGCTTATTAGTTAAATATTTTATCGTCTCTTCCAATCAAAACATCCCCACCTTTTACAGATGCCTCGCATTCCCACTGACACCTTTGACAATGAAAACATATATTCCGAAATTGCTATCTATAGTGCATTTCGCAATTAAGGAAATCCAGCACTTATTATCTTAATCTATCTTCATAATCTGGTTCTTTGTAGGTCTTTGCGGTATCATTGTCTCCAACTAAGCTCTTAATTGACCATTTTGCCTGGAGGTTGGCAAGGCGGTGCAGGAGGACTTTCGTTAATTTGCACATATTAGTTTAATCTTTGTTCCATCTTTGCCTCAACCATTTATGCACCAGTTACATGCAATCTTATCTGCAGCAGACGACATTCTGATTATCATCATTATTTTGTTTGTTTGTTGTTGTTGTTGTTTTTTAGAGTAAATAATAAGACTTGAGATTCTATATGTGAATCATCTAGACGATTCACATGAAAGGCCAGGTCTTTTTTTCTCTAGAAAAAAAAAGAGAGAGAGAATGTCGTCTGCGCAAATTTACTTGGCGCTTTAATGGGTTAAAATGAAATATACTCTGCAATATTTGCCATTTGTCAACAATGTCTATTTCGTGGATCCATTTGGTAAATATGGGTAACTGAACACAACTTGCATTATTTGCACAACGCAAATAAAAAGCTGCAACAGAAGTTTACTCATTTTGTTAAAAGAATTCCAAAAAAACTTGAATTCTGGGCGTGTTTTTTTTCATTCAGTGAACTAACACACACACATACACACACACACACACACACACACACACACACACACAGAGGTAGTAAGATCACATTAGCTACTGCTTTCTGGGAATAAAATGCTTTTTTTTTTTGTTTTTTTTTGTTAAGATCATCTTCCTGTCTGCCTGTTTTCCGAATGCTATTGTTTTCCGTTCTTTTTTTTTTTTTTTTTTTTGTTGTTGTTGTTGTTGTTTTTTCAAGTCAGCAAATAATGCTCTTTTTTTAACATTCTTTTTTTTCTTTTTTTTTTTTTTTTTTTATACCCTCAGTGCATTCTTAAGCACAGCGAGAATAGTTAAAGTGCTAGCCTGCAGGTTTGCTGCAGTGAGTTCAAATTCCATTTCCTAAATTTTTCTCACGGTTCTCTGGGATTACCACACATGCACGAAATGCTTGCATTATTGTTGATGGGACCTTAAAACAGTTAAAAATAACAGCAATTAAATAAACAACTATATATATATATATATATATATATATATATATATATATATATATATATATATATATATATATATATATATATATATATATATATATATATATATACGCATGTTTGTGTGATACGTTTTTATGGTAGTAGATACCAATACAGTTTTATTTTTTATTCACCCACTTAATTCTGTGAAAGAAATTTATGAATGTTATGTGAAATTTTGAATGTTTATCGTCTTTACATATTTTCTTTCATTGTCTCACCAATTATTGCTTCGAGCGGTATTGTCAAAAATATACCATATACAATTGAAATGCAAATGTTTAAATTCAACACATTAAAATCAAACTTTGACAATGTCTTTGGGCGATTACAGATTTATGTTAAAAGTCAGCTGATCTTTTTGTCACATCAAGTTTTAACACTTGTCTGATACGTTGATACAACGTTTGCCCGTTAGCCAAACGTCAGCAGGTCAATGTGAAATTTACACAAAAACATCTGATTTTGATAAACAGTTTTTCAATGATTTTGTCATTATTATAGATTTTGGCCGTGTCAAGTGAAAATAGTTTTTGGTGTCTATGCGGACAGAGAAGGCCCAGATCAGCCTGCGCAAATGCGCAGGCTGATCAGGGCCTTCTCCGTCTGCTATAAAAATAATATAATTAAAATGTATCAACGTATGGAAACTGCCCTGGTCGGACTGCGTTGATACGCGGAAGGCTTTTAACCTGCGCACTTTGTTCCCTCTCGAAGACAACTTTTCGCTTGGTGCGGCCCCAACCAATTTTGTTTGTCACATGTATTAACATACGAGAAAATAACAGTTTACAAAAGGGACCAGTAAGCTCTTTCTGTGTAGGTGACACTGTACAATACAGGCCTGTCACACAGTCTAAGAGCTGGAAGCACTTTTGCCACTTTGATGTTACAACCGTACCCTAAACATGTTAAAATGTTAACCTTTGTCACTCTACATGCAAATTCAGCATACGGCATTTTTGGCTGTTTTTTCTTAGTTTTCCCAGAAAATAGAATTTGACTTTTTATGCAAGGGGAAAATTTGCACGGAATGTCAAATTCTATTTTCTAAATATATATATATATATATATATATATATATATATATATATATATATATATATATATATATATATATATATATATATATATATATATATATTATTATTTTTTTTTTTTTTCTTAGAAAATAGAATTTGAAATTCCATCTTAAAATGTCGTCTGCAGAAACTTTCCTTTGTACCAAAAACTGAGAGAGAGAGAGAGAGAAGAGAGAGAGAGAGAAAGAGAGAGAGAGAGAGTATGTATATTTCTTGAACGGGTATACTTGTAGTTTAGTTTCGAAGCAAAACGGTTGATTGTGCAAGAAATCTTAATATTTATTTATTTATTCCAAACGCGTATTGAACCTAAAGATTCCCGTATCTTTGCTATCAGTTAAAAAGTTATTATCGTAAGTTTTGGACAGCTTCAGTTTCTGTTTTATACTACCTGTTAACCCTTACAGCGCCAAGCAAAATTTGTAGCAGACGATATTCTATTTTTTTTTTGTTTTCAGAGAAAACAAGTATTGACATTTTATGTGAATCGTCTGCCAAGCAGACGATTCACATGAAATGTCAAGACTTGATTTCTCTGAAAAAAGAAATAAATAAATAAAATAAAAAAAAAAATAATAATAATAAAAAGTTGTCGTCTGCTGTAGTTATGATTGGCGCTTTCAGGGTTAATGTGTTTTCAAATTGCTAAATGAGTGGCAATCAATGCAGACCCTGATCAGAACCGCGGCGGTGTCAGATTTTATTCAACTATACAAGTTGAAAAAATGAAATAAAAAAAAAACAAAAAAAAAAAATAAATAAATAAATAAATAAAAACGTACGTGGTACAGCTTTTGCGGTGTTCCTGTCCCTGGGTCTTTCTTCTTTCTGTCTTCTTTTTTTTCTTCAATTTACAATGGTTATTTCATTGAGCTGTGCAGACCTGACTATTTTTTCCTTCAACAGGACGAAATATTGCTAATGGGTCATACATGAAATACTTATTTCAGGTCCTATTTACATCTAAAAAAGTAAACTTCAAGAAATTTGGTAGCTGGGCGCATAACTTTGAAACAACGTCAATGTAACGTCTTATGCATCGACGCCTATACGACGTTGTGACGTGTTAGAATAACTGTCCAGCGGGCACATGCCATTTACTTAACGTCGCATCAACGTCATAACGTTACAAAGATGTTGATGCGACGTTGTCTTACCGTTGCCTGCCCGCAGGATGCGCAATGATTTTTGTTTTCAAAACCTCACTGGATTTCAGATTCAAAGAAAAAATGGTAACAGCAGCTGTCTGTATCCATCTGCACGTCAGCACAGTCTTATCAGGGTCGTCGTCTTGTTAATACTGTAGCATTGAGCTTGGACCCAATATATATATATATATATATACATATATATATATATATATATATATATATATATATATATATATATATATATATATATATATATATATATATATATATATATATATATATATATATATATATATATATATATATATATATATATATATATATTATTATTATTATTATTATTATTAGGTCCGAGCATTTAGCAAACACATATTGTCGCAACATGGCTTCAACATAAAAAAGAAGACATGGATAAAAACAACAACAAAACACACACACACACACACACACACACAGTCACACAAAAAAAGCCTATATCAATCTGCATGTCCGCGCAGTCTTATCAGAGCTAGTCTTTGCCTTGTCGACACTGTAGAATCTTAGCAAGCACATAATGTCGCAACACGGCATTGTTTGCCTTGATCAGAGAGCGTGGATACACATACTGTTCTAGCTAATTGTTGGCTGTTCTAATTAATATACAAAACAGGTTAATAAAACATTTAAAGATATATTATAGAAATATTTGTTGGTTTTTGTCTGTAAATGGGTACTTCCGAGAATATCATTATCATCTCTAAGTCGGGTTCAGACCACGTATTGTGTTTATAGGACGTAAATGAATACAATGCGTTAGTGCAGATTAAAATATGTTTGATTCAGGATTTCATTTTATTCGTTTTCTTTTGTGTGTCTTTGATAACGGTATGTCAGTGTCATTAATTCTGAAAAGCATGCCCAGCGGCAATGTCACTATTTGAAATAGACTATAGGCAATTAGGAGTCGGCAAATAAACATTACTCGTCCAATGATAAGCACGCGCTTTGATTGGTCTAAATAATCACGTGAATAACGGCCCCGCCAAATCCAAAGACGTGTGTGATTATTTACAATCAACAGCACCGTGAAATTGCAATCAGTGTTTTGAAATTATTCGTGGTAAAAACTTCTTTTAATGTCGGATTTTAAATCATCAGTGCTAGAAGATGTCCTTGTGCAATAGAAAACCCGGATTTAAACGGCGATCGCTTTTGAAAAAGAGGGAAGAAAACATAATTAGGACACTGACGTATCACGATTCGGATGAAGATGGGAGCGGCCATGATGACATGCCGACAGGATCCAGTCCAATTTGGTCACCTGAGCGCGACCATGTCACGGACCTGATTGACGACCAATCTTCGGAATTTTTAGAACTTGATATGCCAATTCCGTCGCCAATATGTAGCCCAAAGACTACTCGCAGACTAACGAGAAGGAGAAGATATTCACCGATTCTTCATTTGGATGAAATTGATGAAGAGCAAAGCCCACAACAAGTTCCGGGTTCGGAGGAAGTGAGCCCAATCAGTGGAGATTTGTCCCCACCCCACAGAAAACTGAGAGCCTTAAGACTGTTTGATACACCGCATACCCCAAAATCTTTGCTTGAAAAGGCGAGAAGAAGACGGCCGACTGGTGACAAACCCAGGATCGCTGTTGATAGACCACAGACAAATGTGAACCCCTTTACGCCTAGCCCTGTTGATCACAATGATTCTGGTATTTCTTGTGGAAAAAGAAATCGAACCGAGTTGGAAAGGTAATTGTTTGTGAATTAACAGATGAGATTTTTATATTGTATTGAATGGAACATATGCTGGAAACCCGTATCTCCGTGCAGCTTAATATTCCGACGCTAACGACTCTTGTAGCATGCTTGCAAAAATTCAAGTCATGAAACAAATTGATAAAACAAAGTCTTACCTTGAAACTAATATAACTTATTAGTCAAAACATTCCTGTAAAACTCCCATTTGCGTTGGTTTCATGCCTTACGGTGGCGGCCATTTTTGTTTATGAACTTACCCATAACTCCGTTCACTGTCTATACTGTTGGAAAAAATAAAGGCAACGTATAATTTGTACATACAATTTTTCTATTTTATTGAGGAAATACCAACAGATTTAATGGAAACAGATGGAAGATGAATTTCATCCTATTAATCATATTTGGAAAAGCTACTTATTTGAATGCAAAAACAAACTGCAGTAGGTCTAATCAAATTTACAATTAGGACATGTATACTCAGCATGCCGCCTGATGAAGGACTCGGGTGTACAAAATTTCAGATGAACCCACCCAGAACAGATGCTGCATTGTACCCACTTTACAATTACTAAATATGGAAGCTCCCTTATGCCTTCAGGTGAACTTCTTTTACAAACAACACATTTATCATTATCATCATCATCTGACACAAATTCTTCATCACTAGACAGTACTGATGCTTTTAGTTTTGAATTATTTATACCACTTGTACTTGGTTTAGGTGAAGAATTGATATGTTTACACTTGTTAGATTGTATCTGTTGAGACATTGAATCCTGCTTTTTTGTTAATTTGCATTTTGATGATGATTTATTGTTTTCATAATCTTCAAGTTTTTCAGTAAAATCTTTTTCAGTTATTGCAGTGCCTCCTGGAGAGGGCTTTTTGGATCTATGTGACATTTCAATTTTAGTTTTCTTATCAAATGAGGCCACTTCACACTTTTGCATTTGGTCAGTTTTTTCCTTAAGAAATTTTTCTACTTCTTCTTTTCCTTTTTTAAGAGCTTTCACTTTCTCTATTGATTTCACCTCCCTGAATGCTTCAGCTGGATATAACTTATGTGCCTCAACAACTTGAGCATTAAATGGGAATATTCCTGTTTTCTTAAAGGCAGCTTGAATATTTGCTGGTGTCATTGCCTTAGTGTATGCTTTACTGCCTAGCTCTGCTACATTATATTTATTGATAGTTTTTCCTAAATTGTATCTCATAAATATGGCACATTCATGATTGTAGAATTTCTTTAAAGGGCCAAAGACAGCAACATCTAACGGCTGTAAAAGATGGGATGTGTGTGGAGGAAGAACAAATAAAATTATGTTATTTGACCTAGCCCAGTTAATGACATTTGGGGACACATGTGAAGAATGGCCATCATATAACAAAAGAACAGGTCTGTCTGCTGTTGGCTTTGCATAGGGCAAAAAATGTTCCCTAAGATAATTTTCAAATATATTTAAGTTAGACCATCCAGAGTCACTCATGTTTGCTTTTGAACCAGCTGATGCTCCTTCCATTAATAAGGGATTATATCTTTTGCCCTTGAATATAAAATATGGAGGAAGACTGTTCCCTATAGCATTCACACATCCAATTAATGTTGTTGTGGAGGACTTTGGCGATATCAAAGATTCAGCTTTGGTATTAACAGGGCCAATGATATTTGGAGGAGTATGATTTGGCTGTAAACCAGTTTCATCTAAATTATAAATACACTCTGGATGAGATTTCAGATCATATTTTATCAAAATTTCATCTAACTGCTGATAGTATTTATCAATCACCTCTGGTGTTGAACCTTTAGCACGGGTACTTTCAAGAGACCTTGGATTTATTGATTTGAGTCTGTCTGACCATCTCCTCAAAAAAGAATCTAGCCAGTTATTACTTAGTGGTTTTTGAACATTTCTTCTCTTCAAATGAAAAGCTAGATCACCACCTAATACTTTTAAAGTGCTGTTGGTGTAGCCATAACCTAATTGTGCTAACACTTCTACATGTTCCACTAGCATTAGCTCCTCCTCCTGACTTAACAGAGTCTCTGGTCCACAGGAATCATTTGAGGGGTCTACAAGGCCAATAATTCTATCCCTCAGTGTTTGAGCTGGAACTCCAAACATTCTGGCTGCAGCCCTTACTGCACAAGTTTTCTCCTTGAAGTAATTCAACGCCTTTTCTAGGTTTTCTTTTGGATACTGTCTCTTTTTTCTTTTAATTTTCACTGGTTTTTCCTGCAATGAAATGGTTAAAATAGGGATGGAGGGTGCTGTCTAATTTCAGCAAACGCTAAGCCATAAAAGAATCAGAATTCAGAATTTTACTGGTGATACGTTTAATGACATTCATTCACCAGAAGTCCAGATGCTGAGTAAAATATCAAATATGTATATATGTAAATACAGAGTTAATAAGCCACTGAGTCTTGATATTTTTTTTTAAAATATATGCCAGTAGATAAGTTATAGATGTTAATAGCTTTTAAATTATTTATTTCCAACACACACACACACACACACACACACACAAACACACACAAACACACACACAAGAACAAGAACTTCGTTAAATTCTGATATGATATTATTTATCAGCTATCTGATTGGGAAAGGATGGAAAGTAGATCAGAGAAATATCTGATTTCATCTAGTTAGTGATATTGAGGTGCTTAACTTTATTGATATTGAGGTGCCTAACTTTTTTGGGGATGTATATATTTTACATTGACACCGGATACATCCGGGAACTTGCAAATAAAAACACAGACGCTGGGCTGCAGAAAAGAGTGTCTATTTTTTCTAAAAATAACCATAAATATGCAAATACAAAGGTGAAATTTGAAATAAATTATGTTAATTGGGCACGTGCGTGACTTTGATTGGATATTGGAAAGGATATTTACCTGTTTTCTGCGCATGATTTCTTTGAGGTTCAACACAGGTATGCTTTTCTTGTCAAAACAATGGCGCGTGAGCAAAATTTCGCGTGACATACACGTGAAAATAAACATCTTTAGAACGTGCACGGAGATACGAGGTTGCACGGAGATATGAGAATCTGCCATAATGTATTCAACCAGTCAATGCCTCGGAGTTGACATTCAGTTTTTTTCCCCCAATGGCATTACTGACTGTTGCCTGTGTTGGTTTGATGGGTGCATTTGACTTGAAAGTTTGATTTAGCATTATATTGGGCTGGATGCGATTGAAGTAGTTATATGGGAAAACTGATACAGCAATCAAACACTGATATTGCTCACAAATCAGATGATTTAATCTGCAAGCTAAAAGTAGCTAATTCAGATTTGACACCGTGGGTTCAAACCTACTCCATTAGCATTACTGAAAGGGATTACATGTATTCTGATACAGTGCAGTATTCTGATACAGTGCACCACCTTTGGTATTGGGGCATTAACAGAAAGGTCCAGGGACCTCATTAGGATCTGGAAAATAGGGTCCCCAAAGGCATCTTTTTTTTTATTAAAAAAGTGGGAGTCCTGGTAATATAATTTTGCTAAATGTGTCAGAATAGTAGGAGTCCCAACAGCCAAAATAGGAGTTCACGACTCTCATTTTTGAATTTGATGAGAACTTTGACCGTCTTTGTGCAGGGAGAGACATCCGGGTGCAGTTAACTTAAGATCCCACTACGGAGAGAGTCCATCTTGAAACTGGCTCCAACGGATAATAGTAAAATTTTGTGACTGACTACAGTAATGGTAGAAAGAGCTAACTGGGTAGTCCCAACAGGGTCATATCATTTCATACATAACAAAAATATCAATTCGAAATCAGTTTTTTTTTTTAAATTGAAGAGCATTAGTACTCTCATTACAAGGGAACTCTAACATTATTGAGTATTTTTGCTATTTTTCACTTTCATACTGTTTCAGTTGATCCGCAGATCCAGGAACATTCACAAAGATACAGAACATCAGATCATAATACTGTTGTATCATTTGTCCATTGTATACCTTGACCATTAACACATTCATCATTGACACGTTAGCATCATTCAAAACAGCAGTATTCTAAACTTTTTGTTATATGGCTAGCCAAATTTTCTCAAAAAAGTTGAATGTTTGTACATTACAATTTTGAATGTCACTTTAAAGCGATTTTATCAATACTGATCAGTTAATCATTTGAATTTGTTGTAAGTGCTGCTTGATACAGTTAAAGACATTGTTTTGTACTCACATGTTGCTTTGATTTCCTGACATCATGGTAAGTAAACCTTATTTTAGATGGTGTGATGTGGATCTAGAAAAGTAAGACTTTCAGATACAGACGGTAAGAAAGTGAAAGTGATATCATTGGTAGGTACCCTAATAACCCTTATTGTCGGGACAGATAGGCCGAATGGGGCTGTCGATCAGGGTCTACACTGTTTGCCATACATACATCAACATTTTAGACACATCAAAAGGTAGTAGAATGGACTTTCAAATTTTAAGGCAAGTATGGTAGATAAGGTGTCACAACATTTAGGGTTATTATGGTATATTAAGTAATTTTTGCTTGTTCTTTTTCAGAAGTGTCCTTGATGACTCATTAGAAGATGAGATTGACATTGATATGCCAGCTACTAAAGTAAGTCTTTGTGTTGTGTGTGACTAGTTCATACCTTTGGTATTCCTAGGTATATATTCTTGTCTCCCCACAAAAACGTGTTGGGAATACCCATTGTTGCCTGGTAGTGGCAAGTTCCAAAAAGTATTTACAGTATGTTCGGTGGTGAGCTAAGACCAAAACAAAATGCTTCTTGTTTGTTTCATCACTTGACTTTAAACCACTTTGGCACCTCCCATAGCTCTTGATATTATGCTTTTTTCAATCCAAAAATATTGATATTTTTCTTATTTCTCCACGAAAACATATGTTGTGGGTACTCATTAGAAGCGCCTCAGCAAGGCGCTTCTAATGAGTAACCACAACATGTGTTTTCGTGGAGAAATGAGAAAAATATTTATCTGATATCCACTCTTATCTAGACCTATATCTACCCTTCAGATGGGGCCTTGGTGTATAGCTTGGTGGAACTAATTATTGTATCTTTACTATTGTACTTGCTCTAAGTATTCAGACAGGCTTCAGCAAACAGTCTAGACTCTGACCAGGTTCTACATTCACTACTCATCAGCAGTTTAGAGAAATCAACAGGTAGTAAAATGGAGTTATTAAATTTTTAGTAGTGGTATTGTAATGATTTAAAAGTGATTGGATACCTTGCATAGTCGGTATAAATACTGGTGTAGCTGCAGATACAAAATAACCACTAGGAATTTTCCATTTTTCCAGAGGAACTTTCTGCAAAGGTATTAGGACATGGCTGTGATTTTGTTATGCAAAAGAACCCTCAGTTGGGGTAAAAATGGGAGCGCTTCATCGAGAATGGCTCAAAAGTTAGCCGGTGTGACGAAGAGCGTGTATTATGTATGTGTAGTTTAAATGAGTGAGCAGTGGTTTAGCTATATCATGACCAGAACTTTCCTTGCCCAGACCACACTCTGTATGCATTTTCTAGTCAGGGCATGCTGTTAGTTCAGGGGTTCAGATAAGAGGGCATATCAACATAAATATTTTTCATATTTCTCCAGGAAAACATTGAGGGTGCTCATAAGAAGCCCCTCGCTGAGATGTGTTCGTGGAGAAATAAAAAAAATATATCTTGATGCTTTTCAGTTGAAAAAGTGCGTTACCATGAGATATGCTTCAAACTTTGAAATGACCTCTCCTGATATAAGTACCTACAGCAATGAATTATTATGTTTTGTTTTTTTACAGAAACTGGCTCTACATGAAATCAATACGTCTCGCTACAATGAAGAATTCCATGAAGTGTGCAAACTTGGAGACGGGGCATTTGGCAGTGTGTATAAATGTATTCATAGGTTAGATGGGTGTACATACGCAATCAAGAAGTCTAAAACACCAGTTGCTGGAAGTGTTTATGAGTAAGTTTTTGAACAATTTCTGAAAGAGGACTAAGCCTGCCCAGTAAAAGTGTGGTTACTGTTAGGTAAATTGACCACGCTCGACATGACCCCATTGGGTTGACTGGGCCGTAAAACCTCATCACAAGCAAATTAATGAAATGAATGTTTATGATGCCCCATTGACTTGGGCACTACCATATTAAGCCTGGGAATTTGAACAGATAGGCCTGAACAAACTGTGTAGACCCACCTCTGATGCAGCAGAGTGTAGCATCTGATCAAGGTCTGCACTATTTGCCACTGTTCAAGAGATGGAGATGTTAAAATTTTAGGATGTGTATGATAAGGAGTTAAGATGTCCTAATATTTACCAAAAGAATAGCAGTGGGTGCATTGTCCTATTAAAAACTTAAACAGGTTACTATTACTTAATACCTTATTTACTCTTAAACCCTTAAAGCGCCAGTCACAACAATTGTCGTCTGCTTTGTCTTCTGCTTGTGATTTTAAAGTCATTTCAGCAAACAGTGTGGACCCAGATCAGACTGCTCCTTTAGCAGGGTCCACGCTGTTTGCCGGTATGCAAAAAATAGGTTTGAAAAGTTTGCAAGAATATTCAGCAGATAAACAGACAACATTTTCAGATGCAGTTTTTCTTGGCGCTTTAAGGGTTAAAGTGTTCGACAGAAATGCCTGAACAAATATACTCAGAATCAAGACATGTTATGATAGTCTAATCAAGGTCTATATTGTTTGCCACTCAACCAGCAGTTTTTATACACATCAAGACAAGTGAAATATTTCAAATTTTAGGACAAGTATGGTAAGCAGTGAACTTGTATTATCATTAGGGTAAATGCATTAAAGTGGGCATTGCATTAGATAAGACACTATTTTTTGCAGCCAGAAAGTATCAATCTTACTCTCGACAAGTGAATTCTCATAAGCACCTGAATTCTAATAAATGAGTGCCCACAACATGTTTTTATGAAGAAGTAAAGAAAAGAGTACTTGTCTGGATGCCCCTCTTTAACCCTTGTCCTGCTGAATAAATTAAGATGCCACACCCACTTCAAATTTTCAGCCAATCAGATTACTTGATCCAGATTTTTGCTATAAATTCACATAGTTAACGGCAAACAGTTTAGATCCAGATCAGTTGGCTTCTTCAGAAGCCAACTGATCTGGATCCACACTGTTTGCAAATTGTTCAGCAGGACAAGGGTTAATAACCTGGAGCTACATATGATATTATTACTTTTATCTATTTGCAGGCGAAATGCGCTGAACGAAGTATATGCCCATGCTGTGCTAGGGAAACACCCACATGTTGTACGTTATTATTCTGCCTGGGCTGAAGAAGACCATATGTATATACAAAATGAATATTGTAATGGTAAGTTTTATTGTTGATAATCTATTTATGACAGGAAATGAGAAACTGACAAATGCAAATTTCTCTTGATTTTTTTTTTTTTTTTTTTTTTATATTTGGACCTGTATAATGAATTTTTTAAGCTTAAGTTTTAGCAGTTCCCATGACTACCGGTACTTTTTGAAAGATCTTAGTCACATTTATATTTATTTTTGTTACCAAGTGTGAAACCCATTAGGCTAAATGAAAAAAATGTGTGTGTTTAGGGTAACTGACTCTACTTAATTTTCCTGGTGAGAACTAGCAATTTTTTGTTTCTCAAAAAAAAAAGACTAAAAAAATATTTATGCTAAACATTCGGACAAGGAGGGCTGAGCAAACAGTGTAGTCCCAGATCAAACTGCTCAAGTGAGCAATTTGATCAGGGTTCACATTGTTTGTCATTCTGTCAGTACTTTTAGAAACATCTTAAAGGATAGTCAAACAGACTGGTAAAATTTATATGGGAATTATATGCAAAGTCCAAATATATTTGGTAGTTATGGTAATATTCTATATAAAAAGTAAAAAAAAAAAAAAAAAAAAAAAAAAATTAAATTCCCTACCTACCCTACCTGTTTTTTTCTAACATGTTTATTTACCCTAAACATACAATTTTAATGCCCGGCCACAGAAAGTGGCGAGGGTATTATGTTATACCATCCGAAATTTCGAATGTCCATGCTTTTAAAATTATGGACACTTCAGTGTATTTCAGTGAGATTTATTCAGTAGACACACAAGCCGACTCATTTGTGTGTTGAAAATAATGTACAAAGTATCCTTGTGTGCTAAAGTTTTTACACACAAGGGTACTTTGTACGTAAGCAGACACAGAAGTATACATCTTCTGTGTCACAAAAGTATTCATCTGTCAAGACGTCCATCCATCCACTTCCATCATTCATGTCCACTCCATAACACTCATACCGTCAGAGATATTTTCACCAAACTTCACACAAATCTGAAATGTAAAGCACTATAAGATGATGTGCAGAGCACATGGACTGTAACTCTGGTTTGCCTACCTTGGAGTTCTTGCCCTTTGAACATTGAACATAGCCATTTCTACCATGTACTCGTGTCCGCTCTAAGTTAAAAACCATTTGAGATATTTTCATGAAACTTCACACTAATGTAAAGCATTACGACACGACGTGCAGAGCACATAAACAGTAACCCGATTTGCGTACTTTTGGAGTTATTGCCCTTTGAACATTGAACATAGCTGTTTCTACCATGTACTTGAGTTCCACTCTGTAAGTTGAAAACTGTTCCAGATATTTTGATGAAACTTCTCACAAATGTAAAGCATCATGAGATAAGGTGCAGAACACAAAAACGGTAACTCTGGTTAACCTACTTTCGGAGTTATTGCCCACTGTAGATATTAAAAATAGCAATTTCTTCTATGTACTCGTGTCGGCTCCGTAAGTTGAAAACCATTTTTGATATTTTGATGAAACATCACACAAATGTAAATAAGTCTGTAAAGCATCATGAGACGAGGTGCAGAACACAAGAACAGTAACTCTGGTTAACCTACTTTTGGAGTTATGGATGGCCCTTTGAACTTTGAAAATAGTGATTTCTGTTATGTGTGTGTGTGTGTGTGTGTGTGTTTGTGTGTGTGTGTGTGTGTGTGTGTGTGTGTGTGTGTGTGTGTGTGTGTGTTTGTGTGTGTGCACTCTGTAACTTAAAAACTGTTCAAGATGTTTTCTTGAAACTTTATGCAAATGTATATCACCATGATACAATTTGCAAAACACAAGAACAGTAACTCTTGACATACCTGCTTTTGCAGTTACCACCCTTTGAACAGTCAGTAGTGCTCCAAGTCATATATGTGTGCCCTTTCTATAACTTGAAAACGGTTTCAGAGATTTCCATGAAGCCTTGCAAAAATGTAAAGGGACATAACTTGTAGAACATTTTTTTATTTATGACAGAGGTATGGCATTTGCTTGATGTAAATGCAGTGGCAGGGAATGGTGCAGTGCTTGCAGCACTTTTATTATTTATTTGGCCTTATGAATGATCATGCCTGTTGTGACTTATAAAATTAAGACATAGTACGCATCACATATTTCACTTATCCCAAATGTGAACTTCATGTTTGTTTTATATATCCCCCATTTGATAAATTTGCTTTCAAAAAATATTACATAAGTTAAGTTGATAAGATATTAAGAAGTGGACAAGCATCGCACTGTCTTTAATATCCATGGCCCAGTTGTTCAAAGCATCGTTCAGCTTAACAAGCTTGTTAATGGTCAAAATCTTAACTGTTCTAGTAAGTACATTATCTAATTCACAGGTATTTTTGCTGAAAAAATGTGAGTAGCTTTTGCAAATGCAAAAGCTACTCACTTTTTTTCAGCAAAAACATTAACATATATGCCATATTTAATGATCAAAGTTTTAACGATACATTAACTAACAACATTGTTAGTTTTGAACAACTGGGCCCATGAATTTTCATTTGAAAAAGGTTGTTATCTAGAGCTCTGACTGATAATTTTCTTTTCTTTTTACCTGCAGGTGGAAGTTTAGCAGAATATGTTGAAGAGCATCGGCGGACGGGAGGACACTTTTCAGAGTCCGAATTGACAAACATTTTATATCAAGTTGTACAAGGTTTAAGATATATTCACTCACAAAATTTAGTACATCTTGATTTAAAACCAGGTAGGTGAACTAGAAAATGCAGTACTCTATATAGTCAACATTTAAAATAAAAAAAAAAAAAAAAAAAAAAAAAAAGGTTTTGTTAATAAATGATGTTTCAAATTCAGTGATTGTGGGTAGTATTGTGATGTCCCTCCTAGTGTTGGGAATCGGCCAGAATTTCATGGTCAATCATCGGTTTTGTAAAACTGACTGATCATCGATTAATAATCGATTTGTAGATAATATATTCACTCTTAATTTAGCCCTCTTCCAGGTACTTATTCATTGCTCCAGATAATAAGAGGGGTATACAGATAATATTTTTCTTATTTCCACATGAAAAGTATGTTTGTGTGTACTCGAAGCACCTCAGTGAGGCACTTCTAATGAGTACCCACAACATATGCTTACATGGAGAAATAAGAAAAATCAGTAATTTTGGGTTTACACATTTAAGGCTATTTTATCAATTTTTCTCACTTTTATTGAGAACAATTTAGAATGAACTAAATAGACAGCTTTGAATTTCATTTCTATATAACTTGCCAATAAAAATAAAAAAGTGAGAAAAATATGTTTCTAAAAAAAAGAATTTTCTGATTAATTGACTATAAAAAAATCTTTCCCGTCATTAATCACAAAAGGCAAAAGTGACTGATGACAGTATACAATCATTCATATATACTAAAGCAGTGTAGGCAGAATATAGTCAGCTCCTTTGTCAGTCCTAGTTGAATCAGTCCTGGGATTTACAATGTATGCAGACGGGATTTGTTTACTATAAGCAGATGATTCACATATAGTATCTAGCTGTGTTTTCTCCGATATAATAAAAAAGATTCAAAATGTTGTCTACTGCAGTTGTGATTAGCACTTTTAAGGGTTATGAAAAGTATAAAATGTTTACCATCTACAGAGTTTACTTTTATTATGGCCCAGAGCAATAAAAATACAATTACATTTTCAGGGAATATATTTATTCACCGAAATCCCAAGTTCTTACAATCTCCAGAGAGTGGACTCGAGTCATGTGAGGATGAAGAAGATGAAGTAGAGGAAGCTGTCATATATAAAATAGGTAAGTTCTGTTTACAAACAAGGTGTGTCATACAAAATTGATCAGCCTGTGTATCTGTGCTGCTGTCAGCCTCGGTGGCTCAGTTGGATGCACATCCGACTGATGATCAGGTTACGGGTTCTCCCCCCGCCGGGTCGGCAACATTCTTTGGCGGAGATTTGATCATGAAATACTTTCTACGGTCATTCTCTCCCTTCTGCTGATTCAAGAAGGGCAGTTGTCAGTTTCTGGCGAAAATGCACAATTAAGAAATAATTTCTTCTCTACTACTGTGAGTTAACGTCAAAAACGCATGTTGTTAGAGGGCAGATTGCAAAATATGAATTCTCGATGACGTTGTGGGTACTGGTTAAAAGCACCTCAGTGAGGCACTTCTAACAAGTACCCACAACATAAGTTGTTATGGAGAAATATCCTAGAATGATCACCTAATACTCCTTAACCCTTGTCCTGCTGAACCCGGATATAACCTGCCTTTGCAAACAGTGTAGATCCAGATCAGTTGGCTTCTGAAGAAGCCAACTGATCTGGATCTGCACTGTTTGCCATTCAGTTTGTGACTCTATATCAACAACCATGATCAAGTAAGCTGATTGGCTGAAAATTAGAAATGGGTGTGGCTTTTTAGCTTATTCAGCAGGACAAGGGTTAACAATTCCTCTGAAGAGCTTGGCCAGACTGGGCAGCTTGGTCTTTACTTTTGACATGTTGGCAAAAGTGATCAAAGAAGTTATTATTAAAGGAGTATTTGATTATAATTCTAGGACATTTTCTCAAGCTCTCCTTAAAAAAAAAAACATGTTGTGAATACCCATTAGAAATGCATTGATGAGGCTCATCAAATGAGTACTCACAGCATGTTTTTCATGGAAAAATAAGAAAAATTGTCCAAGAATTATCTTCAAATACTGATTATACTCTTTAACAAGCTCTCTGTAATGATTTTGTCAAGACATTCCTCAGATTTGTTATATCTCTTGCAGGTGACCTGGGTCATGTGACTTCAGTAACCAATCCAAGTGTAGAGGATGGTGATTGTCGGTATCTGTCCAAAGAGATCCTTGCGGAGGACTTCGAGTATTTACCGAAGGCTGATATTTTCTCTTTGGGACTGACAGTGTTCGAACTGGTAAGTTTATTTATTCTTATTGTTCTTAGTACATGTATGTTTCTGTTTATACAAGGAAATAAATTCATGTACTGTATTATAAAAACTGGATATTAAATTTTAAAGATTTATTTAATAATAAGTACATTATAACGTGTGAACACTTGATGAATGATTACCATATTTACCAATAGAAAAGGGACGTGGGCCCCGAGCAAACAGACCAGGCATGTTTGCCCCTCTAGCAGTATTTAGGCAGATCAGCAGGTTGTAACCCTTGTCATGCTGAATAAATTAAGATGCCACGCCCACTTCTAATTTTCAGTTAGGCAGATTACTTGATCCAAGTTTTTTCATAACAGTTCAAATACGTAATGACAAACAGTACAGATCCAGATCAGTTGGCTTCTTCAGAAACTGCACTGTTTGCAAAGGCAGGGCATATCGGGGTTCAGCAGGACAAGAGGTAAAATAGATTTGATATCCTGTTACTTTGGAAGCAGGTCTTAAAAACACTCTCACCAAAAACTTAAATATGTTATTTCTGAGTATCTGGTCCAAATGGCTTGATTGGTAGAGTGACCCCCTTTGGATCAGGAGGTTGTAGGTTCAATCCCTAGCCAGGTCATACCTTTGTAAACTTGTTATTAGCTGCTCTACACATGGCACTAAGCATTACAAGGGAGAGCTAGGACTGATTGTATTGGTGTTGTATAATTTGATATGGTAGTATACATCAGTGTGTCTAGGAGGTGATACTGCAGTGAGATAGCACTATAAAAGAGCATCAATTCCGACAATCACAGACAGACACGGCAGCAACATGACTTTAAAGATTGTTGGCATTGATGTTAGATTTCAACTCAAACATCGAGATCGGAGTGTAGTAGTAGTTCAAGTGAAAAGCTGAGGATTAACATTATTTGTTCATTGACAATTGCTTGTCAGAAGTTATATGTAGCAAGTTAAAGCACAACTTTGCGTTTCAGCAATTAAAATCCCAAATTGATTAAGCCAGGATATATAATTTGTGTTAACATTATGTTAAAACCATGTTTTCCTTTGGAATGGTTGTTTTTAATATCACAACTTGTATTTTTATTAGGGAGGTGGTGGTGACTTGCCAAAGAATGGAGATTACTGGCATGCCATTAGACGCGGGGAATTACCTAACCTTCCACACTACTCAGTCGAACTGAACAATTTGTTAAAGGTAAGATATTTATCTTAGCTCAAGATTAAAGGTGTTTTTCTGTTTTTGTTTTTTATACCGAAAAGTACTAGAAGTTTTCTTATTTTTCCAGGAAATCTTTTAAAGTGAGTACTCATTAGAAATGCCTCAATGAGGCATTTCTAATAAGTACCCACAACATACGTTTTCCTGGAGAAATAAAAAAAAAAAACACTACTTACCTGATACCCCATCTTATCTAGACATACGTATTTAAACTTGTATCTGTTTATATATGCACTCAGACTTATCTGCTTGATAGTTAATTATTCAATTTATAAGAGTTAATAATTTTAGCTTAAGTATAAAATAATAATTGAACTTTTAACTTAATCAATCTCTATTATATTTAGTAACTTGCATTGTATTGCAACATGCTTGGATGTTTGGAACCTAACTATTGACATACATTGGAAGCTGGTCAAATCTAGCCATGCTCCATAATGCAGGCGGTGGCATGCTGACTGCAGATCCAGGGCTTGCAAGTTCAAATCCCAGCTTGGCTATGTAAATTTTGTGGAGATTGATCATGAAATCATTTCTACAGTCATCCTCCCCCTACTGTTCAAGTGTTGGGGGAGATTGATTATGAAATCATTTTGTCAGTCATTCTCCCCCTTCTGAAGGGCAGTTATCAGTAACTGGCAAAAGTATGCGCACAACACTGCAAGTACTTGTTAACCCCTTAGAGGACTAAGCCTGCCCCGGAAAAGGGTGAGCAGGTTAACTAACTGGCTCGGCATGACCATAACAGCGTTAACGCTAATAAAACCCCAAGTTAAACAAAACAAATCTAGTTTGGCTTTGAGCCGCAACATGAGAAAACATACCTTCTGACACATACGCCCATCGAAGACTCAAATCAGCCTGCATGTCCGTGCAGTCCGATCAGTCGTCATTGTCTACATGAAGGAAGTTTGCTCAGTTTGTTGTACACTATTTGACCAAATTACCACATATAGCCCTATAAGCTCACAGTCTTTGTTTGTTTGTGTTGAGGTTTTATGGCCCAGTCAACCCAATGGGTCATGTCGAGCGCGGTCAGTTTACCTAACCACACGTTTACTGGGCAGGCTTAGTCCTCTGAGCGGTTAACCAGTATTGTGCACATTCTTTCGCCAGAAACTGACAACTGCTTTCTTGAATCAGCGGAAGGGAGAGAATGACCGTAGAAAATATTTCATGATCAATCTCCACGAAAGGATGTTGCTGACCTCGGCGGGGGTTGAACACGCGACCTCCTGGTCTCCAGTCGGACGGCGCATCCAACTGAGCCACCGAGGCCGGCAAGCTCACAGTCATGCAATTCCTTAGTATTGCATAAAATTGCATAAACATTATTACTCATGCGCTTCATAAAGTCCTCTGCTGATCTTCTTTAAAGAGCCTTTATTCTAGGTGATTAGTTTACTACATTATGAGATCTGGACCCAGTTGTTCAAAGCTAACAACATCGTTAGTTAACGATTCGTTAAAATTTACATTGAGTGATACGCGAATATGCCGAAATGTTTTGCTGAAAAAATGTGAGTAGCTTTTGCAGTGCAAAAGCTACTCACATTTTTTCAGCAAAAATATCAGAATATTGTATATTGAATCCGCTAAAACAGTTAACGAAATGACCCTTAACGAGCTCGTTAAGCTAACGACGCTTTGAACAACTGGGCCCTGAAAACCTAAGCACACAGTGCAGTATTTAGGTCGAATACGGTATGTTATATAATTTGTGTACATTGTAGAGTATGGTAAGAGAAGACCCGAGGGATCGTCCCACTGCCCACATTATTGCCCAGCATCCTGCCTTGTGCTCCGGAGGAAAGAAATCTCGTGCGCAGCTTAAGAAAGAATTAAATGAGGAAAGGATCAAGAATCAGCTTCTGTCTCAGTAAGTAGTTACTTTATGGCTTAACACCACTTATTATGCTGGCCGCTTGCCCCACCTAGCTCATTTTTCAAAGTGGCAACCCATTCCTGTAAGCTACCTGTCCCTGAGACAAGTGAAAAGTTTTGGCAAAATGTGATCAGAGTTTGATTCAAAATACGCTGCTAAATAATTTTCTTCAAGTCTTTTCGTCTTTAATCATGACACAATAATACAGTTTATAAAAGTTAGTCCTACAGTATAAAGATTGTTGTTTTTTGTTTTCCTCAAGCTGCATTTAATAAATCCTCATCTTATTTCTTCATCTAAAACAGTTACTTGTGGCAAAAGTAGTGGCTTTGTGGACAAGCAGATGGGCAGGTTCAATATATATATATATATATGTCCAGCTTGCCTTGTGGGCAGGTGCTTTTAAAAACCTTATTTTAACCCCTGCATAAAGTGTTAAAACTATTTTCTTTCTACTGAGGGGCTTCACACACCCTTACTTTAGAATATGCCAATGTCTCTAGACGTCTTGTGAGATTGGCTTACAGTTGGGCAAGGCCTGCTATCCTTGTAGCAGGTAAGGGTGGAGGAGGAATGTGTTTATTTCTTCTGTTTCTACACTTTCATTCATTTTCCTCTTTCTCCCTGGTCTTTCATCTCCTCTACACTCTTTTATCTCTCTTCTCCCTTTCTCTGGGAGACGACACAAAATGACCCACAAAGGTTGACGTGTTGTTTAACCCCAATACAATCAATCAGGCAGTAAATTGCTCTGTAAGTATACAGAAGTCTCCTGATGGTGATGTTAAAAGGGTCGATGTATTATGCAAATGTACCAGTTTTTGTAACAGAAGTCATTTTAGTTCCATATTTTAGCCTTTGGTTTTTCTGCCAAATCCTACTGCAAAGCATGTGATCTAAGCCTTCACTTTTTGTATATGTTTTGAAGCACCCTATTTTCATGACAGGGCTCAGTTTTATTTATTATTTTATTTCAGAAAACTTGTGGAAGCCACCCAGTGTTTGGTACAGTATACCCCATTATGTTCACATAACATGCCTGTGTTCTCACGGAATCAACGACTTATAGGAAGCAAGATGAAACGAAGTGTCAGTTTATCGGCATTCTAAAGACATCAAATCGATAGTGCAATAATAAACTTGGTATACGCAAGCAATATGTGCATATGGTTGGTATCAAGTGAAAATGTAGTCTTTGAGCTTGTCTTATTCCCAAATTAGAGATGTAGCCGGATAAATGTTTTCCTTATTTCTACACAAAAATATTGTGGGTACTCACTAGAAGCGCCCTCAACATATATTTTCATCAAGAAATAAGAAAAATATTAATATTTCATTATAGAAAAATGCATCTTATCTGGAGCTTTGCAAAATAAAGGGAAATGCATACATTCAGATCTTCCTGCATATCTGTACAGACTTATTGCTTTGCTCTCCGTTTATATACAGTCGAACCTCAATAGCTTGAACACCGATGTCTCGTTTAAAATGGCTGATTTGAATTTGTTTTTAAGTCCCTACCAAATTCTTCCAATAGTTCCAGAAAACAAATATTTAAGAAAATTTTCTTATTTTATTATAAAATTGTATGTTATGTTTACTCATTAGAATTGCCTCATTTAGGAGATTCTTATGAGTACACTCAACATACCATTATTGTATAGAAGATAAAAAAAAATTCCCTAAATTCAGGGTTCAAATTTAACTTTCTTGACAGCTTGCTAAAATTTGCAAGTAGCATTATTTTTTACTTGCTAACCCTATCAGCCACTTGCTTTTTCATACTTATAAACACTGTTAAATGTGGCTTTAAACCTTTGCTCTCCGGGTAAAAATTTCAGCAGACATTTTAAAATATTTTTCTTATTTTTCCCAGAAAACAGGTTTTGACATTACATGCAAATTGTCTCCTATGGAGACAATTTGCATGTAATGTCAAAACCTGTTTTCTGGGAAAAATGAAAATAAAAAGTATAGTCATTGCTTTTTGAAAAGAAATTGCAAAACTTTAGCAACAGTGCCTCAGGTTCCACAATTAAAGAGAATCTTTCCAACTTGCTAGAATTAGCAAGTGATGGAAATTGCAGCTTGCTTTTTGAGGAAATTAACTAGCATTTAGCAAGTTAGCAAGTGCTAAAATTGATCCCTGTAAATTATTGCCATTTGCTTCCTGACCTTGCACGATGATAACTCTCAGTAGCTCAAACTACCAATGTCTCAAACAAGTTTCCACGGTCCCAAAGATGTTTGAGTCAATGAAGTTTGACTGTATGTAGATGCTGTAAGCCTGATCAGACTACATTGATGTCTAGTTCGATGTGGGCCTGCATATGCCTCAAAGACATATTTTTGCTTGGTGCTGCTCATATAATCTGAGCCACGTCAAAAGAAAAATCTCCCTTTTTGTTGTACCCAGACAGATAAGGTCCAGGGCCCAGTTGTTCAAAACTAATGATGTTGTTAGTTCAAAACTAACGATGTCGTTTGTTAACGTATCGTTAAAACTTCGGTCATTAAAAATGGATTATATTATGCTTATGTTTTTGCTGAAAAAAATGTGAGTAGCTTTTGCAGCTACTCACATTTTTTCAGCAAAGATACCTGTGAATTAGATATTGTAACTAGAACAGTTGACATTTTGACCACTAACAAGCTTGTTAAGTTAACCATGCTTTGAACAATTGGGCCCAGACCACTTGTCTGAATGCTCAGGCTGGTTGAGACTGTCACTTTTCACATGTACCATAAGTTAGATTTTCTCTTGAGGTAGCTCATCTGTAAAGTGTGGTGCAAACTGAGTTTAACACAAATTCATCAGACAAAAAAAAAGAAAAGAAAAAAAAAGACTAGAAATAAAAAAAAAACAGTAAAATAATTCTGTACACCATACATCAGTAGCAGTGTATTTTCACTACCAAATGGCTCTCAACTTTTTTCTCTCAGATCTGCAAAAAAAGCAAAATTCTTATTTCTCCACTAAAATTTATGGACACTTGCGGATCACTGGCACAAAACGTGAGCACTCTAGAGCGACATGCATAGAAATTCTGCTGAGCGCCTCGGATAAATATTTTCATGGAGAAATAAGATTAAGATTAATATTCAGCAAACAGGAATTTTCTTTTTCTCTTAATGAAGATACCATTATAATAAAAATCTTTGTTTTCTAGAAAAAAAAAGGAAATTTATAGGTCTAGATAAGGGAGGGTATCCTGTAAATATTTTTCTTATTTCTCCACGAAAACATTTGTTGTGGGTACTCACTAGAAGTGCCTCAGTGAAGCGATTCTAATAAGTACCCACAACATATGTTTTTGTGGAGAAATAAGAAAAATATCAATACTTTTGGATTGAAAAAAGTGCCTTAACTAGAGCTATGGCCGAAGTTCATTTCCTGAATTATCATAAAAAGAAGCTGGGTCTACACTGTTTGCAAAGGCTTATATGTCAGAATTCGGAGGGCTATTACGGTAGTCACTAATTGAGCAATTCTAATTGAATGGCAAATCTTGGTTAGGCTCTATAGGCCCACTGCTCATGTAAGACGCTGTGTTTCCATGATGTGACTTGTACAGGTAATAATATTCAGTTTTGAATATATATATAAAAAAAAAACTTACGAGAGATGGTGAATTTGATTTAAACTCTCCATTATAAATTGTGTATATGTAAAATTGTAAATTACTTACATCTGAGCTTTACTTGCATTCTCTCTTTTTTTCTAGCTAACATGTCTGTCTTTTGACCTCTTAGTTACTCTGGGTAGAGGCACTTTCTTACTTTGTTCTTGGCTAACAAAATGTTTGCTAATTAAAAAATGAGCATTGTTGCATAAGAAAGAGGGTTAAAGCATAGCTCCAGACCAGAAAAGGTGTTTTTTGTTTTCCAACCAGAAGGTCCTGATATTTTTTATTACGCCACGAAAATATCTTTTGTCAGCAGTCATTATGTCCTCCAATCACAATTTCTTGTATGCACAATCTTTTGAACCAGTGGTTGGATTCTTACCAAATTTTCATGGATATGATTGAGACATAACAAATAACTGATTAGATTTTGGGGACCTTGACCTGATTTTCAGGTCACAGCAGTAGGAAAAAAATTATGAAAATTCAGGGTGGGGGAACATCTGTTTTCTCTGAAAACACTGTTACTAGTTAAAATTTCCTCATAGACTTTTCTAATGAGAACCCACAACATATGCTTTCATTGAGAAAAAAAAAAAAAAAAAATATGTGGCAACCATCTTATCTGGAGCTATGTTAAAGTGCAGAGGAATTAAGGAGGAGTATTTGGTGATAATTCTGGGATAATTTTTCTAATTTCTTACTAAAAACATGTTGTAGGTACTCATTAGAAGGGCCTTGGCGAGGCGCTTCCGATGAGTACCCACAACATGTTTTTATGCAGAACTGAAGAAAATGATCCCATAATTACCACCAAGTACTCCCCCTTAACAACTTCTGAAATGTATGCTAAAATGCAAGCTCCAGATCAACTGTGCAGCCTGGTCAGAGCCTTCAATATTTACTCACAGTTCAAGATAAATATTTTTCTTGTTTCTTAAGGGAAACATGTTGTGAATACTCATTAGAAGTACCTTGCCCGGTGCTTTTAATGAATACTCGCAACATAAGTTTTCCAGGAGAAAAATGAAAAATGTTGATAATTTTTTTGGTTAAAAAAGGACTGTGTCTAGAGCTATGTTACGGATGATTAGAGATCCGTATGTCCAGATGAAGAAGGAAGTATTCAGAAATTTTTTGTCAGTTTTGCACCAAAGTATGCCTTCTGGGTATTCATAGCAATTGCCTTGCCGAGGTGACTCCAATGAATTCCCACAAGGTATGTTTTTTGAGCAAAATATTGAAAATAACCAGAATGATTCCTTGTCAGATTTATATCTGGACCTGATACCACAGAATTTCCAGTAGAAAGGCGAAGATCTGATCAGGCTGTGCAGGGGTGTTGAGTGATCTGGTTGCTTACTGTTAAAATATGGATTAGGTAGTGTCTGTTAATTGATGTTAACTGGACCTAAGTGAAATGGGGTCTTGTGCAACGAGGATCTAGTTAAGTCTGATCTGGGTTTTGCTTTCAGCTTAACAGGAAACTGCAGCATGTTTTCATAGCTCTAGATAAGATTTTATTTGACTCAAAAGTATCAGTTGTTCTCTTATTTCTTCATGAAAACATGTGGGTACTCATTAGAAGTGCCTCACTGATGCGCATCTAATAACTACCCACAACATACAATTTACTTATCTGGATACCCCACTTATCTAGAGAATTGTCTATCGGCTGTCAGGAAACTGCATATAATTGTGATTAGTGAAGACCCAGATCAGGCTAGATGGATGCATAGGCTGATCCGAGCCATTGCTGCAAGATCCCTTATTTCACCATTTCTTAGTTACTGGAGTATCCCAAATTATAAGTTTGTATTTTGGCTTATGTTTTTGTCAGTCATGTGCTTTCATTTTATTGTAATGCCGCCATCCAATGCTTCCGTAAATGCTTGGGTAAAATTTTCAGCAGATGACATATTGAAATGTTTTTTTTTCTTATTTTTCTAAAAACAGGTTTTGATATTTCATGCAAATTGTTTCGGAAGGCATGCAATGTCAAATCCTGTTTTCTAGTCAGTTGTCTGCTGAATTATCCCAGAGATTGGTAATGCCCTGTAAATGGTTAAAATGCATCTTATTAATTCCATTAAATATTTCCATTAAAAGTATATCTTAAATTCAATTTACCTTTCTATAACAAGAATTATTTCTGTTTTAAGGCCAGTAAATGTAATCAGCCATTACTGTTTATTAATTATTAACCTATATTTTAAAGTTATTTAATCAAATCACTTTTTAAAACATGTATCCTCATTTACATAAATTTGTTTCTAAAACGTTTTCATCCAAATGAAAAAAAAAACAACAACAAACTGAAAAGCTATTTGTGATTCGGTTTTATTTACCTTCTTTTGAAAGCTACTTTGATACTGTCAAGCTGTCCTTTATATAAACAAAAAAAAAGGATAAAAATATTTGAAGTGATTTACATGAAATGCCAGAACTTATTTTCTTTGAAAAATAATGTAAGAAAAAAATTAAAATGTTGTCTGCTGTAGTTGTGAATGGCGCTGTAAGGGTTAAGAAAAGGTAGAAGCTGGCCTTCCCTCAATGAAAGATTATTTTCAAAGCTTACGGCGTCGTTAGTTAACGATTCGTTAAAATTTACATTGAGTGATACGCAAATATGCTGAAATTTTTTGCTGAAAGAATGTGAGTAGCTCAGGCCTCCTAGCAAAACCTATAAAACCTATAATAACCTATAATTTTGTGCCAAACCTATAAAACCTTTATTTTGTTCATAAAACCTATAAAAAGCCTGTATTTTCATGAAAAAACCTATATTTTTCACTTTTTGAACCTTCTTGCGACTCAACCCTAACTTTTCTTCAAAATGCACTACTATTTTTTACTTTTTAGTCCCATAAAAAGTGATGAAAACTGTCAAGACATTGTAATTTTTTTCCTCGCTCGCTTCGCTCGCTCGGGCTTTGTAAAATTCAGATCAACTTTATCTGAGTAATTGTGGCACAAAAATTCATCAAATATTTTTTCTTCAGTTTTAAATCTTTATGTAAGTTTGGAAGACTTTTTTTAACCTGTATTTTTATTGAAAACCCTGTAAATAACCTATATTTTGAGTAAGAAGAACCTATATAAAAACCTATATTTTCAAAGTGGGCCACTAGGAGGCCTGGTAGCTTTTTCAGCAAAAAATAGCAGAATATTGTATGTTGAATCTGCTAAACAGTTAACGAAATGACCCTTAACGAGCTAATTAAGCTAACGACACTTTGAACAACTGGGCCCTGTAGTTTAATGCACATGGACTTGCTTCATTGTGTCATTCCATCAGCATCATAGTACCAGATAAGCTGCTTTTTTTCAGCCAAAAGGTACCGATATCGTTCTTATTTCTCCATGAAAACCTGTTGTGAGTACTCATTTGAAGCGCCCTGCCGGGCACTTCTAATGAGTACACGTTTTCATCAAAAAATAAAAAGATTTTATGTGGATACCCACTCTTATCTGGAGCTATGATTAACCCATTAACCTGCTGAATTTAATTATACCAGCAGACAGAAAATTATTTTTCATATTTTTTGCAGAAAATAAGGCTTTAGTTATCATCACAGCAAGCCTTTTTTTTCTGTGAAAAGTAAGAGAAAACTGGCATTATTTGTTTGCTTGTATAAACAAGTGAGAGCTAAAGATTCGGGTTTTACATGGAAAAATTACCCACTTTGTCAAACAGCATCTAGCAGTTTTGAATTTTTTTTTAAATCTGAATGCGTAACAAGATTAGTTTTTAAAGGAGCTAAATAGCTTTGCTGCTTGATTCATAAGTTATTTTTAGCTGAATGTGTAACAAAGTGTACACTGGTTTTTAAGGATATAAATATAGCAGATTATGTTTGAACTGATTGGTTTTAAATAGCCTGTTGCAAGAAATTCAAGGTATTGTATTTACTTGTCGTGTTTTAAATAATGAATATCTTGCATAATTAACAGTTTACAAAAATTATAACAGATTTATTTGAAAATAAGTCCTTTTGATTTCACAAAGGTGAAAGTTACACTTGAATTATACAAAATAACACAACAGAACAAGAACAGTTCATATGCTAAATTAAGGCTTTTGGGATGATAGCCTATCTTCTACCAACCAAATAAAAGTTAATGTTTATTTTGCACAGCAATTGCAATAGTAGGAATTTTAGTTATTGAAGTCTTTGTCATCATTTTCTTATTAAGTTTCAGTTTAATATTGTAAAAATCTGTAATTCCAAAGGACAATGGTATTGTAGTTTTACAATATATATAAAATCAGAAACTAATATTTGAAAATGACTTTTTATTGAAATGTTTGAATTTCAAAATGTGTGTGCATGTATGTGTGTTATCTCTCTCTTTCTGTTTTCCATTCAAGCTAAATGCCATGAACTGAAAGGCAGTAAGGCATTCACAGTTACAATAGGATAGCATCAGCTTGTACATGCACTGTTCTAGTTCCGTACTAATTTTCTTCGAAAAATATCATTTCCATTTATTTAAATTTTATCTAAAGAAGTTCACTAGTGGTATCTAGTAAACCATGCTTTTTGTTTGCATCTATAGACAGGACTTCATGCATATTGCATATCTCTTCCTTCACAGAATTAATGGTCACAAATTCCGGTTTGGGGTGCAAAATTCAGTTTTGTAATACACTACAACCTCTTTATAACACGGTTCATTATAACATGGTTTTAGATATAACAATGTTTAAAGATGGATCCCAAAAATGTATAGATTATATTGAAAAATGACCATAAATGGTCATTTTTCAATATAATCTATACATTTTTGTTTGGATATAACATGGTTGTTTAACTAACACAGGTTATGCTATGGACTCCAATAGTAGTGTTATAAAGAGGTTGTGGTGTACCTCTTGATGTGCCTGAAAGCTACTGCATATGTGGCAAACAGTGTAGCCCTGATCAGATGCTGCAATCAGGGCGCTTTATCTTGGATTGCACTGTTTGCTCTGGACTATGTCTTAGTACCCGAGGTGAATACAGTATACTTGTATTGTGATACTGTTCAAGCTGTAATCATCCTCTTGAGCTATGAATCCCCAATGCCAAATTTGATCTTGGTGTTTGCTGGTGCCTGTCTTTTGTTTGATGAAGCTTACTTGTCTTTTTTTTTTTTTTTTCATTTCATTGTTATATGTAAAGAGGATTATTATAATCCTTCAGTGCTGAATTTTTCTGTATGAATTGTATATTTTGTGAATAAAGAGCTGTGTTGCAGGAAAGCCTGCTTACCTCCATTTTGGAAACGGTGAATTCTCCAGCAAGTCTGCAGTCTGACCAGGACCAGCATCATTTTGCCCGTTATTTCAAGCTTAGAATGTTTCTTCAGATATTTGCAGTTAGTGGTCTCAGATCACAAGGCTTCCCTCCCTTTACAGGATTACTGGATGTTTTTCAGAAGCAGAGAATGATCCAAGTCTGTGCATTTTGCGTAATGTATTTATCCTAAGTATTCGGACACCTTAACTCCAAATACATATGGTAAATATGGTATGCTTGAAACAGTTTAGCATGGAGTGACAATAGGCAGAATTGGCAGTGAACTAGGTTCCTTGTCCAGACAGTTCATAGTCTTAGATATGGGTATGCAGAAAAAATGCTTTCAATTTCTCTGAAGAAACATTTTGTAGGTACTCAATAGAATTGCCTCCTTGAAACATGTCTAATGAGTGCCTACAACACAGGCTTTCATGGAGAAAAAGAAAAAAATACCAATACCATTTGGTGAAAGAAAAAAAAAATACTGGAAATCTATAGCTATTGGACTAGTTGCACATTCCAGTCCAGAACTTCACTGTTTACTTGTGGAAGTAAATCAAGATATTCCTGCAATGCAGCAGAACGGTTACATTTGAGCCATTTTTGAGAAGCAACCATAGATCTGTATAAACAGTATATTGCTCTAAATAAGTGGCGTATCCAGGTAAACTTATTTCTCCAACATGGGTACTCATTAGAAGCGCCTCTCTGAGGCGCTTCTAATGAGTACCCATGTTGGAGAAATAAGAACCTGAATACTTTCTGATTGAAAAAAAGAAAGCCTTATTTAGAGCAATGTAAAATACAAAACTAGTGTGTACATCTATTAGAGGTAGATTATGGACTATCCGGTTTGCCAGAGCTATTTGAGCATATTATTTTGTGTGAACTGTGTAGAACATAATCGGATTAGATGCACATGTTGGTTTTTATTCAGAATTGTTTATAAGGGTATAGAGGTTGTGAGTTGGTTCACTTGTTTTATTCCAGTCATAATGTGATAAGTTTTGTAAGCTTGTGAATAGAATGATAATGTTGAAATTGTAACTTTTCATGTATAGAAATAAAGTATTTTAATAATAATCTACTGTTTGGCTTGTTTATAGGTTACTGAGAAATGTTTGCATGAAGTGTAAGCTCATTTTTAGTGCATAAAGCGGCAAGCAAACAGGTAGCAGATGACATCTTAAGAGTTTTTATTTATCAGAGAAAATAAGGCTTGAAATTTCATGTGAATCATCTGCCAAATAGACAAACATATGAAATATCATGCTTTGTTCCCTCATAATAATAATAATAATATTAAGAAAAAAAAAAAAAAGAGTAAAATGTCTGCTGCAGTTGTGATTGCTGCTTTAAGTCTTAATGACACTGAGCTATGCTGTGTGCATGTATTGGCCATTTGGATACTAGGATAGCGCAGAGGTATGTCTCATGCTTGTCAATGCTGCAGCCCAGGTTTAATTCCCGGTGCTGAAATGAACAGGGTAGTGGTCACCCATTCATGGTTAGTGGTTTTCCCAGTGTACTCTGGTTTCCTCCACTATGCCCAACCACAAAATGCCAACATATGTGCCTTCAAGAATGCATTTATAAGTTGCTGAGGTTTCTGTGCGGTCAAAGTAAAATAAATTAACTTTTAAACATTTATCAACCATCATTTAACATTGGTCAAGCATTCTGGGCCCAGTTGTTCAAAACTAACAATGTCGTTAGTTAACGTATCATTAAAACTTTGATCATTAATCATGGCATAATGCTAATATTTTTGCTGAAAAAATGTGAGGAGCTTTTGCATTTGCAAAAGCTACTCACATTTTTTCAGCAAAAATTCCTGTGAATTACAAATTGTACTTATTAGAACAGTTAACATTTTGACCACTTACAAGCTCATTAAGCTAACGATGCTTTGAATCGGGCCCTGATGTGCAGTCAAACATTCTTGTGTTCTGTCCAACATTGCTCTTCAAGATCACTGGGTCTAAGCCGAGTTCCAGGTCTCACCTCGGGAAGAATTCGAATGACTGTTGTTTTGTTTTTGCACAGAGCTATTATCCTGTCTTTATAGTTACCTTAAATACTTGGACACCATAACTCGTTCCAAGTCTATTCGACTACAAGAGTAAACTGGCTCCAGTGCCTAGGGACAAACTATTCTTAAAATAATATCATGACTATAAAGGCCAGTCATTAGTGACCAGCTTTTATAGTCATGATATTATTTTGGTTTTATTTTAGTTGATTATCAACAGGATTACAAGAATAAATATTCAGTCACTGGAGACTGGAGCCAGTCTACATGATGAGGTGTTTGAAATGTTGGCATGGCACAGTTTTACACTGATCCAGCTATACTTAGGCATAACTGGTAATAAAAAGTTCAAATCTTAGAAATATGTTGGAGTTCAAGTGTCTTAATATTTATGGTAAAAATGGTATTTCAGACTTAAACTACTGGGTGCAGTTGTTCAAAACTTAGCTAAGTTGACACTAAAATTTCTATCTTGTAATATGGAAAAGACATTGATACTTTTTACTGAAAAAATGCGAAAGCTACTAACATTTTTGCAGCAAAAATATCAATATATTTGAAAATACCTTAGCTACAACTGTTGACCAGGGCCCAGTTGTTCAAAACTAACGATGTCATTAGTTACCTATCGTTTAAACGTTGATCATTAAATATAGCATATATGCTAATATTTTTGCTGAAAAATGTGAGTAGCTTTTGCATTTGCAAAAGCTACTCACATTTTTTCAGCAAAAATGCCTGTGAAAAAGATACTGTACTTACTAAAACAGTTTACATTTTGACCACTAATGAGCTCGTTAAGCTAACGATGCTTTGAACCAGTAGGCCCAGTTTGTCATTAATGAGCTTGTTAAGCTAAGGATGCTTTGAGCAACTGGGCCCTGGACATCAATGTAGTTCTTTTATTCAGTTCTGTAAGCTTGACATTTATTCCTTCTACCAGCAGTCCAATTGCCAATGTTGGCGTTTCTATATTTCCTTTACATATTTGGACACTAACTCGTGACCATACATAGTTCTAAAATTTGAGCAAGTCCATTGGGCTATCTGATGAAATATCTAACATGTTTGCAATTGAGAGCCAAAACAGTGCAGACCCAGATGACTTGGTAAGATGGAGCATTTGGTGATAATTCTGGGATAATTTTCCTGTTTCCCATTAAAACGCGAGTACTCATTAGAAGCACCTTGGTGTGGTCCTTCTAATGAGTACCCACAGCATGTTTTTATGGAGAAATAAGAAAAAAATTCCCAGAATTATCATCAATCCTCCTAAGTCTTAGGAGCAGTCTTATCTGAATCTACTTTTTACTCAGGCACGTCCGTCCAAATACTTGGGATAAATACAGTAAGGATTAAAATGATAAAAATATCACAAAAAATATTACATCCAACTTGCCGGTCTTGGTGGCTCAGTTGGATGCCTGTCCGACTGGTGATCAGGAGGTTGTGGGTTCAACCCCAGCCAGGTTGGCAGCATTCTTTTGTGGCAAGGTTGGCAAAATGCTGGCAAATATGAGTATTTTCCATGCTGGTGGTATTTACCGGTAAATACCGGCAAATACTGGTAAATGCCGGCAAATACTGGAAATTGGCATTTACCACCCTGGAAGTATGACAAAACCCTACCCTCAGTATCAACCTATGGACAATGTCTGTAATAGGGGCTACATAGTTGACTTAGTATTTACATTATACTGATTGCAGTTTAACTCTGGTTTAAGTTTACTTTAATATTAAATTCAGTTAAGTGAAATCTAGAGAAAAAAAAGTCAATTGCTCTTAACCCAGGTCCTGCTGAACCCGGATATACTCTGCCTTTGCAAATAGTGTAGATGCAGATCAGTTGGCTTCAGAAGAAGCCAACAGATCTGGATCTGCACTGTTTGTCATTCAGTATTTGAATTTGTATCAATGACCTGGATCAGGTAATCTGATTGGCTGACAATCAGAAATGGGCATGGCTTCTTGTCTGGATGGTCGGCTATGTTGAAGGGTAAGTTCCGGACAAAACACCCCCCGGACATAACACCCCCTGCTCATTTTGGCATAGGTGGACGAAACCCCCCTCAAGTTTTTTACAGGGTGGATATAACACCCCCTGCAACTTTTGACAGGGTGGACAAAACCCCCCTCGTAAGTTTTGCAAGGTGGACAAAATCCCCTTTATCATGTGGACAAAACCCCCCTCGGACAAAATCCCCCTGATGCTAGATTGGGCACCTCACCAGTAGTTGAAGGGTGTTCCTGTTACACACATAAACCAGGTATGTAAGTTAAATCACTGTGTGATGTCCAAACAAAAATGTATAGATTATATAGAAAAAACAGCCATCAATACTTGGTCATTATCGCACCTGCTTGTAGCAGGGTGCGATATAGGCGTCCGATTTTCTGTCTGTCCGTCCTTCCGTCCGTCCGTCAGTCCGTCCGTCCGTCTGTCAACATTTATGTCGACGTTCGACATTTATGTCAAAGTTAGTATTCTAATCAACTACAAGACTAAACAACCGTCAAACCTTGCATGAAACATCTCCCTGACCTCCTGACTTTGCAACATAGGCGTCTGCTTTTCCGTATGTCTGTCCATTCATCCGTCCGTCCGTCAACATTTATGTCGAAGTTCGACATTTATGTCAAAGTTAGTATTTTAATCAACTACAAGACTAAACAACCATCAAACCTTGCATGAAACATCTCCCTGACCTCCCGACTTTGCGACACAGGTGCCCACTTTTCCATTGGTCTGTCTGTTCGTCTGTCCGTCTCTTAACAGTTCTGTTATGTCGAAGTTTGACATTTATGTCAAAGTTAGTATTCTAATCAACTACAAGACTAAACAACCATCAAACCTTGTATGAAATATCTCCCTGACCTCCTGACTTTGCGACATAGGTGCCCGCTTTTCCATTCGTCTGTCTGTTCGTCCGTCTGTCTGTCTCTTAACAGTTCTGGTATGTCGAAGTTCGACATTTACGTCAAAGTTAATATTCTAATCAACTACAATTCTACAACAACCATCATTCCTTGCATGACACATCTCCCTGACCTCCTGACTTGGCAGATATGTTGACCCAGTGACCTTGACCTATATTTTGCGCTCCATTGACTTTGACACAATTTACGTTGACATTCCAGATCTTCTCAACTATAAGGCATACAACTACCAAACCTTGCATAGTGCTTCTTCTAGATGTACAGACTTGGCAGGTACCTTGACCCGGTGACCTTGACCTATATTTTGCGCTCCAGTGACTTTGACACATTGTGCGTCGACTTTTGGTATCTCCTCAACTATAAGGCCTACAACCATCAAACCTTGCAAAATGCTTCTCCTCAATGTACTGACTTAGCAGATACCTTGACCTGGTGACCTTGACCTATATATTGGCTGCAGTGACTTTGACATAATTTACATCAACGTTCCAGATCTCCTCAAGTGTAAGACCTCTAGCCACCAAACCTTGCATAGTGCTTCTCCTATATGTACTGACTTGGCAGGTATCTTGACCCGGTGACCTTGACCTATATTTTGAGCTCCAGTGCCTTTTACACATTTTACGTCAACGTTCAATATCTCCTCAACTATAAGGCCTACAACCATCAAACCTTGCATAGTGCTTCTCCTCAATGTACGAACTCTGCAGGTACCTTGACTGGGTGACCTTGACCTATATTTCACGCTCCATTGACTTTTACACCTTTTAGGTCACCCTTCCATATGTCCTCAACTGTAAGGCCTTCAACCACCAAACCTTATATAGCACTTCTTCTCGATGTACTGACTCGACAGGTACCTTGACCTGGTGACCTTGACCTATATTGTGCACTCCAGTGACTTTGACACATTTTATATTGATGTTCGGTATCTCCTCAAATATAAGACCTACAACCACTAAACCTTGCATAGTGCTTCACCTCATTGCCCTGGCTTCGCAGGTACCTTGACCCAGTGACCTTGACCTATATTTGACACATTTTATGTTGATGTTTGATAACTCCTCAACTATAAGGCCTACAACCACCATACCTTGCATTGTGCTTCTCCTTGATGTACTGAATTAGCAGGTACCTTGACCCATGACCTTGACCTATATTTCATGCTCCAGTGACTTTTACACATTTTACGTCAACGTTCCATTATCATTGGGCTGTATGATACGAAAAGTCAGTGCTGAAGATATAGCCATTAGAGGGAATGGGACTGGCCTGGAATATATGTGCCCCACTAGGCACTTTGTCTACATTTTTTTCAACCCAGTTTTCCAAGTAAGCACTGCTAAGAATGAAATAAACTTATTTAATAACCACATTCTGATTGAGGCTCCTGTGACTTTTGCGCCAGCAGGTGCGATGACGCCTTCCGCGGAATTCTTGTTTTTATTATAACCTATCCAATTTCTGTTTTTTCTTTGTACCATGTTTAATCCAAAAGATTAAGAACCCTCCCACAGCTCCCACAGTATGATGTCTTAATAAAAAGCTATAGATTAACAGAAAAATGACCCTCCATAGTAATTTTGTACAACAATAAGAAAGCATACATGTAACAGATCAAGAGTATGGTAATAATCCTAAGTGCAGACCCAGAAACTTTGCTGTTTTTGGACTCTGTATTGCGATGTAAAATTAATTCTGAAATAATTACAGCAACTTTTTCAGCTTCTGAAATGTTAGAGTGGCTGAAGTTTTAGTATCTTTACACCCAATTCTGATATTTACTGCCAAATGCAATTTTGCAGTTTGTATGATGGTACATATAATTAACAGTTATTGACAGTAATTAGCATATTGATCTATTTGAAAAGCAGAAAAGGGTTATTTAAACTCATTATCACTTGAGGTGTTATTAAACAGTTTGTGGGTGATCAAACATAATTAAGTGCAGCCCTTAATTTGAAAATTAAGTGAGCATTAAAGCATTTAATTCAATTAAATATGATCAAAGAGAATAATAGGGTAATTTATGAAACAGGAATGCAAACATTGTAAACAGTTGATTAATTTAAGAAATAAGTTCATCTGGTTAACAAGTCATTGAAATGAACACCCCATCACTTCTTTAAATCACCAAATTATGACACTGATATTTTATTATATTAAATAAATAAATAGCACACTTCACATTTTTTATGTAGGAAAACTATATTGTTAATAAAATAGAACTGTAGCACATTATTATCTATATCACTCAATATAACATATAAAACGTCATAAAATTCATAGAGCAGATAACATTTTTCAGGGAAGGAAAGAACTGACTCTTGCAGGCCTTACTTTCCCTGGAAAATATGGAAATTTTGATATTAGCAAATGCCATTTACGTTTTAATGTGTTAGATTCCTATACATAAACTGTCTGTTCACTTTACACTGTATACATAAGCACTGTCTAAATAATAAACACAGAGGATTCTGTCTGAGGGGGGTTTTGTCCATATGATAGGGGGGATTTTGTCCACCTTGCAAAACTTACGAGGGGGGTTTTGTCCACCCTTTCATAAGTTGCAGGGGGTGTTATGTCCACCCTGTAAAAAACATGAGGGGTGTTTTGTCCACCTATGCCAAAATGAGCAGGGGGTGTTTTGTCCGGGGGGTGTTTTGTCCTACATTCGCAAAGAACAGCTTGGCTATCTGTTCATCTAGCTGATCGGACATGGACTGGTCTGTCGACAGGCAGTATGAATTAATGCTGGACTGGAGCGTTCTCAGCTTCTTGGCTGCAGGCTCAGGAGTCTGTGTAGATAGGTCAGCTGGAATATCATCTACAGGCAGAGGTCTCTTCTTGGAGGGTCTGTTGGCTAGACATTTCTCTCTATGGGCACGAAGTCGTGGAGCTTTGGCACTAACAACTGTTTTACAGTCGATGCAACTGGCACTGGTTTTGTTGTCTTGTTCAACAACAGCAAAGAAGTTCCAAATGGGATCTTTTTGCTTCATGATGAATAGTCGTATGATACTGTTGTGAATAGTGCAGATTTTAGAGGTGACTATAACCAGAAATTTTCTGACTTCCAGGGTATATCAGGTTTAAAGCCATACTATAACTCAAGCCTTACCTATGACACCTTTTTACTTTCACCTAGACTTATTGTCTATATGCATTCATTTATGACATCTTGCCCCTGGCTATCAAGTACCCTCTTGAACAAACAATTGTCCTGGGATTTGTTGTTTTAGTAATTAGACCATACAGGTAGTCTTGCTAATTACATGTACACTAAAACTCCTAAAAATTTTGAATATAGTAAAGTGATGTAAATATCCTAAACTTTGCAAAACATACTTTTACCATATAGAAGTGTGTTTAAAAGATGCAGATGGCCTGGCAAACATTTAAGATCCTGATCAGACTGTTCAGTATGATCTTGGTCTGCTCTTTTTGACATGGTCTGCCAGCACAAAAACTTAGGGTCATTATGGTAAATGTCAGTGGCCAGGTGCACAGGTGAATTTCTACTACTGAGATAAAGGCCTACATGATTTTTTTTTTTTAATTAAAGACCATTTGTTGCTTAAATAATTTCAAAATTTTTGTCTTAGATTCACCTTTTGGCAGTGTTACATGTTTATATTGAGATTTCTTCTATTCTTCAGGGTGGTAACCTTATATAATTAATGATTTTAACATTCTTACTCATCTAGTTTGCTTATACTATTTCAATGCAACTTGTTTAAAGACTTCTGCAGTTTTTTTAAGGCCAAAAAAATTTCAATATGCCGGTATTTGCCAGTATTTGCCACTTGAGGAGTATTTTCCAGACCGGTAAATACCGGCAAATGCCACTGGTAAATACCGGGGGTGGAATTTGCCGCCCAACCTTGTTTTGTGGAGATTGATCATGAAATATTTTCTACCGTCATTTCCTTCCACTGATTCAAGAAGGGCACTTATCAGTTTCTGGCGAAAAAATGTGCACAATACTGTTTAACTGCTTGGAGGACTAAACCTGCCCAGTAAAGTGTGGTTAGGTAAACTGATCGCGCTTGACATGACCCCACTGGGTTGACTGGGCCGTAAGACCACAACACAAATACAGATTACTTTGCTGTCGCATGAACACTCAATATAACCAAGACTCCTATTTTCAATCTTTTACAAGTTCTTCATTTCCTAGGGCAACCTTCAGAGATTTTATTTATCAGTTTGGTGTGAAAGAAGAAAAATGACAGCTTCAAAAAGGAAAACAATTTAATAATAACAAAATTACAGAAAATATAACCAACATCATAATTGTGTACAAATGAATAATTTATCAATTATTATACAACACAACTGGTAAGCTATTATATACATATCACAATCTGCTGAAGGATTTAGCAAGGACTCCAACCACACAACACTACCATAGTATGATCAATGTTTGTATACAAAAAATCTGGGCTCAGTTGTTCAAAGCTAACAATGTCGTTAGTTAACGATTCGTTAAAATTTACATCAAGTGATACGCAAATATGCTGAAATTTTTTGCTGAAAAAATGTGAGTAGCTTTTGCACAGCAAAAGCTACAATGCTACTCACATTTTTTCAGCAAAAAATATCAGAATATTGTATATTGTCTCCGCTAAAATAGTTAACGGAATGACCCTTAACGAGCTCGTTAAGCTAACGATGCTTTGAACAACTGGGCCCTGAATTCTTCCAAAACATTCAACTAAAGACTTATGACCAAAATATTAAAATATTTTAATACTTAAAAGTTTTCTACTTTTAGTAGTTTTAATCTTCCAGAGAAACCAAATAAAACTCAGTTAACACTGGTTATTATTTACCCAAAGTGTTTGGATAGACAGGCCTGAGCAAACAGTGAAGACTCAGATCAGATGTAACAGAATGTGGCATCTGATGAGGGTCTACACTGTTTGCTACTCATCCAGCACTTTTTAGACACATCAACAGAAAGTGAAATGAACTTGTTATAATTTTAAGACAAGTATTATAAGGAGTTGAGGTGTCCAAATATTTAGGGTAAACACCATAACCTGAGTTTTTTTGTGTGCTCATCTTCAGATATATGTGTGTACATAGTATAACCCTTAGCTCTTACACCTGTGAGAAACTCACCAAAAACACACAGGGAAAACAGATTACGGAAATGAGAATGTAAATGTTCCATGGCATGGTTGGGGTAAAGCTTTAAGTTCTCCTTTGCTTTTGCAAAGGCAGACAAATCAGACATAAGGTAGAGGTTCGAGGGGAAGCACTAGGACCCAGAAAGTAAGTAAAGGTTAAAAAGGTCATCTGCCAATAACTGTTACAATTTCAGGGCAGCACAGGCCACAATGCACCCAACGTAAACAGCTAGATCTCAAATAGCGTGCTAAGATACAAGTCACACAAGGCCAAAAACGAGGAACTGCCATTTGCCAATAATTTTGGTAATTTCTTGGAGGCACAGACCCTAGTGCCCTTTTAATATTTGCCAAAGTCCATTTCCTGGGACATGAGAAATTAAAGATTATGAAATAAAGTGAAATAGGTAAAAGCTCAAGAGCAAGGTTCAGCTGGGATGCTGTGTTATCTCGAGATAATGATATGTACCATGTAAAACTGTCCGTATTGGTAGTTTGCCAACAAGGCTACATAGCCACATTAGATCAGAGGAGATAATTATATTATCAAATGGTGATTAGGATGCCACAATTTATTTGGAAGATTTATACTTTTTTATATACTTGTATATATTTTCATGATAGCATTTATTTCACAAATGTGTTGGGAGACTCTTTAGAATTTTACCAAGAGCATAATTTTTCAAGGAATTATTTTTGAACATAAGGAATAACTTTTCCAATTAATTTTCTAATTAATTTTACAGAGAATAGAACATAAAAAAATGGCCATGGGAAATTTCTTTTGGAATAAGATGGTGTTCAGTGATATTTTTGGTGTAGTTCAGGAATCAACCTTTAATTTTAATCCTTGTCCTGCTGAATAAATTAAGAGGCCATGCCCACTTCTAATTTTCAGCTAATCAAATTACTTGATCTGGATTGTTGCTATAAATTCACATACTAATTGGCAAACAGTGCAGATCCAGATCAGTTGGCTTCTTCAGAAGCCAAATGATCTTTACACTGTTTGCAAAGGCAGGGTATATCCTGGTTCAGCAGGACAAGGGTTAAAATATCTTCTAAACCAAGGCCTGCTTACAAATCATTTCTCTCGAAATTTGAAGATTCACAGACTGTGCTAGCAGTGTAGCCCATGTTTAGATTGTAAATGCACAAGCTGATCTGGGTTTGGTTGGCACATATCAGACGGTTGACTTCTTTTTCAAGAGGCTCTATAGTAAAAAAAAAAATGTTAACCCTTGTCCTGCTGAACCCGGATATACCCTGCCTTTGCAAACAGTGTAGATCCAGATCAGTTGGCTTCTGAAGAAGCCAACTGATCTGGATCTGCACTGTTTGCCATTAAGTATGTGAATTTATAGCAACAATCTGCATCAAGTAATCTGATTGGCTGAAATTTAGCAGTGGGTGTGGCAACTTAATTTATTCAGCAGGACAAGGGTTAAGAACGGGTAAAAACTGCATCAAGAAGACAAACAAATCCAGACACATGAACTGACAGACAAACACAAATGCCTTTAAGTTGCCTGACAAACAAATGAAAAAGATCAGGGCCCAGTTGTTCAAAGCTAACGATGTCGTTAGTTAACGATTAGTTAAAATTTACATCGAGTGATACGCAAATATGCTGAAATTTTTTGCTGAAAAAATGTGAGTAGCTTTTGCAGTGCAAAAGCTACTCACATTTTTTCAGCAAAAAATATCAGAATATTGTATATTGAATCCACTAAAACAGTTAACGAAATGACCCTTAACGAGCTCATTAAGCTAACGGCGCTTTGAACAACTGGGCCCAGGTAAGAACTACATCAAGACAAATAAACCCAGACACATGAACTGACAGACAGACAAACACAAATAGCTAGTTGCGGGACAAACAAAATCAGCTGGTACACACAAAAGTGGATATGAAAGACCAATCAGCATCAGACTGTTGGCAAGATGACTATCTCAAGGGACCGTATAAACCCAGTATATTATCTGCCATTTTTACAACAGAGACAAGTTTTGTGACTTACCTTTTGCATACCGTGTCCCTTCTGAAAAGGGGTCTATTCTAATTACTCTGACGTAATAATAAATATTTATCCATAATTTCCCATGGAAATAAAATTTTGAGTCAAAGGAGGTTGTGGGGGAGGGGGGAGGGGGAGTTCAACCAAAACCCACAAACCCCCTCCTGGGAGAGGACAGACAGAAATAGAGAAGATAAAGGAAACAGTTAATGACAGTGCAGAAACAGAAGAAGACCTCTTCCCGCCACCTACCTCCCACTCATTCACCTTAAGAGGATTGCATATGCTTTGAGAGGAAATAACTATCAAAATTGTTTGGCCTGCCTTCTGAAAAGAGGTCTACTCTAAAAGTAAAGAATTTGCTCCCCTCTGGAGATCCTTTTCAGAAGGGTGTTAATGTGTGGGAAAGCAAACAGGAAGTCACAAAAGTTGTCTCCCTTGAAAAATCTACATAGTGTATTAAGTCCCCGTAACCCTTGTCCTGCTGAACCCAGATATACCCTGCCTTTGTAAACAGTGTAGATCCAGATCAGCTGGCTTCTGAAGAAGCCAACTGATCTGGATCTGCACTGTTTGCCATTTAGTAACTAATTTATATGAACAATCTGGATCAAAAAATCTGACTGGCTGACAATTAGAAGTGAGCGTGGCATCGAATTTATTCAGCATGACAATGGTTAAGTCCCTTAAGGATAGTATATATCAATGCAAAAATTATCCTCTGAATACTCTCCTTATCTGGCGGTACAATTAACAAACAGAGAGCATTATTTAAAATGGTGGTTTTCCATAATGTCTGAAGCCCATAAGTGCAGCAGATCCAACAGGGAACAGGGATACGATCACAGAAACTATCGCCATGACGATAAAGAAACAACCGAAAGTCATCCTTATCCTCCAGCCTGAGATCCTCACCTTTGGCACCAAACTGTCTGCTCTAGCCATCAAAATTTGCTTGAGACTTCTGCAAAGAGAATATACATGTATAGTTTTGAAGACTAATAATAAAAGCATTGCAGACACTGCATGATACCCCACTGTGCACACTGTGCAGTTATAAAAGATGGAGTGAAGCAAGATATTGTTGATACTGATTTATAAAGCTTCAACCAAATCCACTGATTCGTTCCCATTGTATTAAGTGGAAACCATTTCTGTCGATAAGCAAGGGCAGTAACTCTGCCACTATTGCCCCTATTGACAAGGGAGACAAACATGATTTTGAAAGAGTTGCCACCCCTAAAAGTGTATCCATTTCCCATTAACATATCTATTTATTGAATCCTTGCTCTTATTTCTGCTTCAGAACATAGATTATGGGTACTAAAGACTAGTACAAATAAGGAATGACTAACAACCAAAGTAGATGACTAACGGATAGTGGCGGATAGTTTGAAGAAAGATGCCTGTTAGTATGAATCAGAGACTTCTGCATTTCTATGCTTTTAATTTGCATTATTATGCCTTCATTCGCATTATAATGCTTCTATTTAGCATTATTACACCTTTTTTTGGTGTTATTATACCTTTCTTTTGCATTAGTATGCCTTTGATTTGCATTATTGCGCTTTTTTTTTTTTTTCACTGTAAGCCTTTTGTTTTGCAATACTAAGACTTTATTTGCATTATTTCACCTTTAGTTTCACGATATTTTATACTTTGCCTTTATTTGCGTTATAATGCCTTTTGATTGGCGTTATCATGCCTTTCTTTCACATTTATACGCCTTTAATTAGCATTATTACATATTTTTCCTGTTATTACGCCTTTTGTTTCTGATACTACACCTTTATATGCATTATAAAGCCTTGTTTGGCGTTACACTTTATTACATGTTTTGTTTCACATTACTATGCCTTTGGCGTTATTACACTTTCTTCGTATCATAACACCTATTCTTTCGCATTACTGCAATTTTTCATGTTATTATGCCTTGTTTTGCATAATTACAACTTACTATGTATTATTTTCTCTTACATGATCCTACTAGGCTTTTGTAGACAACTTTTAGCATGTTCAGTAAAAATTTAAGCAGATGACATTCTGGAATAATTTTTCTGAATTTTCCCAGTAAACAGTTTCCCAGTTTGATAATTTTTTTACTTTCAACTCAACAGATTCAGCAGTTTTATACTTCTCATTTAAAGATTGCTGGTAGTGCAACAATTACTTCTTACCATATTTGTACTAAAATTTGATCAAGCCCATTTGACTACCTGGTAATTATTCTAAAAAGTGCTAGCTGAGCTGCAAACTGTGCAGCTCCAGATCAAACTGCTCCTTAGGAGCAGTTTGATCTGGAGCTGCACTGTTTGTTCAGGCATACCTGTCTGAAACATTTAGGGTAAATATTGCAACTTACTTGGGTTCCTCTGTATGATTTTCTATAGAATCCATGATGTCACCAAGATTCTGGTTTATCTGGTTCTGTTGCTCTCTAAGGCTTGATAAATCTTGTCCCAGGCTAGCTCTCATGCCTTGCTCATACCTGAATCAGAAGCACCTCTGAATTAATTCTTAACCCTTGCCATGCTGAATAAATTAAGATACCAAGCCCACCTCTAATCATCAGCCTATCAGATTACTTGATCCAAATTGTTGTACAAATTTGCATACTTAATGACAAACAATGCAGATCCAGATCAGTTGGCTTCTTCAGAATCCAACTGATCTGGATCTACAGTGTTTGCAAAGGCAGGGCATATCTGTGTTCAGCAGGACCAGGGTTAATAAAATGAACACTGAATTTAATGAGAACCGATACAACTTCAAGGGAAATAACTTTGTCATGGAAATACATGGACCCCTTTTTTGAAATGTTTCCAACACTAAGGAGGCAACTTCCTGTCTGTAAAAGTTGTCACCATTTACAGAATGGTAGCAATTTTTTTTCAGATATATCCATGCAGCTTAACCCTTCTCTTGCCGGAAATAAAATGAATCAGGCCTGTAAGAGGGGGTACCTCTACTTGAGAAGTCATTACCCCCTGAATTTTACCTCGATTTTCATGAAGTTTTCACGTATAATTTGCCGATCCTAGGTGGCCATTTTACCGGAGAAAGGGTGGTCACGTGACTAGAAAGTCACGTGACAGTCATGTGTAAACCGGGAACTGTTTAAGACACTTAAAAAAAAAAAAAATTACAAGAGCCCAGCGCCTACTGTGTACTATTGCGAATAAAACGAGTGACATACATAGGTTCTACTGTTATTGCTACTTCTTCCTCACTGGAAATGATTCAGGTGTTATGGGCTTTTTTTCCAGAAAAGCCTGATCAGTTTGTTGAAGTGAGTGCTGAAATTAATGGCAACTTGAAATTTGGTATTCTCGGTCTTTTTTAGTGTGGGTAAAATCCAGCACCTGACTATCTAATGAAAAGTGGCGTGTTTGTATGAAAGTAGGTTCACTCCTGTATGAGAACACTTGCTCTGAATGGTTGCATGTGGTATATTGTAAGTATGACAGGCTTTTGAGTTGGCAGACCCCCCCAGCGCGACTATTGTCGCGAACGGCAAGATAAGGGTTAAGATTGAATAGGGTTTGCCTTGCACAAATCTATTATCAGGTTATCAACGGATCATTATTCCAACTTTACTGATATACTGTTGAGGGCTGTTAAAATACTAGCACATCAGACACATCAAATTTTAAATAATCTTTCTATTTTTTTTTTTTTTTTTTTTTTTTTTTTTTCAGGAAATAGGCTAGGCATTTCTTGCAGATTGTCTATTCACAATGTCAATTGGAATTGACATATTTTATTCCATTAATAGTACATGTGATACACTCAAAAATATCAGATAAAGAGGTGCTTCTAATGAGCATCTACAACTTAATGGTTTCCTGGAGAAATAAGAAAAAAATATCAATCCTCTTTGCCCAGCTAGCATTCTTTATAAATCTATAGCGGGCCGGTAACAGCCCGCTATAGATTTATAAAGAATGCTTACTGGGTTGGTTGAAAAAAGTCTCTTATCTTGAGCTGTAAGCATTGATTGCACAATCTCTAGTTTTTGTTAATTTGCACATCTTGTGCTTCCTCATTGGCAGCACTTTTACTAGTTACTAGAATCGCCTTAACCCAGTCAGCATTCTACGTAAATCTATATAGGGCCGTCATCGGGCCGATGACGGCCCGATGTAGATTTACGTAGAATGCTAGCTGGGTTATTTCATGGTGAGACAATTCCAATGAATTTTTTCAGGCCAAAAATACAAAAACTATTATATTCCTTTACCTGAAGCCATGAATTCTTCGAGTCATATAAACTCACCCTTTCTTAAAAGCTTCCTCTTCTAAATTTTTCTGTTTTTCTTTATCTTGAACATCAACCACTCTGGTGAAGAAAAATAATATTGATATATTACATTTATCATTCATGAAAAAATAATACTGACATATTACATTTATCATTCATGAACTTTTGATGTCATTATATGATTTGGTCATCACTGTCTATGTGCTATTTGGTAATTTTTATGTCTCCTACTTAATGTTCCAAGGTTAATGTCTCTCAGTAGGATTATCATCTTTACTTCCTCTATGAAAAAATAGCCAGCCTTGGTGGCTCAGTCAGATACACGTCCGACTGGAGAGGAGGATGCGGGTTCAATTCCCGCCAGATCATGCAACATTCTTTCATGGAGATTGATCATGAAGTACTTTCTATGATCATTCTCTCCCTTCCAGTGATTCAAATGTGGCAGCTGTCATTGTCTGGTGAAAGAATGTGTACAAGTACTGGTTAACTGCTTAGAGGATTAATCCTGGCTAGGAAAGGTGTGGTTAGATAAACTGACTGGCTCAACATGACCTTAATAGTATTGACTGGGCTATTAAACTCCAAACCAACCAACCATCCTATGACTGCATGGTGCTTTTTTACACCAAGCATATATCATCTAATCATCCTCCTGCAATGACTGAAATATCACTGATGGGTTAAAACAGTAAAACACCAAACTGACTTGAAGCTAAGCTGTGATGAGGGTATTGAAGTAAAAAATAAATCCATATCCAGATTTAAGGGGACTTGATACATTTGGTAGATTTCCTCCATTTTTCTAAAGGGAGACAACTTTTGTGACTTCCTATTTGCATTCCTACACACTAAACCCCTTCTGAAAAGAGGTCTACTCTAAAAGGAAAGAATTTGCTCCCAACAGGAGCAAATTCTTTCCTTTAAGAGTAGACCCCTTTTCAGAAGGGAGCAAAATGATTTTGACAGAGTTGTCTCCCTTTAAAGTGCATCGAACCCCTTGACAAATAGAACAGAACAAACTCACTTGTCTTGCGAGTTATCTCTAGACATTTCAGGAGTTGAGGTAGGTGTTTGTTGGACTGGATTCTGGCGTTCTAGAGATGCTCGTCGTAGAGTGTTTGCCACGGTTGATTTGAATGCTGTTGAAGCTACTACTGCCTGGAATCTTGCCTTTGCATCCTGTCGGAATAAAGCAGTACCTGCGTCATGTACAAGTAAGCCTGCCATTAGCAAACAATGCAGACCCTAACCAGATGGCAATCTGGTCCAGGTCTTCACTGTTGGTACACACAATAAACACACTCTGTTCTACCTTATCTGCATGACAACCATAGTTACCATAAATGATAACATCTTACAGTGCCTATACTAAAATTTGAAAAGAATATTTGACTATCTGGGGATGTGCCTAAAAAGTGCTGACAGAATGGCAAACAGTGTAGACCCAGATCAAACTGCTCCTATGAGCAGTTTGATCTGGGTCTACACTATTTGCTCTGGTGATTCTGTCAAAGCATAAAGGGGAATTAGAAACATACAGGAATCATTAGGCCATTCCTGTTAGAAGGATTAACTTTAAAATGCTATAAACTTTTTTTTTTTTTTTTTGAAATTAAAAGATCTGCAACATCTCCTAAAGAGTCAAAAGATATGATTTACTATGTTTTCTAAACATGTTATCTTTGTCATTAATCTATAATACATTTTGAATGTAATATCAAGATTTAAAATTAGTTCTATGCTACCTTAGCCACAACAAACAAATCAAGACCATATCACATAAGCAGAATAAGTACACACTGACCAGCCTATACTTGATTCACTGCATTTCCCCAGAAAAAAAAAAAGATAATGAGAGATGTTGTTCTGGGCCCAGTTGTTCAAAGCTATCGTTAGATAACGATTCGTTAAAATTTACATCAAGTGATACGCAAATATGCTGAAATTTTTTGTTGAAAAAATGTGAGTAGCTTTTGCAGTGCAAAAGCTACTCACATTTTATCAGCAAAAAATATCAGAATATTGTGTATTGAATCCGCTAAAACAGTTAACGAAATGACCCTTAACAAGCTCATTAAGCTAACGATGCTTTGAACAACTGGGCTCTGATATTTAACAGCACTATCAACAGAGGGAGACTGCCTGGATGTGCAGGCTGATCTGAATCTTCCCTGGGTGCATGTCTGAAGATACATTTCTGGGCCCAGTTGTTCAAAGCATCATCAGCTTAAAGAGCTCGTTAGTGGTCAAAATGTTAACTGTTCTAGTAAGTACAATATCAAATTCAAAGGTATTTTTGCTGAAAAAAAAATGTGAGCAGCTTTTGCAAATGCAAATGCAAATGCAAAAGCTACTCACATTTTTTCAGCAAAAATATTAGCATATATGCCATATTTAATGATCAAAGTTTAACGATACATTAACTAACAACACTGTTAGTTTTGAACTGGGCCCTGATATTGTAGCTCAAATGACAATTTTTGATATTTTGCATCAAAATCTTGAGAGCATACACTGGAATTCCCTTGCTGAACAATGAGTATGTTTTGGCAAGATATTATCCTAAAGTATTAACTTATCTGGAGCAAGGGCATGTACAAATATTGCACATTACCGGTAATACAGAATCTGTGCAGTGAACAATGAAGACCCTGAATGGACTGCACTTGCAATCTGATCTGTTTTGCAGTCTGGTCTGTCTGATACAGTTTTCATAAGTGACATGGTAGCCTGTTTTGTTTGATGTTGCTTATGTCAAGGAATTTGGAGTTGAGAAAGGTGAATCTTTGGTTCAAAGGAATCTAAAGTTATGGCTAGAGACATAGCAATAACAGAAGACAAAATACCTTGAGACACAGCAATAACAAAGGACAAAATGCCTTATAAAAATAAATAAACAAACATAAAAAATCCTGTTGAAGGTCATTAAGCATAGTGGACTTACACAAGATTATTGACTTGTTAATCTTTGTCCATTGTCCTTCAAGTTTAAATTTTCATTTTATTCAAGGAAAAGACAAAATTACATGATCTTTTAAGTATACTGTTGTATACTGTTACTCATTCTCAGCGGGCCTCGGTGGCTCAGTTGGATGTGCCGTCCGACTGGAGACCAGGAGGTCGCGGGTTCAACCCCCGCCGAGGTCGGCAACATTCTTACGTGGAGACTGATCATGAAATATTTTCTACGGCCATTCTCTCCCTTCCGCTGATTCAAGACTGGCGAAAGAATGTGCACAATACTGGTTAACCGCTTAGTGGACTAAGCCTGCCCAGTAAACGTGTGGTTAGGTAAACTGACCGCGCTCGACATGATCCCATTGGGTTGACTGGGCCGTAAAACCTCAACACAAACAAACAAATACTCATTCTCAAATTCACATCAATTTGATTCCTCAGTATTTGTTATGCATATGTGATGGAATTAAGATACAAAAATATTTTATAACAAATACCCTGAAGGACTGATAAACTAGAAACAACTGACAATACCTCTGCCTTTTCTGGTGAAAGAATGTGCACAAGTCATGGTTAACTGCTTAGAGTACTAAACCTGCCTAGAAAAAAAGTGTGGTTAGGTACACTGACTGTGCTCGACATGACACTAATTGGTTGACTGGGCCATAAAAACCACAACACTAACAAAACAAAGAAACAATACTTCTGCCATTCTTCACACATGTACATCATATGATATTCAAGTGTCTTTGTTTGTGTTGAGGTTTTACGGCCCAGTCAACCCAATGGGGTCATGTCGAGCATGGTCAGTTTACCTAACCACATGTTTACTGGGCAGGCTTAGTCCTCTAAGCGGTTTACCAGTATTGTGCACATTCTTTCGCCAGAAACTGACAACTGCCCTTCTTGAATCAGCGGAAGGGGATATTCAAGTGTCACTGAAAAAAATAAGCTTAGAGTGGAGTTAGTACATGATAGCAGCCATTTCTGAAGCAGCATTAGCCTTGATGTGATACAATGAACTGTCAGACAGTCATTTAAGAACAAACAATAAAGACAATTTAGAAAGTAGATAAGCGAGGCTAGTGTCTCTTGACCATATCATTGTTGTCATAAATTGCACTGAAACTTATAAGCCAAAACAAAATCCAAAATATGGTAAAAATGGTGGGTTACTGTCACAATGTCTTCCTGTGAAACCCATAACTACCAAGTTTCAATAAACATTTCAGATACTGAGTAAAAGAAACAAAAAGGAATTTAACCCTTGTCCTGCTGAATAAATTAAGATGCCACGCCCACTTCTAATTTTCAGCCAATCAGGTTACTTGATCCAGACTTTTGCTATAAATTTGTACACTTGATGGCAAACAGTGCAGATCCAGATCAGTTGGCTTCTTCAGAAGCCAACTGATCTGGATCTACACTGTTTACAAAACAGGGTATATCCTGGTTCAGCAGGACAAGGGTTAAACTGGTCAAGACAGGTATGACAATTTAGAAAGTAGTTAAATTCCATTTTTCAAATAATCGTTTTTCAGTAATTGATGGAGCTGCCAAGCTTGACTATAGGGTTTGCAAAAAGTAACAGTTGTACACAGCTGCAAATTTAATGCAAAGCTAAAATTGATGCTGTGAGTCACTAAATGTGTCAATGATACTGGTAGTTTAGTCTGTCAACCCTTTCATTACTGAGTTTCTGAAGTGGCGTCCTTGAATTTGGACATGTCCACTAATGCAAATAGAGGATTTAGTCTAAAATCCAAAATAGAATGGCAAACAGTGTAGATCCTGATGAGATAGTACTGTTTGCACAGTTATCTGTTTTGGTCTGCCAGGCTGGAAGATCAGGCCCCGAGGTTATGAAACATTTTTCATGCTCAACTCAGCTGTGCATGAAATTTTCCCTGCTAATTAACCTCAAACTACTAACAATACCAAATTCTTTCTTGCTAAACATAGCTGAGCATGAAATTTTCTCTGCTAATAAATATGGAAATGCCAACAATAGCTGGCATTTTCATATTTATTAGCAGAGAAAATTTCATGCTCAGCTGAGTTGAGCATGAAAAAAGTTTTATAACCTCGAGGCCTGAACAGTAAAGAGCTTTGCTCAACACAGAACATTTCCAAAATATCATAAAAATATCATATACGTTCTTAACATTGGGACCATAACATTAATGGGACACAAGTCAATTATTCAAGGGGACTCAGGGTACACTTTGAAATTTTTCCACCATTTTTTAGAGGGAGACAACTTTTGTGACTTCCTGTTTTACATTTCTACATATCAAGCTGCTTCTGAAAAGGGGTCTACTCTTCCCATCGAAGCAAATTCTTTCCTTCTAGAGCAGCCCCTTGTCAGAAGGTCACAAAAATCAATTTGAAAGAGTTGCCTCCCCTTGAAGTCTATTCATTCCTCTTAACCCATTTACGCTGAGTGGACTCTTCTACATTCATTCTTTGGAATGGTCCATTTTCAATAGCAGGGGTGTCTGGCTGACTTCTGTTCTTACCGTGTTTTATAGAAATTCCTGTATTTAATGCAAACAGTGTAGACCCTGATCAGATGCCGTGTTCTGCAGCATCTGATCTGGGTCTACACTGTTTGCCAATGTACCTTTTGTGGGACACCAGGCATAAATGGGTTAATGTAAGTACATATGTAGGGATAAGGAATATGGGGGGGGGGGGGGGGGGGGGGGGAGAAAGAAATTCTGCAAAGGGAGGTAAATAACTCACAGTGCTTACTATCAGAATAGTTAGGGATTTCAGGAATTTATGATAAATGGGGTCACAACATTTACAACCAGGTAGTGCATGCAAAGGCTACTAAATATAGGACTGCATCAGCAGGTAAAATGGGATTTAACGGATCAGTCCTCTGTGGAAATAGCATACCACATTTCATGCATCTTTTGTGATTGTGTACTGTGAAATATGGTCTGCTGCGAGCTTTGAAAACAAAACGGTCCTCATCACATGTGAGACTGGCATGGTTAAAAATCAGACTCTTCAATAATCTTACAAGTGCAAAGGCAAAGTTTAGCAGACAACATTCTATTTTTATTATTACTTTTTAGAGAAAATAAGACTTGAAATTTTATGCTGTCTGTCAGAAAAAAAGACTTGACATTTCAGAGAAAATAAGAAATGCAAACCTTATTTTCTTTGAAGAATAATAAAAAAGAAAGTCAAAATATTATCTTCTGCAGTCGTGATTGGCACTTTAGGAATTAAGGCAGTCCAATTAAGCAGAATGAAAAGCCCTTATAAAAGTTCATGGCTACATGTTACTCTCTTCTGCATTTCACATATGTGACAAGGTATCTTTAGGCTTGGTGTGTCTCATCATTTCAATATTCATAGGGCTGGATAATTAACATTGGGAATATGTATGTATTCATGCTTCAACATGGCTTTAGTAGGAAAAGGGAAGCTAATTTGACAATTTGTTAGTGTGGGCAGCCCTACTATACTACTCGTCATGCTTCACATGGCAGCAGCCACTTGATATTTTCTGCTTACACTTTTTTCATGTTTTAGGCTGTTATGAGTATCATGATCAGTGTGAGTATTACTGGCCTGTGTAAAGAAAGAGAGTATTACAATATTATGCAAACTCTGAGGGCCTGCATTATCTGCACTTCCATATCTATTCAAAGTATTTGTACACCTTAACTCTTTATCTTATACTTGTCTTAAAATTTGAACAAGTCCATGTTGCTACCTGTTGATGTGTATAAAAATTGCTGGATAAGTGGCAAACAGTATAGATCCTGATCAGATGCACATTCTGTTTGCCCAGGCAAATTTTTGCAATAAATATGATTAATCTAATCCAGGCCCGTCTGTTCAAATACTTAGAGAAAATACAGTAACACAGACATTAAATATTTACTTTGCTGAGGACATACAGATTATTCACTTGCAAGGTTTAGTGAACCAAACTGTTGAAAACACAATGCACTTCATATTCTATAGCACAAACAATATTGTAATATTCTATAGCACTAATGAGATTTTAAAATCGACAAAGCCATTTTGTATACACATACTTGACACGTGCATTTTCAAGACTGTTTGTGAAACTGCACCTGTAATTTTGCATAGAATCAAGTTTAGAAAAAGCATTTATGATTGTACCAATGCACACATTTCAAAATATTTTGTATATCTGAAACATGCATGTACAGATCACAATCACCAAAAATATAAATGCACATTTGCTTTTATTTTTCACCAGTCAAAACAATAGTTACAAGCAGGGCTATCAGCTTGTAACAAGTGTCTGTCCAATCAAAATAGAGCAAGCACTGTTCAAGTACACATGGACTTCAATATTTTTGCATCACATTTGCAAAACTTCAAGTGCACGTAACCAAGTGACCACATTCGCAAAACTTGTGCAAATGTGACATATAAGTGCAGTTAAATGATTTGGCAAACCACTCAAAAAGTCATCCAATGATCCAAAATAGTGTGACCAGTGAAGAGAGTGTTGATGATATAGCCAAATCTTTTTGTCAGTAATCTATAAAATTATTTTCAAGTATATATAGAAGTACATTCATAAAATTTTCAAGTGCCCAAGTATTACTCACTTACAAAAGCAACTATATATGTTGAAAGTGCATTTTTACTGATTGCTTTGGGTGTAGCAAAGACACCAAAACCTCTTTATAACACTACCAATGGGGTGGAAAACAAAAACCATGTTAGCTAAACAACCATGTTGTATCTAAACAAAAATGTAAAGATTATATAGAAAAATGACCACTTATGGTCATTTTTCTATATAATCTATACATTTTTTTCTCTAAATAATCTATACTTTTTGTTTAGATTATATAAAAATGTATAGATTATAAGAAAAATGACCATAAATGGTCATTTTTCTACATATTTTATACATTTTTGTTTGGTTACAAGAGTTTTGGGGTCCACCTTTAATGTGTCCTTTATCTTAAACTATCTTATAACAAACCGTCTTATAAAGAGGTTTCAGTGTATTATTTTCAAGCTGAAACTTTAGAACTATTATAAGGTTTTACATGTATTTGTAACTTCCCTTACAATGATTAAATATTAGTACTTTTACTGATAAGCAGGATTAGCTATCAGTAATTTCACTGACATGCAGGCTTAGCTATCAGTAAGTTTAGTGACAAGCAAGATTAGCTATCAGCACTTTTCCTGATAAGTAGGATCAATTTTCAGTTCTTGTTACAATTTTAGCTTTAAAAAGTGAAATCTGAAACCACTATATTTGCAGCCATAATAAATAATGATTCTGTCATTCTGGTATTTTGGGTTCATAGAAATTTTCAGTGAACAAATCAGTGATTTCATCTTGTCATGCCAAAAGAGTTTGTTGGCTGACATTTTGCAGTGACCTTTGCTGTGACTTTTTCGAAAGTATCCATAAATGAAACGATGTGATTTGTTTTGTCATGTGATTAGTGGTGTTTAAAATAACACTCTCTCTCTTACTCTCTCTCTCTCTCTGTATGTATATATGCATCCTTGTGGTTAACAAACTGTACAGACGTTCTGAATTCAACTACACAGGTTTTCAATGCCGATTCTTATAATCAGTACCTTAACTGTAAGCCTCTAACATGAAAAAAAGACATTTAAGGCAACAGTTAAACATTTACTCGTACACAATTATTTTACTGTGTACAGAAAACTTACACAAAAACATATAAAAATATTAAATAAAATAACAGCATATAAAAACTATCCATTATATGGTAAATAATTACACAAAAGCAAACAATGTATGAATATGAACTAAAACAGTCATGTGTCAAGAACAGATTACCATATCTGTCCTATTAACTCTTGTCATGCTGAATAAATTAAGATGCCACACCCACTTCTAATTTTCAGCCAATCAGATTACTTGATCGAGTTTGTTAATACAAATTCACATACTTAATGACAAACAGTGTAGATCCAGATCAGTTGGCTTCTGAAGAAGCCAACTGATCTGGATCTACACTGTTTGCAAAGGCATGACATATTTGGATTCAGCAGGACCAGGGTTAAAATCTGAAAAAGCTACTGCTTGATAAAATGTCTAAAAACTTTTGGATGAATGACAGTGTATACCCTAATCAGATGCCATGTTCTGTGGCATCTTAACTGGGTCTAGGTCTCCTGTCCCACTACTATGGATAAATAAATTTGTTACCACATTTCTGCAAAAAAAAACAAAAAATGACAAACATAAATGTGTGGCAAAAGTATGCATCTGATTAAGTAATTTCCAGGTGACTGTTTCTCATTTCCATCAGCATGTTGTTGTTGGGCATCAACACCCATACAGCCTGGTCAGGGTTTTCATTGCTTGCCCACTCTAAAAGCCCTAAACACCATCAAATGGACGGTAAAAAGGATGCATGAGTCAATTTTCTGTCTTTACCAAGATAAGGAATGGAAATAACCAATGCCACAGCTTCCATTTGTGAAGTTGAAAAGGGAAGTAACCAACATTGCAGGAGACTACCTTTACAATACTGATTACTTCCCTTTCCCACATTTGGTTCTTTATTTTGGTGCTATTTGGGCTCTGGGCAAAAACTGCCAAACTAAAACTGCCAATATTCAATTTTCTATAAATGCATATAGTGTGTCAGGAATATGAAAGTATGAATGTGCCAACATTAAAATGTGCAAACAAGCCCTTCCTGTCAAACTGCCAAATTTTAATGCTGCAGATACTAAGTGTAATTAAATTCAAATGTTTACTGTCCAAATTTTTAAGGTATTTCTATGGCAACCAGTAACTACCCAGAACAGTCTGCAAGACTTCACAGAATGGTCTCTTCAATGCCTACAAATGGTATAACTGCATGCATCCATGATGTCTTCCAAAATAAGGCTTTGAAAGTCATTTGAATTGAAAAATTGGGCTTGGCATTTCACCTGCATTGTCTCCTTTGGAGACAATACAGGTGAAATGCCAAGCCCTATTTTCAAGTAAACATAAGGAAAAAAAAATCTCATGCTAAAGGACAACACACTGTCGTAAAAGTAAACTTAAATTGAGACAATTCAGGTGAAAAGCTCAGGAAAATATAAAAAAATCTCATGCTAAAGGACAACAAACTGTCATAAAATTAAACTGAAAGAACATTTTCACCATTAGCCATTCCAGAAGCACAGCCTATTTATAGTATACAGAAAATAAAGGTAAAAGTGGCATGAATATATTAATATTAACTCTTGAAGTGCCAAGTAAAATGTGTAGCAGGCGACATTCGAAAAAATGAGAAAAAAAAAAAAGAAAAAAAAAAGTTAAAAAGATAAAATAAGTCTTACCATTTCATGTGAATCGTCTGCTTGGCAGATGATTCACATGAAACGTCAAGATTTATTTTCTCTGAAAAATAAAACTGAGAAAGTCATCTGCTACAAATTTTCTTTAAGGGTTAATTCTTGACCTGCTAATTTTAAGGGTACTGGACACACCTGGAAGTTTTTCTGCCAATTTTTACAAGAACGACAACTTCAGAGACTTCCTGTTTGCTTTCATGCACATCAAGCCCTTCTGAAAAGTCTACTCCAGATGGATAGAATTTGCTCCCATGGGGAGCAAATTCTTTCCTTCTAGAGTAGACTCCTTTTCAGAAGGGAGGCAAAAAAACATTCTGACAGAGTTGCCTCCCCTATAGAAGTGTAATAATTCCCCTTAAAACTGCTATAAACACACTACAAACAGTGCAGACCCTGATCAGACATGGTAGTCAGGGGAACCTGATCAGAGTCTACCCTAATTTTAAAGGTCCATTTTTACATGGCCATGCAATAATAGGTTAAGCAGTTTCAAGCAAGCTTCTAAGAAAGCAATGAAGCATTCACATAAAAGCAAGTAAGCATTATGACATAACACATAAGAGGTGTTTTAATACTGAAAAATGAAGTACTCTCAAGTACAGCAGCAAGTTAACATATTCAACCTAATTACCACACATATCCCAATAAGTGCACAGTCAAGCAATTTCGTAGTCTTCAAATAACAGTCTGTGTACTTATTGTCTACTGCTTTATAAAGGCATACGTAGTGGGTACCCATTTGAATTGCATCAACTTGTTCATGCATTTCAAATGAGTATCCACAACATATGCTTTTATAAAGCAAAACAGAAGAAAAAAAACCCCACAAAATCATCTGATAAGCATCATTTGATATGTTCTTCGCTGACCTTTTTTTTTTCTTTTTTTTTTTTTTTTTTTTTTTAAGTGTGAACTTAGTATAGGAAGGAACATATTTTACCATTTTTCTCATTATTTTTGAAAATCCTGTGCACACAGTGCTGTAATTAGGTCAACTATGGTATATGAGCCACAACACAAGAAAATGGTCTTTATCATATATATATGCAGTCCAATCTGGGCCTCATAGGACCCTTATCGCGTACACAAACAATGAAGGCCCAATCAGACTGCACATTCATGCAATAGGGCCTTAATTGTTCCCTTACAAAAGCACTGGATACTGTTAGAGCATGCTGACAGATGGAAATAGTCCTGTTCACACTGCAAAGACCCACAGGCTGACCTGGTCCTTTGTTCAGACATGACACAAGGGACCATTTTCTCATGCTATATCATGACATAATCAAAAAGTAAAATATTTTCCCAAAATATTGGGACACTAGAATTCCTTATCATAATGTAAATACTATAATAACCCTAAATATTGGGATAGACAGGCCTGAGCAAACAGTGTAGACCCAGATCAGATGCTGCAGAGTGTGGCATCTGATCCGGTTCTACACTGTTTGCCACTCATCCAGCACTACTTTAGACACATCAAGAGGTAGTTAAATAGACTTTTTCCAAATAAAAGGACAGGTATGGTAAGGAATTAAGGGGTCCCAAATACTTAGGGTAAATACAGTACTTGTCCTTAATCCTCATCATGCCGAATAAATTAAGATGCCACACCCTTTTCAAATTTTCAGCAAATCAGATTACTTGATCCAGATTTTTGACATAAATTCAAATACTGAATGGCAAGCACTGTTTGCAAAGGCAGGGTATACCGGGTTCAGCAGGACAAGGGTTAATATTCTAACAAGTCCATTTTACAATCTGACGAGGTGTCTAAAATGATTCAGTAGGATCTTATCTGGGTCTACACTGCTGGCTAAAATCTGTCTGTCTGTCTGAATACTTTGGGTAAATATGGTAGTTTTCTAAATGACTGCTCAAGCTAAAGAAATGTCATCTGGATTTACACTGCAATTATCGGTTGCTATCACAATGCACTAAAGCAGATTATCGGTTGCTATAACAATGCACTAAAGAAGATTACTGGATGCCATAACATTGCACAAAAGCAGAAAAAACATTTCTAGTTTAAAGAAACCTATCTAGTATATCACTATGTTTTCTTGTCATATAAAATAAAAGGTGATAGAAGTGTCACCCCATGGCTGGCATGAACCATTATCTTAACACTTTGCATGGCGGGTAAAAAATTTCAGCAGATGACAATTTGAAATATTTTTCTTATTTTTCCTAGAGAATAGGATCTGACATTTCATGCAAATTGCCTCCTTAGGAGACAATTTGCATGAAGTATCAGATCCTATTTTCTGGGAAAAGAATATCGCCTATTTGTCCTTTGAAAAAGACTAAATGATCTAACCCAGTCTGCCAGATATGCTGGAACCATCACACTGAAACCTATTTACAATTATAACAGCTTCTGTTAGGTGGGTCAACACTAAAAGTCCTATTCACAAAATGAAGCAGATAACATCTTGATTTTTTTATTTTATTTTTTCAGAGAAAATAAGGCTTGACATTTCATATGAATCATCTGCCCAGATCACATTCTATTTCCTCTGAAAAGTACCAAAAAAAAAAAAAAAAAAAAAAAATCTTTGTCATCTGCTACAGATGTGATTAGAAATTTAATGTTTAATTTTGATAATTTAACTGCCAAAGAGGTAAACCTGTCAACTGACATCATTAACAGGAGGACTATTATGTAATTTGACAATTATCACAGTTCGCAGCAAACCCTGCTCTCCTTCAGTCAGAAATTCCCACCAAAAAGGAGCTTGACCTCATGAAGGACACGTCAGGTTTGGTTTCATAAACAGACTATCACAGTCTAACTGGTTACCTATATTCAACCTGCCACCCCTAATAAATAAGGACCCATCTGTTAGTATGATTGGTTAATCAAAATTCTTGAGTAATGTGGAAGTATGAGGGAGAATAGTATGATAAAGTTTTAACCCTTGCCATGCTGAATAAATTAAGATGCCATGCCCACTTCTAGCTGTCAGCCAATCAGATAGCTTGATCCAGGCTGTTGATACAAATTAACATACTGAATGACAAACAGTGCAGACCCAGATCAGTTGACTTTTGAAGAAGCCAACTGATCTGGATCTACAGTTTGCAAAGGCAGGGTATAGGGCTAAGTTCCCAATTTATATTAACCCTTGTCATGCTGAATAAATTAAGATACCACGCCCACTTCTAACTGTGAGCCAATCAGATTGCTTGATCCCAGCTGTTGATACAAATTCACATACTGAATGACAAACAGTGCAGATCCAGATCAGTTGGCCAACTGATCTGGATCTACACTGTTTGTAAAGGCACGGCATATCAGGGTTCAATAAGACCAGGGCTAAGTTCCCAATTTATATTAACACTCCTGTCTCCAAAAATAAACTTCCTTTAGCAGCATTTTTAATCTCTAGCTCCTTATCAAAATACTTTTTTCGTTATTTTTACACCAAAGCGCTGTCCCCTAACCTGGAGTTATGGGGGCTGGTACTTGCCAAGACTTGAAAACAATACACTCTCTGCATATTTATTGATGTAGGATTTCATTTTATAAGCCATGCCAAGTGAAAAGATATGTTTTTGACCATAATCAGGTTTATGCCAGGAATCCAGTCTTTCAAATTACTTTTATACTTAGGGGCATGGATGCACTTTCAGGGAGGCAACTCTGTCAACATTATTTTTGTTCCCTTCTAAAATGGGTCTACTTTAAAAGGAAAGAATTTGCTCCCCTGCTCCCCTTGAGAGCAAATTCTTTCCTTTCAAAGAGGACCGTTTTGGAAGGGGAATTATGTGTTGAAAAGCAAAAAGGTCAAAGTTGTCTCTCTTTTAAAAATGGTGGAAAAATCTATCGAGTGTATCCAGTTTCATAAAAAAAAAAAAAACAACATTTAGACAAGCACAGATTCATAGATAATCCCTCAGGGTTATTTCAATTGTACTAAAAATGAAGTAACATTGACTTAACTAATCAAAATTCAATATATTTCCAGCCATCTAAGCAGTGCCGATATGGAATATACAGAGAGCTGCATCTCACATACTGCTCACAAAATCCTGGACCAGTCTGCAAAGTTGTACATTAATATCTGACCTTACCTCTGAATGCATCAAAATCATTTCACCTAAAAATAAGCCTTACAGACAACCAGTACTTTTTTTCAACTGACTTTACAACTACTAACAGAGTTTTCAGAGAAATCAGTGAAAACAGATGTCCCCCATATCCATGAAAATTTGGTAAGAATCCAACCACAGATTCACAAGATATTGTGCAGACAAGAAAGTGTCACGCCGATGGCAAAGCTAACTCTAACGCCAACAGGATCCACACCAAAATCAGTATGTCCCCCTCCCCATAGGTTGGGCCCCCACACAAAGATAGGTGACAGGCATTAAGGTAAATTCACTCTTTTAGTGGAAGTTAACTGTCAAAATTGCTTTGTCTCCCATCTTAAAAAGGGTCATCTCTAAAAGGGATGCAAATTCTTAGAGTAAAACCATTTTTCATGCAAGAATGCAATCAGGAAGCCAGTTTCCCTTTAAAAAAGGGCAGAAACTGTACTATGTGTATTGAGTCCCACCCTCCACCCCAATTAAATGTTACCCTTGTCTATGTCACACATCTGAATATTTATGACCACCAGTTAGAATTATCGAAATTGCCTATAAATTCCCAGAAAACCCTATAATAAGTTTTCTTTTAAATACTGTGTGTCACATTTGGCTTACCATATTTACCCTAAATTTTCAGACTTTAACTTCTTGCAATAATTATACTATAGGTCTTTCCTGAATTTTAATGCCAATCACCAACTTTTGTGTTGGAGCCCTGACAGATTTAACATTCACATCATGCAATCAGATTACGTTGAAAACTGCCTATAATTTCCCGGAAAACTCTATGATGAGTTTTCTCATAAATAGTGTCTGTCACATTCAGCTAAACAGATTTACAATAAATATCCAGACAGGTTAACACAGACATGTTGAGTTGACAGAATAAAGATTAGTAAGGTTCTGGAAAAAAATAGTGAAGTCTTTACTTTTACATTAAATTAATACTGAATTTTCAATATTTTTAGGGAGACAAATTTTTGAGCACTAAAAATGGGGAAAATTAACATGTCTGGGTTAACATTTCATTATACTCACCCTAAAATCATTTGACTGTATCTGGTAATGTGTCTAAAATTGTGCTGAATGAAGGAACAGTTTGACCAAGATCTGCACTGTTTATGATTCTTCTGCACATTTTGGACACATCACCAAGGTCAAATGGATGTTTGCTCTGGCCTCTCAATCATATTTAGGGTAAATAGTATACCAGGGTTTACAAGATGTATGATTTTAATATCAATATATGTTTCTGTTTTTCTGATTGCAATCAAATACCCCTATTTTTCAAAATTTAAGTTTTTTCTATGACTGATATTCCACTCCACAAACGAAACCCACCCCCACCCCTCCCCCCCATGACTTTCTTATACAAGCACACAGTAAAACTCCTAAAAGAGGATAGGAAGAATAAGAATAATATATAACTTCTTTATGATATGAATGAAATTTTGTATAATTTATGATTTTATCTGCCACTACAAATATATATTATGGAGAGCTGTGAAAACAAGTGCTATCTGGCTCTTTGGAAAAGTGGAATTGGTGCCTTTCAAACTCATTAGAATCTCATGTGAGAAACACAAGGTATGGTCAGGTATTACATATCTCCAGGTGTCAGATATTACATATCTCCAGGCATTTTTCCAAGCAAAATGATACTGATATTTTTGTTATTTCCCCACAAAAACATGTTGTGGGTATTCATTAAAAGTGCCTTGGTGATGAGCTTCTAATGAGTACCCACAACATATGTTTTTTTGTGGCGCATTATCACAAAATTGTTGCGTGGAGCTATGATATCGGCAGACTGTAGGGCAGACATTGCGAACAACACAGGGTACCAAGATCAAAGCAGAATACCAGAACCAAAGCGGGATACTTGGTTGTCACAGGAACCATGTAATGAGAAAAACAGTGTGCTGCCATATGCAAATGTGCCATGTCTAGTCAGTGTCTTTATTTGAATTTTGCCGCATCTAACCATTAGCCTGCTTAATTTAAATATCTGCAAAATTTTTAAGGGAAATGGATATGCATTCAGAGGAGACAACTCTGTCAAAATTAATTTTGCCTCCCTTCCGTAAAGGGGTCAACCCTAAAAGGAAAGAATTTGCTGGAGCAAATTGTTTCCTTTTAGAGTCTACCCCTTTACAGTAGGGGACTGGTGTATAGGATATCAAACAGGAAGTCACAGAAATTGTCTCCCTTCTAAAATGATGACAAATCTACCAAGTGCATCCATTCACCTTAATTTAAATATCAGCAGATGGAATTTAACCCTTAAAGCGCCAATCACAACTATTGTCGTCTGCCTTGTCTTCTGCTGGTTACTTTAAAAGTCACTTCTGCAAACAGTGTGGACCCAGATCAGACTGCTCCTTTAGGGTCCACACTGTTTGCCTGTATGCAAAACTAGGTTAAAAAAGTTTGCAAGAATATTCAGCAGACGACATAAACAGACGACATTTTCAGATGCAGGTTTTCTTGGCGCTTTAAGGGTTAAGACGTTTTTCTAACACGCCTCGCCTATAAGGCCAATGGTTACATTCAGTAATTTATTCTGCAACAAATCACTGGTTGGAATTGCGCGATGCTATCTGGCTCATTCAGACTTCTTTTTGACACGTTGCTGACGTCAGTCTTCATTTCCAAGATGTTAGACGGTGTAACGTCATTTTTCTCGCGTCTAAAATATAAGAAATGCATGTAAACGTCAGCGTTAGTCAAAACTGTTGGCGGGATTTCTTTATTCGATGGCAGAAAGTTGGAAGAATCTGAAGGATACAATTACTTTTTTGTCATTTTCTATGGTGTCAGAATTGAAATAGATCAGCTCTTGTGCATGACTTGTTGAGAAATAAATCACAGTTTGTCGGTCAGTTTCATTTGCGTTCCGCTCATGATTTGATCTACTTTACAACTGACCTCCAAACAGTGATTTATTACTCGGAATAAATCACTGCTAGAGCCGATCTATTTCTTAATTCTTATTTATCTCAGAAGACAGTGCTTGACATTTCATTTAAATTGTGAATAAAATGTCAGGACCTATTTTCTGAGAAAAAAGAAGAACAGTATCACATATATCAGTTCATTTTTCTTTTAATTCAGAATTATTTTTGGTAATTTTCACTCTATAAATACAAAATATGTCAATATCAATACAAAAAAAAGTAATTCAAATAGGTTTACTACAGTTCCTTTATCTTTAAATTCATTTAAGTTCCTTTATCTTTTTATTCCCAACAGTAGAAAGACATGACCAGATATGCAGCAAAGTCCTGACCTTGGCTATTTGCAAAAGGCATAAATCACATTTTCTCAAGCCATGGTTCACCCAAATACTGTTCAGTCTTACCTCATCTTCATCTATGGAATTTTCTGTCCTAATAGGACTAGGGGTGCGTGGTTTAGGATCCGTTGGAAATGAGCTATCCTAAATAACATGCATGCCAAAACTCAGTGAAAACGATCACACAAAAGTTCTCATGCACCAACAGCAAAATCTAGCTTAAAGAGGAAATATTTCTTTTCTGTGACAAGTCACAGCTTATTTAAAATGTTTCATTTCACTTCATTCTGAATGTTTAGGCTGTCGAACAACACTGGTTAATCCTTAATTGAGGGGAATGGATACACATTCAAGGTTGGCAACTCTGTCAAAATTGTTTGCCTCTCTTCAAAATAGGGGTCTGCTCTAAACGGAAAGAATTTGCTCCTATGGAGCAAATTCTTTCCTTTTAGAGCAGACCCTTTTCAGAAGGTACACAGTGCACAGAAAAGCAAACAAGAAGTAACAAAAATTGTCTCCCTTGAAAAAACTGGCACAAAATCTACCAAGCATATCCAATCCCTTAAGCAAAACACTGGAACTGCAATAATGCTCTTTTAATGATGATGGTGATCATGTTATTTTGGGCATTATGCTATCAAGCTGCTAATTTCCCTATAACCTATCTGTTTTGCATGACTCCAGGTAAGTAAGATGAGTACCTGATAAATATTTTTTTAACTTTTGTGCTAGTCATTAGAAGCACTTTACTCATAGGCTTCTAATGAGTAGCTAAAAACATACATTTTCATGTAGAAATAAGTAAAATATCGACTTCTACTCTCCTTTTGACATCAAAAGTTGTTAATTACAAAATTAAATTTGCAGACTTTTAGCATGATTAATTGCAAAACCATTTGTTGTAACAACCTATGCACAAAAAATGTTTATTCTAGTCACTGGTTTTAAAAATTTCAATCTTTTCAGTTTTTCCCCATGGTAAAAATGTCTGTAAAATATGCAAAACAAGAGCTCCGTCAAGCGGGGCATTATACGCCTGTGGCAAGTAAAAAGATGTAGCACAAAAACTGGCTCCTGTATAATTCAGTGCTCCGGATATAAACTGTAAGTGGAATTACAAAAAAAAATAATAAAAAAAAAAATTAAAAAAATTTCAATGGGGCATATCTCTGCTGATATTTGGTGAACTGTAACCTAAGCAACCAAGCTGGCCCAGGAATTAAGGAAGAAGTGACTTCTCCTTCCTGGGAAAATAGGGAGAAGTTTGCTGCTTCTAGGGAGAAGTGCTTTCTGACAGAGGACACACCACAGAAGCATGACTCTATCATAAGCTCATATGAGCCTTTGGCTGATTTGTTTTTCCTATACTTCAATATCGGGCCAAACAATAACAAAACAAAAATAAACAACCAAAAAAAAAAAAATGCTGCAAGAAATTTTTTTGTAAACCTTTAACTTGTTTAATACTGACTTTAGTTTTGTTCTTCAAGGGAGCCTAATCAGAAGAGTATTAAAAAAAAAAAATCCAAAAAGAATTATGTATTCATAAAGATTTAATAATGGTAACCGTTCCTTGCAAATCTAATAAAAGAAGAGAAAAAAAAAAATCAATATCTTGCCCATATGACCAAAACTTTAGTTATTTGCAAAAAATATACCTTTTATAAAATAAAATTTGCACACTATTACCTCTAAACAATATGCTGCAAAAAGTTTACAAAAAACTTTCAAAGGGGCATAAATCTGCAAATCATTGGTGCACTGTAACCTAGAAATCATATGTGCTGCTCCACATCATCGTGTAACTATTTATGAAGTTTCAGCTTGTGCGGATGTAAACTATAGACGGATTTAGCCGGAAACAAAAAATTAATAGAAATTAATAGAAATTTTCAACGGGGTTTGACTCTAATATTTGGTGGACTGTAACCTTGAAACAATATGCGCTATTCCACATCATGGTCTAACTACAAATAAAATTTCAGCTTAATAGGATGTAAACTGTAGGAGGATTTAGTCGGAAACGAAAAGTTTACTGAAATTTTCAAAGGGGCATAACTCTGCTAATATTTGGTGGACTGTAACCTTGAAACAATATGCGCTGCACCACATCATGGTCTAACTGTACATGAAGTTTCAGCTTGACTGGATGTAAACTGTAGGAGGATTTAGCCAGAAACGAAAAATTAATAGAAATTTTCAAAGGGGTATAACTCTGCTAATATTTGGTGGACTGTAACCTTGAAACAATATGCGCAGCTCCACATCATGGTCTAACTACAAATCAAGTTTCAGCTTGATCAGATGTAAACTGTAGGAGGAGTTAGCCGGAAACGAAAAGTCAACTGAAATTTTCAAAGGGGCATAACTCTGCTAATATTTGGTGGACTGTAAACTCTAAATAATATGCGCTGCTCCACATCATGGTCTAACTATATATGAAGTTTCAGCTTGATTGGATGTAAAATGTAGGAGTTAACCAGAAATGAAAAGTTTACAGAAATTTTCTAAGGGGCATAACTCTGCAAACATTTGGTGGACTGTAACCCCGAAACAATATGCACTGCGCCACATCATGGTCTAACTATATACCAAGTTTCAGCTTGATCGGATGTAAACTGTAGGAGTTAACTGGAAACAAAAAAGTTTACGGACGGATGCCATACCCCGTAACATAATATGTCCCGTTTTTCAAACGGGCGTATAAAAATGATTGGGAAAATAGTTTGGATGCAGGTTTAACTTGCACATGTTCAAAATTTCTCAAATTTTCACAATATTGTTATGGAACATCAATAATTTAAAATCAGTGAGGAAAAGAAAAAAAAAAATTTTTTTTAATAAATGTTTTCCAAAAATCCAGTTTACTATAAAAATTGCCTAGGTCAGACCCTTAAAATGCCAAACGAAAAACATTTTCTGAGTGATGTAGAAAGCAGAGTAGTTAAAAAGTGATCAAATTTTTTTTGTCTTATTATGATGCTATACATTTATGCCATGCCATTCCATGGACTCCACCTATAGCATAATATAGGGACTGCCCTGTATGCTGAATTTAATCATAAGACAGCAGTTTAAAATATTTTTCTTATTTCCTTCCCTGAAAATATGGTTTAACATTTAATGTATATTATCTTCTAGGAAATGTTAGTCCTGTTTGCCAGGAAAAATAAAACAAGAGGACCAAATGGTCCAGGACTGCTTACCTGAGCAGATGTTTCAAAAAGAAAGAATGGTAAAGATCAGGGTCCAGTACAGTGATTTGTTTGTCAAAATACAGTTGACTCTCGTTATCTCGAATTCCAAGGGACTCACTGAAATACTTCGAGATATCCATACCTCGACATATCAGAGTTAAGAGAGTGAGGAAAACAATAAAATGAACAACCACATTTAACAAATGAATATGTAATTTCATTCCTGAAGTTAAAAAAAAATATATAAAATAATGTGGAAAAGAGGAGAAATTGCTCCTTAGGAGCAATTTCTCATCTTTTCCACATTATTTTATTACCTGTTGTCATAGTTTCATGTTAAAACAGGGACCAGATTTTCACTTCGAGATAAGCGGCAATTCGAAAAAAGCGAGTTCGAGATAACGAGGTTCGACTGTGTATATGAGATTCACATGTCTTTGCTGAAGCTTAAACAGTTACTGGAGTGATCGCAAGGTCTTTGTTTCATTTGTCCTAGTGACTTAGGTTTTAACTCCAATATCTATTGGACTCCATTTCAAAGTTGATCTAGAGAAATTACCCATAATTATTTATTAATCTGGTTAGCCTAGTTTTAGACCCCAGGAGATCCAATTTCACATTTCATCTAGAAATTCAGACTAACTTTCATAAAAGCGCTGCAAGCACTGCACCAGGCCCCGCTACTGCACTTACATGGAGCAAGTGCCATAACTCTGTCAACTAGACCATGAAGTGAGCATATGCTCACTAATATCCCCGGCTATGGCCATCAGTGATAACACACAACAAGATGACAAAGGGATATAACTCTAATAAACCTGGAAGCCCCTATTTTCATATCACACTTATAGTGCCTAAAGGTGTGTGAGTAAAATAAATTTCAATAAAATCTAGAAACAGGTATAGAAGTTATTAAGAAAAATACATAATTTAATAGCAAGAACAATAAAGGGAAATACATCTAAGGGACCTGGCCCTATTGCCCTTACTTTATTTTCCACAATACAACTCGTCATACTTGTTATGTGTACAAAAGTTGAAGTTTGTAAGTAAAGTATTTCCTGAGATATCTTTAACAGAAAATAAATGCACATCAAAATAATGAAATATAACAAAGGGATATAACTCTAATAAACCTGGCCCTGAAGCCCCTATTTTCATATCACACGTGTAGTGCATAAAGGTGCATGTGTAAAATAAATTTTATTAAAATCTGAAAATTTCCAAGTTTCTAGGTAAAGTAGTTTGGGAGATATCTTTGACACAAAATTGACACAAAATAAATGCATATCAAAATAATGAAATATAAGAAAGGGATATAACTGTAATAAACCTGGCCCTGAAGCCTCTGTTTTCATATCACATGTGAAGTGCATAAAGTTGTATGTGTAAAATAAATTTCATTAAAATCTGAAAACCAGTATAGAAATTATTAAGAACTAGAGCTGGTGTTTGTAAAACACTATGCCCCCAACTGCCTGACTCTAACACTGTTTGACTCCAACACTGCTTAGCCATGACGGTAACAACAGTACAAATATATGATTTCAATGTTATTTTATCAAAGGGAAATAACTCTAAAATAGGAGATGATTGGGATAAGAAAAAAATACGGGTCACCTATTTTTTCATGAGGAATCAAAACATGAAATTTCAAAACATTAGCATACATGGTTCTAAACTTATGCTATACACAATAAAGCAACGACATTAAATGGCCCGAAATTGCGAAGGGCCATAACTCCAACATTTCATTTAATTGGTTCAAAATTTATTCAGGTGATCTCCTCCTCAATCCCAATCAGTATACCAAATATCATGGCTCTAGCTTAAATACTTTTTGAGATATCTTGCTGAAAAAGTCAAAATGCCTAGAACTACAAAGGGCCATAACTACATCAATTTTTCATGGAATTCCCTAAAAACAAACCAGGTAATCTCCACATCATCCCCAATCAGCATATAATATTTCAAGACCCTAGCTTAAGTGCTTTTCGAGAAATCTTGCTGACAAGGTCAAAATGAGCAGAACTGCAAAGGGCCGTAACTTTATCAATATTTTCATGGAATTCTCTCAAAATATAATCGGGTAATGTACACATCATTCCCACTCACTGTATTGAATTTCAAGAACCCAGCTTAAATACTTTTCAAGATATCTTGCTCACAAGATTTAATTCTGATTTTTTTCAAAGGGGCATAACTTTAAATAAACATGCTAGACAAGAAACAAAATACGGGTCGGCTATTTTTTCATTGGGAACCCAAATATAAAATTTCAAAACCCTAGCGTGCAGGGTTCTTAAGATATGGCATGCACAAAAAAAGCTTGATGAACGGACAAACAGTCGGATGGACAAATGAAGGCAAAATAATATGCCCCATCAATTTCATTCGAAACTGGGGGCATAATCAGGTCATCTACTCATCACTACCAATCTATTCATCAAGTTTCAAGGCTCCAGCTGCAATAGTTTTTGAGATATTTTGTTCACAAGGGAAACATGCCCAAATTTACAAAGGGCCATTACTTATGAAATATTTTTCAGAATTTACAAAAAAATTAATCAGGTCATCTATCATTACCAATCAATTCACCAAGTTTCAAGTCTCTAGCTCTAATAGTTTTTGAGATATTTTGCTGACAAGATAAAAATGCCCAAAATAACAAAGGGGCATAACTCAAGAAGTATATTTCAAAATTTCTTCAAAAGTTAATCAGGTTGTCTACTCATCACTACCAGCCTATTCATCAAGTGTCAAGGCTCGAGTTCCAACAGTTTTTGAGATATTTTGCTGACAAGGTCAAATTGCCCAAAATTACAAAGGGCCATAACTCATGAAGTATTTTTCAGAATTTCTTCAAAAATTAATCAGGTCATCTACTCATCACTACAAATCCATTTACTAAGTTTCAAGGCTCTAGCTCTAACAGTTTTTGAGATATTTTGCTGACAAGATAAAAATGCCTAAAATTACAAAGGGGCATAACTCAAGAAGTATATTTCAAAATTTCTTCAAAAGTTTATCAGGTTGTCTACTCATCACTACCAGTCTATTCATCAAGTTTCAAGGCTCTAGCTTCAATAGTTTTTGAGATATTTTGCTGACAAGTTAAAAATGCCCTAAATTACAAAGGGCCATAACTCATGAAGTGTTTTTCAGAATTTCTTCAAAAGTTAATCAGGTCATCTACTCATCACTAAAAATCCATTTACTAAGTTTCAAGGCTCAAGCTCTAACAGTTTTTGAGATATTTTGCTGACAAGGTAAAAATGCCCAAAATTACTAAGGGCCATAACTCAAAAGGCATTTTTCAAAATTTCTTCAAAAGTTAATCAGGTTGTCTACTCATCACTACCAGTCTATTCATTAAGTTTCAAGGCTCTAGCTCCAACGGTTTTTGAGATATTTTGCTGACAAGATAAAAATGCCCAAAATTACAAAGGGCCATAACTCATGAAGTATTTTTCAGAATTTCTTCAAAAGTTAATCAGGTCATCTACTCATCACTACAAATCCATTTACCAAGTTTCAAGGCTCTAGCTCTAACAGTTTTTGAGATATTTTGCTGACAAGGTAAAATTGCCCAAAATTACAAAGGGCCATAACTCAAGAAGTATTTTTCAAAATTTCTTCAAAAGTTAATCAGGTTGTCTACTCATCACTACCAGTCTATTCATAAAGTTTCAAGGCTCTAGCTTTAATAGTTTTTGAGATATTTTGCTGACAAGATTGCATCCATATTTTTTCAAAGGGCCATAACTCAGAAAAGGGGCATAATCCTGTCAAGAAAAAAAATACGTGTCAGCTATTTTTTCATGAGGAATCCATATATGAAATTTCAAAACAGTAACATTCATGGTTTTAAAGTTATGCTATGCATCAAAAAGCGTGACGAACGGACGGACGGACGGACAGACGGACGAACAACCCAGAAGCAATATGCCCCTCCAACTTCTTTGAAGTTGGGGGCATAAAAATACATCATTTAATAGCAAGAACAACAAAGGTAAATAACTCTAAGGGACCTGGCCCCATGGCCCTTATTTTCTTTCCCACAATACAACTAGTCATATTTGTCATGTGTACAAAATTTCAAGTTTCTAGGTAAAGTAGTTCGGGAGATATCTTTGACACAAAATTGACACAAAATAAATGCATATCAAAATAACAATATATAAAAAAGAGATATAACTGTAACAAACCTGGCCCTGAAGCCTCTGTTTTCATATCACATGTGTAGTGCATAAAGGTGTATGTGTAAAATAAATTTCATTAAAATCTGAAAACTGGTATTGAAATTATTAAAAAAAATACATAATTTAATAGCAAGAACAACAAAGGGAAATAACTCTAAGGGACCTGGCCCCATGGCCCTTATTTTCTTTCCCACAACACAACTAGTCATACTTGTCATGTGTACAAAATTTTAAGTTTCTAGGTAAAGTAGTTGGGGAGATATCTTTGACACAAAATTGACACAAAATAAATGCATATCAAAATAACAAAATATAAAAAAGGGATATAACTGTAATAAATCTGGCCCTCAAGCCCTGTTTTCATATCACATGTGTAGTGCATAAAGGTGTATGTGTAAAATAAATTTCATTAAAATCTGAAAACCGGTATAGAAATTATTAAGAAAAATACAAAATTTAATAGCAAGAACAACAAAGGGAAATAACTCTAAGGGACCTGGCCCCATGGCTCTTACTTTCTTTCCCACAATACAACTAGTTATACTTGTCATGTGTACAAAATTTCAAGTTTCTAGGTAAAGTAGTTCCTGAGATATCTTTGACACAAAATTTAATAGCAAGAACAACAAAGGGAAAAATCTCTAAGGGACCTGGCCCCATGGCCCTTATTTTCTTTCCCACAATACAACTAGTCATACTTGTCATGTGTACAAAATTTCAAATTTCTAGGTAAAGTAGTTCCTGAGATATCTTTGACACAAAATCAAGAAAAATACAAAATGTAATAGCAAGAACAACAAAGGGAAATAACTCTAAGGGACCTGGCCCCATGGCCCTTATTTTCTTTCCCACAATACAACTAGTCATACTTGTCATGTGTACAAAATTTCAAGTTTCAAGGTAAAGTAGTTCCTGAGATATCTTTGATACAAAATTAAGAAAAATACAAAATTTAATAGCAAGAACAACAAAGGGAAATAACTCTAAGGGACCTGGCCCCATGGCCCTTATTTTCTTTCCCACAATACAACTAGTCATACTTGTCATGTGTACAAAATTTCAAGTTTCTAGGTAAAGTAGTTCCTGAGATATCTTTGACACAAAATAAATGTTAACAGACTGACAAACAGACAGACAGACACACAGAAAAGACAAAAACTATATAACCCCATTGCATACTTCATATGCTGGGGGTATAAAAATAAAATGTGTTCTACATGTTATCTTATGTTGCTTTACATTTTTGCAAGACTGAGAAAATCTCTGAAACTTTTCTAGTTATAAAAAGGGAACATGACTTGGATCACTATTAACAATGTTCAAAGGGCAAAAGCAGGTAATTGAGAGTTACGGGTCTTGTGTTTTGCATTTTGCACATCATATCATGGTGATATATGTTTGCATAAAGTTTCAAGAAAATATCTTGAACAGTTTTAAAGTTACGGAGTGGACACAAATATATTATGGAAATCACTATTTTCATAGTTCAAAGGGCCATAACTCCAAAAGTAGGTTAACCAGCGTTATGGATCTTGTGTTCTGTACCTCATCTCATGAAGCTTTACATCTGTGCAAAATATCATCAAAATATCTGGAATGGTTTTCAACTTACAGGTTGACACAAGTACATAGTAGAAATGGCCATTTTCAATAATTACTGTGTTCAAAGGGCCGCAACTCCAAAAGTCGGTTAATCAGAGTTTACAGTTTTTGTGTTCTGCACATTGTCTCATGGTACTTTACACCTGTGAGAAATTTCACAATACTTCCAAAGGTTTTCAACTTACAGAGCAGACACAAGTACATGTTAGAAATGGCTATGTTCAATGTTCAAAGGGCAATAACACTAAAAATAGGCAAACTAGAGTTACAGTTCAGATGTTCTGCACGTCATCTTTTTGTGCTTTACATTTATGTGAAGTTTTCTGAAGATATCTCTGACGGTATCAGAGTTATGCAGCAGACACCAATGATGGAAGAGCTAATGGACAGACCAACGGACGGACAGATGGACAGGTGTACTCAAAATTTTTAAGGGTATAATATAATACCCTCGCCACTTTTTAATGTGAGGCATAATAAAGATAGAGTAAAAACTGCAGCCACCAGAATGTTTGCAAAGTCTTTCCTTTCATCTGTCCTGGTGACCAAACTTTTTACCCTGTGTCAAATTCAATCTAGAAACCTTCACAATATTCTGATCAATTTTCACTAAGTTTAAGTAAAAAATGTGGTCTGTCGAGTGTTCACAAGGTTTTCCTATGATTATAATCTAGTAATCTTATTTTTTTTTACTCCATGTGACCATGTTTCAAAAGAAAATTAAAACTTATGAAGACAAAGATTCTTACAAAGATGCATGATGATTAGATCAAACTGCGGCCTTAAGAGAGTTAAGGAGGTTTAAAAAGAGACTGACCTAATGGCCTAGACTTTTTAACCAATGTGATTAAGTCTTAAACTGGATCTTGAAATCAGCTAGACAAACATTTCTATCTAGATCAGGTGCACATTAGGTTTTTCTGAGATTTGACCTAGTACCCTAGTTTTTGACACTGTATGACCCAGTTTCAAACTTCACATAGATTTAATTGGGACAATTATTCTGAACATGATCATGTCATAAAATAATGGCCCTAAAGTGTACACACAAGCTTTCTGTAAGATTTGACTAATTACCCGGTGTTTGACCTCATATGGCCCAGTTTTGACCTAGATTTTATTGTGATAAACATTCTGAGCAAGTTTTATGACAATCACATCAAAATAAATGTGGCTGCTATGATTACATAAAGTTTTATCTAAGATTTGATATAATGACCTAGTTTTTGATTCATTGAACTCCAGTTTCAAACTTGCCTAGATTTTATTGAGCCAAACATTCTTAACAACTTTTTGTGAAGATCATGTCAAAAGTAAGGCCACATGCATAAGCTTTCTCTAAAATCTGACCCAATAACCTAGTTAAGGATTCTAAAGTATACATAAGATTTCTCTAAAATTTGACACCGGACCTAGTTTTTGACCAATATGACCCAGTTTCAAACCTTACCTACTGTGGAAAACTAACTCTTATTCTGAGTCATCTCATAAATATGCACAATGCCTGGAAAACTAAAAGTGGTCAAGGGCATAGCCACACCTATTGGACTCGCAGTGTTCTGGGCATCACTGACTTCAGAGGAAAGATTCTAAATTGCAGTAACAGTCACCTACAGAGACAGACTACCACATCTTGCACCAGGTCATTCATCGATCATGGTGTGCAAACATCATTTTCATGAAACTGAAAATAGCTGACTAACAAAAAAACATTGTTAATTTTGCAGCCTAGTTTTCCTGGGCATCTTTTTTCCATTTTATGCACATTAACAAAACTACAGTTATAATGAGTGTATAGTTATCAATTGGATAGGCTGGTTTAAGCAATGATGCTTTAAATATGAGCTTATGCTTATGAGCTCTTTCAGAGAATTGTAAATGGTATGATAGCTTTTTATGGGAATATAAGGCACATAAATGTACAAATTAGCAGGGCCCAGTTGTTCAAAGTGTTGTTAGCTTAATGAGCTCATTAGTGGTCATTATGTTAACTGTTCTAGTAAGTACAATGTCTAATTCACAGGTATTTTTGCTGAAACAAGAGGCCCATGGGCCATGGGTCGCTCACCCGAGTGACATAGCCACTGCAGATATGCAGATGTTATGCAACATTTTTCCAATCCTGTCATCGCAACTAATGAAAAGATCATCATTTAAGCAGTTCTTAATTTTGAAGAAGAATATATATGGCATGCCAGTCAATGGAGCGTGATCATTTGAACAAACTCTAAATGGCGGCCAGCTTGGATTTACGATCAGCACGATTTTAGCTATTTTTGATCTACGAGTCACCCCAATGCTTCCTACCAAGTTTCGAGTCAACTGGCCTTTCGGTTCAGAAGAAGCGAAAAATAGATTTTCAAGATGGCTGCCATGGTGGCCATCTTGGATATTGGATGGCAAGATTTTAGCTATTTTTGATCAACAAGTCACCCCAATGTCTCCTACCAAGTTTGGAGTCAATTGGCCTTTCGGTGCAGGAGAAGAAGCTTAATATAGATTTTCAAGATGGCGGCCATGGTGGCCATCTTGGATTTTGGATCAGAACGATATTAGCTATTTTTGATCTACAAGTCACCCAAATGCTTCCTACTAAGTTCCGAGTCAAATGTCTTTTGGGTTTAGGAGAAGAAGCGAAAAATAGATTTTCAAGATGGCTGCCATCTTGGATTTCCGATTGGCATGATTTTAGCTACTTTTGATCTACAAGTCACCCCGATGCTTCCTAGCAAGTTTGGAGTCAACTGGCCTTTCGGTTCAGGAGAAGAAGCGAAAAATAGATTTTCAAGATGGCTGCCATTGCAGCCACCTTGGATTTCTGATAGGCACGATTTTAGCTATTTTTGATCTATAAGTCACCCCAATGCTTATTACCAAGTTTGGAGTCAATTGGCTTTTGGGTTTAGGAGTAGAAGCAAAAAATAGATTTTCAAGATGGTTGCCATGGCAGCCATCTTGGATTTCCGACTGGCACGAGTTCAGCTATTTTTGATCTACAAGTCACCCTGATGCTTCCTAGCAAGTCTGGAGTCAATTGGCCTTTCGGTTCAGGAGAAGAAGCTTAATATAGATTTTCAAGATGGCGGCCATCTTGGATTTCAGATTGGCACGAGTTTAGCTATTTTTGATCTACAAGTGACCCTGATGCTTCCTAGCAAGTTTGGAGTCAATTGGCCTTTCGGTTCAGGAGAAGAAGCAAAAAATAGATTTTCAAGATGGCGGCCATCTTGGATTTCCGATCAGCACGATTTTAGCTACTTTTGATCTACAAGTCACCCTGATGGTTCCTAGCAAGTTTGGAGTCAACTGGCCTTTCGGTTCAGGAGAAGAAGCGAAAAATAGATTTTAAAGATGGCGGCCATCTTGGATTTCCGATCGGAACGATTTTAGCTATTTTTGATCTACAAGTCACCCTGATGCTTCCTACCAAGTATCAAGTCAACTGACCCAGGGGTGTAGGAGGAGTAGGCTTTTAAAGCAATTGTTGACGCCGCACGATGCACGACGGACGACGGACATTGACTGACCACAATAGCTCACCATGAGTACTTTGTGCTCAGTTTAGCTAAAAATGTGAGTAGCTTTTGCAGATGCAAAAGTTACTCACACTTCTTCAGCAAAAATATTAGCTTCTATGCCATATTTAATGATCAAAATTTTAACGATACATTTAACTAACGACATACTTAGTTTTGAACAACTGGGCCCAGATGAATAAAATAATTTATTTGTTCACTCTGTTTATCTGAAGCTTTGCATGTAAGATATATTAGAAAGCCTGTTGATAAATATAGCCCTAGATGGGTGCTTTTTTTTCAACCAAAACTTATTTGCATTTTTCTTGTTTCTTCAAGAAAACATTTGCTGTTATTCTTATTTCTCCATGAAATTACATGTTGTAGTTACTCATGAGAAGTGACTCAAAGAGGCACTTCTAATGAGTACCTACAACATATATTTTCACGAAGAGATAAGAATAAATGTATCTAAATATGCCTCTAGGTATATCTAGAGCTATTATAATATTAACCCATATCTCCAGACAAGATGTAATTATGGTGATATTTTTTAAGGTGACATATCCCCTAATTTCTGAACATTTCAAACTAAAGCTATTATTGTGACGAAAATAATGCTGAAAACTGCTTTTAAAAATTCCTATTGGTTCAAAAGTTACATGCATTCAATGTTGTCGTAACTTGCGTTGCTATTTTTAGTTTAGTTAAAAGCTACCCCACAATGCACTATTCTGTGTTGCCACTGGTTCTTTCTAAATTTTACAGCGAATTTTTTTTTTTCTCTCTCTCTTTTTTCAAATCTCCATAATTTTATTCCAGACTATTAATTTTGGTAAAAGTTTGTTTGTATTGTTTGTGTTGAGGTTTTACGGCCCAGTCAACCCAATGGGGTCATGTCGAGCACGGTCAGTTTACCTAACTACATGTTTACTGGGCAGGCTGTCCTCTAAGCGGTTAACCAGTATTGTGCACATTCTTTCGCCAGAAACTGACAACTGCCCTTCTTGAATCAGCGGAAGGGAGAGAATGACCGTAGAAAATATTTCATGATCAATCTCCACGAAAGAATGTTACCGACCTCGGCGGGGGTTGAACCCGTGACCTCCTGGTCTCCAGTCGGACGGCGCATCCAACTGAGCCACCGAGGCCGGCTTTGGTAAAAGTAGTAAATATTCTATTACTATTGAATAGTTAGACTTTACATTTCAAACTAGCATTTTTTTTTCATTTTTTTTTTCCCAATGACGAAAACTGATTTAACTAAATTTTAAAAACATTTTTTAAAATATTAAAATTGCAAGCTACAGATCATTATGTTGGAAAAAGCTTACTAAGAATAAATAAATTTGTTGAAAATTACATTCAGAAAATGGAATTTAAATCAATTGTAAAATTTTACTTAAATCTAATTTTGTAAACTTAAATTTTGTTTAAAAATCAGACTGATTATGAAAATGTAAAAACACTACAGACCTACATATAAATATGAAGCAGATCCGTTTCTCTCTCCATACAATCCTTGAATTGTTTCAAATTAAAGTTTTTAAACTATTTTCAAAATTATTCATAAGAACAAGTGACATCAATGGTTCCTCAGGAATATTAATTAAATGCAAATGAGGAAAATCTTAAAATCACAATAACTGTAAGTATTTGGAATATTTCAATGTGGTTTTCACCACTGGACTCACTAGCCATATCTTTTTAGCATATATACAGTACAACCAAAAGTGAAATTAGGGTTTACGTCTGGTTTAAGCTTTTTTTTTCCAAAGCTCTAGATAAGATATTTCTCTCATTTCTCCAAAAACATATGTTGTGGGTATTCATTAGAAGTGCATCAGCAAGTCACTGCTAATGAGTACCACAACGTATAGTTTCATGGAGAAATATGAAAAATATTATCTGGATACCCCCTCTTATCTGAAGCTTATTTTTTATTTTATTTTTGCACTGAAACACATCTGGATGGTACTCATTGAAATGCCTCAGCCAGGTGATTCCAATAAATATCACCAAGATATGTTTAAGACAACAACAAAAACTATTTCCTGAATATCACCTTTACCTGGAGCTATGTGAATCTGCTGCAGACAACTAGCAGACAAACTAAAACTAACTTTTCTTACTTTCTCTGAAAATAAGAAAAATATTTTATAACATTCTTTGCTGATTTTTGTCTGCAGCAGTGTTATGGTAAAAGAATAAAAGAGTAAATTACCAGCACATATTCTACATTAGGCTACAAAAGAAAATATGTATATAAATTTAAAGCAAACTTCTGCAATATCACCATTTTGAAATAAATAAATATATAGGTAAGTAGTACAGATCCACCCACCCCCCACTCCTCCCCCACTGTGAATTTTCAGTTTTTCTACTGGAGACCTTGAAAATCAGGTCAAGGTCACCAAAATCTAATCAGTTCTTTGTTATGTCCCAATTATATAACCATGAAAATTTGGTAAGAATCCAACCACTGGTTCACAAGACATTGTGCAGACAAGAAAGTATGACGCCGACGCCAACGCTGACGCCGATGCCAACACAAACGCAAATGGGTTCCGCACCAAAATCAATATGTCCCCCTTCAATATGTCCCCCTCCCTTTAGCTAGTGGGACATAAATATAGCATCACACCATGAAGAATACTACAATATGATATACAAGTAAAATATAGCAAGACCCAAGATAGCCAATACATCTAGAATGTAACAAAGCCTTCGAGGATGTACAGGCAAGTTTGGGCCAATGCTGCATATGTCATATGATCAACAACACAGCTACCACTGTGATCCGAAGCATTATCTTACTCAACCTTCGGTAGACATTTTAGACCCAAGGACTGGTCATATCAGCCATCCAGGTAAATATAAGAACACCAACTCTGCCATAAGATGACTGAGGTGGCCAATATCAGTCATGACACGTTAGGGTGAATGGATACACCTGGAAGACTCCACTGACACTTTGCAAAGTGAAGCAAATTTTACATACAGGAAGCTGCCTCCCTATTATTTCAAACCTTTCAAAATTGGGGCTGCCTTTGAAATATTAGGGATCTCTCTAACAGCAAATTATTTCCTTTAAGAGTAGCCTCTAATAAGAAAGGAGGCAATACTTCCATGTCAGAGTTATTTCTCACAATATGTATCAATTCCCCATATATATATTTTCATATGCAGCTCAGTTTTATTATTTTCTCTGAATAACAGTAAATATTTCCTCTTTGTGTTTCCATGTCTTTACAATTCAAGAGAATGATAAAACACATTTTGAAAAATGTGTCCAAGAAGTGAACAGAAATAAAAGATAGATAGTTCTAAAAGTACTTTCTGTTGTTTATAAGAAAATCATTTTCAATTTGACCCAAAAGCCAGCACAATACAGTTCCATTAACTATTAAAACCATACAACTGCATGTCACACCAAACAAATTTTTCTATATATTGGATGCTTCTAAATCTAACATGCTCAAACTCTGACTAATTTAAGGACAGAAAGAAAGACAGAAACTTGCAAAAGATACTTTTATTGCAATTTGTCTGAAGTCCTTAACTCAAGATGCAAAACTCAAAGAATATGATTAAATGAGAACAATAAATCTTAACCCTTGCCATGCTGAATAAATTAAGATGTCACGCCCACTTCTTATTTTCAGCCAATCAGATTACTTGATCCAGATTGTTGCTAAAACTCTCATACTTAATGGCAAACAGTGCAGATCCAGATCAGTTGGCTTCTTCAGGTCAACTGATCTGGATCTGCACTGTTTGCAAAGGCAGGGTATATCCAAGTTCAGTATGACAAGGGTTAACACTGAAAAACAAATGTGTTTAACATTTAGACTGCTGCAGATGACAATTAGAAAATGAAAATTCTCAATATGTGGTGTCTTAGCATTTCATTACAGTTACCTAAAACATAGGTGATTCAAATAAAATGCCAAGATCTAGAAATAAAATGCCAAGATCTAGTTTTTATGAAAAAAAAAAAAATGTATCTGCTATGAATACCTGCCTGCAGCAAACTAGTCTAACTTAAACATAAAGATAAGTATGTTAGCATTTAGCCAAATATACATTTAAGACAAATAAATGACATTACAGATACTACAACTGTTATTACAAGTAAGACAAATGACTTTTATGTTTCTGAAAGTACAATGAAATTAAAAAAATTAAACATGTATGATACGAAATACAAGCTGTGCTAGAGAAAAAGACAATGACCTTGGAAAATGTCTTATACAATTCAAATGACAGTTAAAGAAGCAGACGCAAATATTAGGATACTTCTTTTCTCCTAACATGAATCAAATCTATGACATCCTATTTCAAACTTTCTTAAACATTTTTTTTCTGTTTTACATGTAGCAAAAGGGAAACCTCTCAAAATCAGACAGCAACAGTGACCTTTTTGCACATATTAAACACCGAAAACCAAAACATATTTGTCTGTACCAAAATGAAAACTCAGTTCTTAACCAACTAAAGGCAACAAGAACTGTACCAAAAGACAAATCAACAATAAATTCAACTGACTTTTTTGCTTGTACCAAAAGATGAGCCAGAACCGCAAAGAAAAGGCAGTTTTCACCATTTAAAGTAAATGCAACCAATTTGCTTCTATAAGGAAAGCCTTGGTGATTCATGATCAATGTGCAATGGAGATCTCTCCATATTTAATCTATAATTCAACCATAGTGCTAAACCAAACAATGACCAGTAAATGCATTTATTAATGTGGAGACAATCTGCATGAAGTGTCAAATCCTATTTCTTGGAAAAATAAGAAAAACATTTGAAAATGCCGTATGCTGGAAGTTTTACCCAGCATGCAAAGTATTATTAGTGGTAACATTTTTCTACTGTCTTTTTATCTGACACTGCTCCTATATTTGAGACAAGAATACAAAAGTTCTAGACCTACCATTGAAGAGGAAGGGTGTAGATTTGGAGCACCAATGCCACCTAAAACCTTTGGCAAAGCTATCTCACTTACTCTTCTTCGAGATGACTGAAAAAACAAAACAAAACTAGATTTCTCCATGACTTCCTGTACAATAAGTTATAACAGAAACTCTGCTTATTTTGCAAAAAATGCAGAGCAGACTGTGGATACAAAGACTGAGAGGAGTCTAAGCTGTTCTCAAGTCATAAGGTGGTGTTATTATTTTTTTCTAAGTAACAAAAGATCATTATTATGTACCGTACTAGGACTGGATACACTCCGTAAATTTTCTGCCAATTTTTATTAGGGATAACTTTTGTGACTTCTTCTGAAAAAGGGAGCAAATTATTACCTTTTAGAGCAAACCTCTTTTCAGAGGTAGAAAAGAGTTTTTACATTGTTGCTTTCCCGTAAAATGTATCCATTCCCCATAAGTGTAATCTTATTTACCATACATCAACTATTATAGGCTGACATGACTTCTAAGCAGACAAATCAACTTATTTCTTTATTTTCTGTCTTATTTATTTATTTATTTTTGAATTGTTACCTTTCTAAAAATGGAAAATCGCTGAAACCCCTGCATTACTATACTATGTGACATTTAAGGAGAATAAATACCGTAATATGCCTAAGTATTGGGACACCTAAAGTATTGGGACACCCTTACAATTCGTAAAAATAATTATTTTTCGTCACCCAAAGAATTGGGACGTATCAAAAATCGCTAAAATTTTCAGTAATTTTTTGTACCATATGAATTGGGACAGTGCATTTGGGTGAAAAAATGATCTAGTAAACAGGGTAAAACTGTTTTCTCGGTTTGTGTTTTGTTTTGTTTACAAGGAATGTCACGCAATATTTTACGTCTAAGCATACAACAGGGGGTTCCTACGGCAGGCTGGTTAGTAGAAAATAAATAAAACCTTTCTTTGAGAATATTAATATGAAATTTATTCAAGAAATCTGCAAAAACGAAAACGCACATGCGTTTGCATCAGTCCGGATGCGTCGCCATTTTGTGGTTGTCACGTGACACGTCACGTTTTAATTTTCAACTCGAGTGCATCAATAAAGTTCTACAAAAAAAAACAAACAAACACAACAAAAAAAAAAGAAAAAAAAAACTATGAATAAATAATAATAATAAAAAGAAATTCGACAGAACTGTTTACCGATAACGTTTTAATGCAAAACAGCATTGGGGGAATCCTAAAATACTGTTGAGATGAACCCCAAAACATCATTGAGACGAACCCCAATAATAACGTCATCACTTGATGTAATGGCAGTATTTTTAGAACAGGTAGATTGTTCCCCGCATTCGCGGTATCGGTTATGCGCAATTAACCTTTAAAGCGGGGAAGCAGCATATGATTATTTTTTTTACTTGGACGCTTTCAACACATGATAGATAAACGAGGGGATTATAAATCAAAACAATAAGTGCCAATCTGTTTATTCAATATTAACAATAGATTAGGTTAACGAGACAGTGGTCCGAAAATACATAAAACAATGAACACAAATATGACACATTTTTCATCATTAAACGGTGCCATTTTCAACTACGCGACGTAAGTATTGGGACACCTAAAAAAATAATTAATTTTCGTGTTTCTAAGTATTGGGACAGCCAGAAATTTAATTATTCTTTCCCGTCCCAATACTTACGTATTTTACGGTACACTTTCAGGCAAGTCTGTTAACCCTTGGCCTGCTGAACCCAGATATGCCCTGCCTTTGCAAACAGTGTTTGTTTGTTTGTGTTGAGGTTTTACGGCCCAGTCAACCCAATAGGGTCATGTCGAGCGCGGTCAGTTTACCTAACCACACGTTTACTGGACAGGCTTAGTCCTCTAAGCGGTTAACCAGTATTGTGCACATTCTTTCGCCAGAAACTGACAACTGCCCTTCTTGAATCAGCGGAAGGGAGAGAATGACCGTAGAAAATATTTCATGATCAATCTCCACTAAGGAATGTTGCCGACCTCGGCGAGGGTTGAACCCGCGACCACCTGGTCTCCAGTCGGACGGCGCATCCAACTGAGCCACCGAGGCCTTGCAAACAGTGTAGATCCAGATCAGTTGGCTTCTTCAGAAGCCAACTGATCTGGATCTGCACTGTTTGCAATTCATAATGTGAAATTGTATCAACAACCTGGACCAAGAAATCTGATTAGCTGACAATTAGAAGTGAGCATGGCCTGTTCATTTATTCAGCATGACAAAGTTAAGAGAGTTTCCCTTCTCGAAAAATGGGTCTACTCAAAAAGAAAAAAAACTGCTGCCCTTTTAAAGTAGACCCCTTTTTACAAGGGGATTGGTATGCAGGAAAGCAAACAGGGAGTCATATAAGTTGTCTCCCTTGTGAAAATGGCAGGAAGTCTTCCAAGTGTATCAAGTCCCTTTAAGACTATACCCATGACACACATACTTAACACCATATTCCTTCAGAAGAATGTCTTGTAAAAGTGGTTGTATTTTTGTGGATATTCCTAATGTCATCCTCTTTTGCATTTAAAACTCTCATGAAATCAACACAAGATTATTAAGCTTACAGAAAACTGTCATGTTTCAAATGTATGGTATATACCCTAAGTATCAGGACACCTTAACCCTACAGATACTTATTCTAAAATATGAAAAGTCCATCTGACTACCCGCTATGTCTAAAAACTGCTGGACATAAAGCAAACAGTACAAACACTAATCAGATCACATGCCATGTTCTGTGGCAGCTGATTGGGCCTACACTTTCTGCTCAGGCCTGTTTGTACCAATACTTAGGATTATTACAGAAAAATGATAGTATTCCAAACAAGCCCAAGGCAGCTAATATGTGGGAATGATACTTCAGTTACTTTAACTGAAGCTATAATAACCTCCTGAATAAATGTACCATTTATACAAAACTTAACTATAAGAATTGTTCATCCATTTATTGAAATGTAAACATTTTAATAACTGTTAATATAAGAACACATCATCATTCACTCATCTTAAGGGGAACAGATACACTATCAGGGGAGGTAACTCTGTCAAAGACATTTTGTCTCCCTTCTGAAAAGGGTAGACCCCTTTTCAGATGGGGACTGGTGTGTAGGAAAGCAAACAGCAAGTCACAAAAGTTGTCTCCCTTGTAAAAATTGGTTGAAAATCTCTAGAATGTATCCAGCCCCCTTAAATTTACATTTGTATCAGTCTATTCTTAACAACAATAGTTTGCAACTAATATGCATCCAAATCAAAGAAAAAAGAAACATAGACTGGCTTTCTTCAAATGACCTTCTAGAGTGATGGTAATTATATAGCTGACTCACAGGCACTCGTTTCATAATCATATGAACCTTCACCCTAGTATCATTTCATAATCATATGAACCTTCACCCTAGTATCCTCTAGAGGATACTAGGGTGAAGGTTCATATGATTATGAAACACTCATTTCATAATCATATGAACCTTCACCCTAGTATCCTCTAGAGGATACTAGGGTGAAGGTTCATATGATTATGAAACGAGTGCCTGTGCTCCATTTGGTAAGGTGGTGATGCATCTAAAAAGAGGGACTGTTTAATGGCAAACAATTTTGATTCTGACCAGATGCTGTGTTCTCAAACTTCTAATCTGGGTATGCCTACACTGCTTAGGCTTGTCTGTCGAAACAACTGTGGTCGATATTGTACTTTGTCCTTCCTCAGACAGCTCTAGACTGCAATCCAAGGAGTTCCTGCCCTCAAATAAGTTTTTGGATCTGGGACTACCCTATTTATTTCAGCTTCCACAAGATCAATCAACTGCAGACGAACTATTCGATGATACTCCTGAGTTGCTTTCTAAAAATGTGTTATGAGAGCTCAATAGAAGTACCTCAGTAACTTGCTTCTAATGAGTGTCCAGCTTATGGTTTTTTTTTTATTGAAAAATGAAGTTTTTTAAAAGTAAAACATATTTTAACGAGTAATACTTAACCTATAGATAATGTGCTATTCTATTCTGTTTTCACACCTTCCACAGAAAAAACGACCTTTCAGTCGTTAATTAAAGTCTTAAACCAGAAGGTCCCTTAGGCAGTTACCTGTGTGACGTAACTCTTCCCGCTCAATTGACCACGTGTCAGTTTCTTTTATGTGTAAAACAATAGACACAATTAGGAGAGATAAGCGAGGGTGGGCGGAGGGAGATAATTGATTATCTATAGGTTAAGTATTACTCGTTAAAATATGTTTTACTTTTAAAAAACTTCATTTTAACTTCATAATACATTAACCTATAGATAATGTGCTAGAATTTGCAGAATAGGAGGGAGGAGCTCTCCTAATTCTAACACCAATAATATCTCACCACTTCTGGTTAAGACTCAGGAAACTCAAAGGAATCAGATACATTCTAATTCTATATTTAATAGAAAGAATGGTCTAGATTCACAAAATAGCTTTAAGGTGTTATGATCTAACAACCTTATATATATTAGTAGACTCTAGAGGAAGCCAGTTCTTAAGTCTCAGAGACCTAACATTGGCCCCCCCCCCCCCTTCTTTTTTTCTTTTTGGGAAACAACAATTGGCTTCAAAAAGAAAAGGGAGTCATTGAGACATAACATAAATATTCCATCGCAAAGTAAGCTAGGAATATAGAAAATTTTGAAAACAAAATTTGTAAAACAAAAAGCCAAGACCATACACTGTAAGTAGTCTATGTAGGATCTTGAATAAATGAGAAAAAGTCTACTCGGTGGAGTTTCCTATAGATAACTGACATATGACATAGATAACTGACATATGTAGATATTTTGGATAAAATTCTAGATATGTGAAGCTATGTAATTGTAATAGTCTAAGCTATTAGAATTATAAACTAATTAAATTCTGTTAATTGGAGCGACAGGACAGTTTCCGATGAACAGACACAGACTTAAAATAACCATAATGTGTAATTATTTCCCTTGATCAAATTAAAGAAGGGGAGATAATAAAAGTAGATGGAGTTAACTTAACTATAACTAAGTTATCCATCAGAAGAAAAAAAAAAAGTATAGACAAACATAATGGTTAAAACTATTGCTAGACTAATTGTATAACGAATTTTAGTCAAGCAATAAAATAATACAGAGTTTGCATATAACTGCTGGGAAGAAAAAACAACCTAAACCATTGACAATTAGTTTTGTCATAGACATATAAAAGCGTTTGATGTCCTGACAAAAAATAAAGAATAAACTGTCAACATCATAACTAAAGAGTTTGACAGAGAATAAGAGAGATAAGAATAAGGTTGATCGCAGCAAACTGTATGACGGTCATAGTTTGGCTAAATCTTACCGTATTGATAAGATTAAACAATAATAAATAAGCTGGATAGAATCTTTCTATACCAGAAGATTGCCATGAAAAGTACTCCTGAGTAAATAATCATGGAAATCAAGAAATGTTAAAAATCCACTTTGATACGAATCAAAATGTTCATAAAAAGAGAAGGACTCAGAGAAAAAGTAATAGTGTGATAATCTCTGAAGAAAGATTATACAATAATACTGATTATTAATCTCAAAAAACACTTAATTTAAAAGTTAAGAGATAGTATTACTATTCTATACGCATATTTAAGAATAGTAAGAAATATATTAATACTAAATAAAAATTATACTACTGAACAAAATTCCCGCTATAAATCATAGGTTAAGCGTAACTATTATTTAAGCAAGGAATTATTAAACATATAACTCTCTATAAAATTACTGCCCGGAAATTTTATAGATAAACATTCAATCAAATTTTTTTTAGAATTGAATATTAATAGAATAAAATCTATGTCTGCATAATTGGTAATTCCTGAAATATCAAATTACGTACTCGCAAATGAGTTCAGGAAGAAAATACATATATATACTCTCGAGATCTATGTGTAAACCATAGAGAGTAATAATATTATTACCTCGATCCCTGACGGAAGGGTAAAAAAAACAAAAAAAACATGTAAATGAAAGAGATAATAATTAATTTAACGTCATATAGGTTTAAGATAAAATTTGTTTAATCTTTAACCAATATGCAGCAACAGTGACTCGATATTCTGTATTCGTACGTAGAAAAGGAGTACTTAGTCATTAGAATTTTGAATGATTGAAATAGAGATAATGGGATCTAAAAGGATGTATCTCCATGAACTGAATCGAAGGATAATATCCATTCTAAAAAACTAGGGCTTGTTTTAGGCTTAGTTTAACAAGCGTAGAACTGAATTATTTTCAAGTATTCATGAAGTCGTTATGCTCTGAATACTGAGAAAAATGTTAAAATATTGTTTAGGAAATAAAAAAGTGACTGTTCCACAATGTTAGCTAGATTTAAACCTGGAACGTAGCGAGAAGGTCAATCTAATTTAAAAGTAAGATGAGAAAGATAAATAATGAAGATAGATATATAAATATCGGAATAATATATTATCTCCAACAATTATCAAATAATCTGAATGTTTAAAGGCATAAATACTACTCGAAAGTTTATTTACCGAATGTATAATCGGAGAAAACTTTCAGTATGTTCAAAAACGTATCACAAAAGTAAGATCTGACCAGGAACGTAGGTGCAGAACTTACTAAGTTGTGAAGTTAATATAAACATATTTTATATTATAAATTGAAGCAGTGCATTTCAAAATCATCGACATCTTGAAATGACTTATTGTGTGGAAAAATAAATAAATATCCAGTTTCGGAAAGATATTTATCTATATATATAGACCATTTTTGATGCGGACTGGAAATCAAGATATTAATCTTTGCATTATTCGCAAACTGAACTTGAACTCTTAGCGAGAATTACTATGATCCCTTTAACGAATGTAAACATAAAGGAGGGGTAAAGAGATAATTAAGAGTGTCTTAATTCTTTACCGGCTCGTATACTAATAATTAAGGATGTTTTCCCTTTTGTTTAAGCCTAGACTATAGATTGATTAATATAATTATAATAATATCTGCTATTATGAGGTAAACTCTCGTTAATTAACCTCTAAGCATATATCAAAAATATATATCAACATAATCTAGAGCTTCGGTAAGTTTAGAGGAAGGAAATGATTGACTTTGGCAGTTTCTGAATAGTTACAAAGTCAATAAAACAAAATATCAAAAGGAAAGTATTGTATATAAAATCTAATTTAGGCAATAATAATCTGTCACGTACTGAATAATTAATGCCTTTACTAAATATGTATCCATTGTCAATACCAAAGTGCAAGAAAAATTTTGATTGACATGGACTCTAGTTATAAATAAAATATTAGAGGTATAGAGCTAGTCGAAGCAAAACTATTCCTCAATAAGATAAAGTAGACCTATAATATACGAGGATTAACTGGGTCTAGAATTATAATCATAATAAAATTATTATTCCAATATGAAGAATCTTCAGCGTAATAGATTCTTACTGAGGCAAAAATATCTGGTATATTGCTATCGTAGTCTTAAATGATCCAGAAGAAAAAATAAAACAGGCAAAGTAAAGAACGTATCGAATTATATCTATGCCTAAATATAAGATTTTTTTTTCTTATTTATTATTTTATAGCAGAGTTTAGACAGAGCACGACTGACCTAGACTCTAATATAATCAATCAAAAGATAGTATAAAATAGAATAATAGCTTATCGGATCAACTATTTTCCATGTAGAAAAGGCAAAAGGAAAATATGTACCTCAACTAGAATTTTAAATCGTAGTAATCTAGAGAGGTAGCGAATAAATAAATAAACTGTTAATTTATTTATCTGGTTGGTGTAAATTTCCGATACCTTAAAAATGAAAAATTAATAGAAAGTAGAAAAGATCGATTGCTACTTTCTTGTCAATTTACTCCTTAGATTACATGCTGATTACATATCGGAGCATGTAGAAGAAAAACAGGGGAGGAAAGAAGAAAAATTTTTATATTTCGTGTATATTTTTCTTCTTATAAATAACGATAGTTTTATAGTTCACCTTTGCCCTAGAGCCGAATAAGGTGAATATGTAAGAAGTTAATCTCTTTGTAGCGAACAAACGAGATATAATTATAGCTGGAAGTATCTTCTACACTTAGTGAATGAATTGCGAATTTGATCGTAACCGATAATTCTTAATTCATTTTCAATAATAAATATATATATAGAATTTAAGTCAAGTTCAAAAGTAACTGGACAGAATTCAACAATATAAATGGCTACTAGGTATTAGAACCCATCGCTGTCATTCAATAACCTATAATCCAAGACTATACATGTCTATAGTGGTTATATATGAATATATGTTGAGCCTGGAACACACTAGTAATCCGACACAAAGTCTACGAAACTACTGCCCGGTGGAATTTCGTTAGAATGACCTGGCACTACTCTACGAAGTGCCTCCCGATGAAATTTCCGTTAGAGCCGGAATTTAAACGCTGTCTAGCGAATTAAAGAGATAAAACATCATTTGAATGACCTGGCACTAGTCTACGAACTGCTGCCCGGTAAGAATTTTGTTATAGTCGGAAGTTTAACTCTTTCTAGCGGATAAAAGAGATAAAACATAAGTTAATTTAAAATATTAATGGAATTACACACCTATAATAAGTCAATGGAATATTAAAAATTCTAGTCTGATTTGGGAAAGACTGTACAGAATTTTTTTTTGTATAAAAAGTTATTATGTATTTCACTTAATAACCTATATCCATTGACTTAAACGTGAATGGAGCTCTATGAACGATAATAGATTGTTCGGGAATTAGTAATCATTATTTTGACACTAGTTACCCGACACAATGACCGGACACTAATATTCGTAACTGTTGCCCGGTAAAGTTACAAGTAATTTGACAAATTGATCGGATAGTAGTATTCGTAACTCTAGTCCGATGAAAAAGGGAGATTATATATGAAAACTGAGCGGGCACAAGTATTCGAAACTTTTTCCCGAAGATAATTAATTATTAGGCAAAAATTGACCAGACACTTTCTGTAAAAGTTTGCCTGGTGAAAAATCAGAAATAATATAATAATATGACCGGGTATAAGTATCAGAAATATTACTGATACTTTGCCCAGTGAAAAATTTTTTTAATAATTAGACATAATGACCGGAAGTTAGTATACGTGACTATTTTGTCCGGTGAAATATGTCAGAAACTAAGTCTTTCCAGAAAATAATTAAATTATTGACTGGAGACTAGTTGACTGGTGACTGGTGACTGGGTGACTGGTGACTGGGTGACTGGTGACTGGTGACTGGGTGACTGGTGACTGGTGACTGGTGCCTGGTTGACTGGCACCTGGATGACTGGTGACTGGTGCCTGGTTGACTGGCACCTGATTGACTGGTGACTGGTGAAGCTGACTGACTGGAGCCTGGTTGACTGGTGACTGGTGACTGGATGACTGGTGACTGGTGACTGGTGGACTTAGACTTTATAGGATACTAAGTACCCAAAGATGCCACCTTGATGGGTCTTACCCCGGCAGTATAGCCATATGGGGTGGGGCTCCCATCAGTAAAGAATTGTCTTATAACCCATCAAGGGTTGACAAGTTCTTTACAATCAGCTTCTCCACCATGAGAATCTTTAGCCAACTGAAGATCTCTGCAAACAAAAGTCCAGGAAAAAAACATATCGTAATTGCTGAATAACCTGGAACGAAAAAAAAAAAAAATATTCTGCATATATAAACACGACTATCGAACCGATCGCGCACGAGTGTTGTGCCGAAAAGCGAGAGTCGCCAAAACGCATGTGGAAAAAGACCAGTCAAAAATACATGAAATCGAAAATTGAAAATTTTAAATAATAACACAGAAAGTGAAAGGAGTGATAAATAAACAAAAGAAACACAAGGATACATAAATTTATCCGTGAGGAAAGAAATAATCCAAATTTCTATCACAGGTAAATAATCCTTGTTGAATTTCTTTGTCCACAGAAAAGAAACTGACACGTGGTCAATTGAGCGGGAAGAGTTACGTCACACAGGTAACTGCCTAAGGGACCTTCTGGTTTAAGACTTTAATTAACGACTGAAAGGTCGTTTTTTCTGTGGAAGGTGTGAAAACAGAATAGAATAGCACATTATCTATAGGTTAATGTATTATGAAGTTAAAATTAACATATTGTGCTCCTTATGGGGAGCATAGATGATTAGTCAGCTGCATTGTTTTAATCATGCTAGAACTGTATTTGCTGTTCACCTAAAATGATGATGATGATGATTTGGTGTTTCACTTCCCTTTCAACATTATTTAACCCTTGTCATGCTGAATAAATTAAGATGCCAATTTTCAGCCAGTCAGATTACTTGATCCAGGTTGTTGATATAACTTCACATACTGAAAGACAAACAGTGCAGATCCAGATCAGCTGGCTTCTTCAGAAGCCAGCTGATCTGGATCTACACTGTTTGCAAAGGCAGGGTATATCTGGATCAGCAGGATAAGGGTTAAGTCATATCATATCAAGATGATGGAATGATGATAATGAAAGGCTCTATGCAATGAAGCACCCTAATCAGGATCTGAACTTGCCTCTAGCAGGATTTGAACTCTGGACCTTGTGATCTGATGTCGGGAGCGCTAATCTCTCAGCCATCAATATGCTTAGGGTTCATGACAAAACAAAGAAAGATAAAATGTAGACTGGACATAACATAGACGAGACAACAGACAGAATGATACAACATAGATAAAAAAGAAAAAAGGTTGAAAAAAAGGTAGAAAAAAGTAGAAAAATTTCAAAAACAAAGAAAAATTAATTTTACATATTTTTCCAAAAACATTTTTTTTTTTTTTTTGTGTCTTTTTTTTTTTTTTTTTTTTGATCCGTAAAATATTTAGTTCAGTCTAAGCGAGCAATAATGGACACCAATACATGTGTATTTCTCGGAATTACTGGACACCTGTTCGTTTGACAAGACTAACATGTTATATTATGTGCTAGTCCTTCCAAGTAATCCATACATGTATGTGAATTGTCAGTTCGGGTCTTAAATTCAGAAAGGATTATGCGAACACCCTTTTCAAGAGATTCAGATTTGCTACTCTTTTTCTCCACTGACTCATTGCGAAAAAGAGCCTGTTTTGACATGTCAGAGTTTGATTGTTCCCCTTGTAAGAGTTCTAAGAATTTCCATATATTAGGATGTGCTTGTCCAAGAATTGACTGAGTGCGCCTGTGCCAGCCTTAATGGACGGGCGCTCAATAACTAATCACTGCTTGGCTGGTAAATAACTGTTTGTTAAATTACTGGTCGGGTGTGACAAAAGGTAGATAATTATCTTTCTTTTGTCATTCTATTAATTGTCTTTCTATTAATGGTCACTTCTGCCTAAAGACGCATCTATGTTATGTCGGTTCTTCCTTTTGTCTTTCTGTGTTTTGTCGGATACCGTCCGCTTACCCTATGCTAAAATATTATTTTTTCACAGTCAGCCTAAAAAGTTAGAAGCAAATTTTACTAATTACATAAAATCTTCATAATTTTGCAAACATACATATGAACACTGATGAAAGCAAGCATGGCTGAATGCAATCTAAGAGTCACATAGCTTCAACATAATAACATAGCTCCAGATAGGAGAAATATCCATACATTTTGGTTTTTACTTCTTTATGTAAACATATATTGTGTAATTATTAAAACTGCATTCCAAAATGATTTTAAAGAGTACCAACAACATACATTTTGTCAGGAAAAATAAGGAATATATTTATCTTGATATGCCTTTTATCTAAAGCTACGTAAGTCAGGGCATTTTCATCATATACAGGATGTACTGGAAATAAGGAAGATTTGGGTTATTAAGCATATTAACCCTTGTTATGCTGAATAAATCAAGATGCCATGCCCACTTCTAATTTTCAGCCAATTAGATTGCTTGATCCAAATTGTTGCTATAAATTCATATACTTAATGGCAAACAGTGCAGAAGAAGCCAACTGATCTGGATCTACAGTTTGCAAAAGCAGGGTATATCTGTGTTCAGCATGACAAGGGTTAAGAAATACAGCAAACCAGATAATGCAGACCTCTACAAACCCCCAATTTCACTATATATTAAGGGGGAACAGAGGGTTACACAAATGTAAAGGGATATATTAAATCAAAAGCTATAGGATCAGGATGGTGGTGTTTGAAGAGTCGAGGGGAAGTCGGACTAGTAAAGGGCACAAAACTTACTTATAAGTCATGCAAAAAATAAACAAATAAAATAAAGCTTGCAATATTAAAATACTGCTTTTAACCTACATACTGGGACACTTTAATCCTTAAAACGCCAAGAAAACCTGCATCTGAAAATGTTGTCTGTTTATGTCGTCTGCTGAATATTCTTGCAAACTTTTAAAACCTATTTTTGCATACAGGCAAACAGTGTGTACCCAGATCAGACTGCTCCTAGAGGAGCAGTCTGATCTGGGTCCACACTGTTTGCAAAAATGACTTCTAAAATCACAAGCAGATGACAAAGCAGACGACAATTGTTGTGATTGGCAGTTTAAGGGTTTTAATAACTCCTTCCAAAAATTGTCCTTAAGTTTGAACAAGTCCACCTTACTACCCCCTGACATATCTAAAAGATGGCTGGATGAAAAGCAAACAGTGCAGACCCCAATCAGATGCAGCAATCTGCAGCATCTGATGTAGGTCTACACTGCTCAGGGCTATCTGTCCCAAATACTTAGGATTCTTATGGTACTTCTAATACAAAGAGAAGCACACAAAGCAATAATAAAAGGAATTTGTAGTTTTCTTTCATACAGTACTCTTATATTAACCCATTGTAGACTGAATAGATTACCCCACACTATATACTGGAAGAGTCCAATTTCAATTCTAAGTGTCCGGTTATGAGATTCAGATATTCCTAGAGAAAAATGGCTAGACCATTTGCAAACAGTGGAGACCCTGATCAGATGCCACATTCTGCGGCATCTGATCTGGGTCAGCACTGTTTGCCAATAACCCTTTTAGGGGTCTCCAGACTGCAATGGGTTAAACAACCTGAGATTAACAAAAGTAACAGAAAGCTCAACGTATGGACTGACCAATGATCCTCATGACATCAAAGCAATAAATGACATTAGTAATTCGTCTCTTAATCCTTTCATCCCTGAGTTTCTGAAGTGGACTCTTCCATCCTGATCTGGATGTCCACTGATGAAAATAGAGATTTTAGTCTAAAATCAAAAACAAAATGGCAGTGTAGATCCTGATATGAAGGCTTGTTATAAGTCGTCTCATCTGGAGTTACACTGATTGCACATGTATCTGTTTTGGTCTGCAGGGCCTGAAGGGTTAACCAACAAGTTAGATAAGTGACATAAAAATATTTAGCAATGGAAGATAATACATGTATCTTATAAAAAATAACGCTCTCTCCGCCCCCCTCCCCTCCCCACCCCCACCCCGCAACACACCACCAGTTGTACCTGTATCTACCTTTACCAAATTTTTGTCTCCCTTACCAAACTGGCTAAACTTTGATGATTGCTTACTAAAGTCTCCTTTTAGAATAACATACCAACCCATATTATGATATTATGATGTCATGAAAAGTGGTCTGGTACCCTACATCTCATACTTTTTGAATCTGTGACCATTTGAAGCTCGAGATTTGAAGATGGCTTTGCCCATAAATCAAACCAATAAAGAATGAAGTATACTTGTCAATCAAAATGAACTGCTTTACAAAATGCTTCATCTTTTAAATCTACAAAAATATGATTCATTTGATGCAGCAGATACTCAGAATACGGGCATAGCCATTTTCCTAAAAACTTTGGAATTACACTGCCTTCAGATACCACATGATTTGAGGCATTAAACCAGACCAAATAGAAACAGAACTCTTGATAAGTGCTTTCTTAAACCATTGACATTTTTCTTACAGTAAATGTCCTAAAGTTTTGTACACCAAAGTTGCTGACAAAATATTATCTGCAAACAGTATAGACCCAGATCAGACAGCTCCTAAAGGAGCAGTCTGATCAGGGTCTATACTGTTTGCCTTTCAACAAAGTGTTTTAAGCAACAACTGCATAAAAAGCAAAATTTTGGCCAAAATAGTATGGAATAAAATGTTAAAAATTTTATGACATTTACCGTAATTCACAACAAAAACACAGGCTGTAGGTACTCATATGAACAGCATTACTGAGGAATATCTAATGAGTATGGGTACTCATTAGAACTGCCTCACCAAGGCACTTCTTATAAGTAGTCACTACACAGGTTTTTTGCTGAGAAATAAGAAAACTAATTATCTGGACACTCTTCTCATCTAGAGCTCTGGAAAAGAACTATTCTTGTAATGAGCTTGCAAAAACAAAATCACAGACATATTTTAGGACAATACAAACTGAATTTTTACAACAATACCTGTGCTAAAATTTCAGCCGTTCCAACATTTATAGCTGACCTTAAAGCCTTGAAGGTCTAGAATGTGTGCAAAGTGGAACAAAATAAGACATTAAACATATGAAAAAAATGTCATACTAGGTCTTTATAGCTTTACTGGCAAAGATGACAGTCTCAATGCCAAATCTAATTGGTGTTTACAATGCTTGTTTTTTTATTATTATTATTCTTTCAAATAATGGTTTACTTCGATCAGAAGGGACTTAAAAAATCTGAGCTCGTTTGCTCCCCTTATTGTATAGTTAGCAGGAATTTCAAAACAAAATAAATACATGTTGCAGGAACTCATTCAAACTGCCTAGTGGAAGTAATTTTAATGAATACCCGCAATGTATTTTTGCATGGAAATGTAATAAAAATATTAATATTCTGCTGACAGAAAAATGTTTTCTCTGGAGTTCAGTATAGGAAACAGTGTGCTATAGGTTTTTCCTGAATTTTAAACTCAATTGTGATGCGTGACCAGAGTATTCCACTATTGCTAAGGTTGAATGCACATTGCGTTATCTTGAAAAACTGTTTTGTTAAGGATGACCGCTCACTGACCACTGTAATAACATCTCATATACCGCTGATGCAATATTTACATGCCAGGAAGATTACCTTGTACCTGTATAAATCTTGCCTCAACAAGTTCATACGCTTAAAAGTCGGGTTAGTTTAGACTGAGGAGCATTATAGTAGGGTATTTATAATGTATCTTATCTTTGGTCCGAAATGACTGAAATACCGATGATGGGATGTCAACACACCAAACATTAAACATCAAATTTTTAAACTATTCAAAAATACTTTCAAGAATAATTTCTATCCATATGATTTTGCAGGATTTTTCTTGTTGCAATGTTGCATCTTTAGGTATTTATATACATTATTATCCAGACAAAACAGTTTGAACAATGTACATGCTAGGTAATATATATTAAATTCATACAGGTGTGACATCCCTTATTAGTGAAGAGACCTGTGTCACTACTCAACTGGGAAGTGTCAACATTTAAAATTTGGAAAAGCCTATACTGCAATTGTTCAGTCTGAAAACATTGTTTGTTGTTTTTTTTTTTTTTTTTTAAAGTGTTTGTTTTTTGTTTTTTTTGGTTTGTTTTTTTTTTTGTTTTGGAGAAAGTATTAAACAGAGGAACAGAGGATAAATAACTTAATGGGTATTTTAACTATCTACTGGAAAGGTACAACACTTTTTAATGTCACTGCACTGGAAACAAGATTGACAATATTTCTACCTTCATTAGTCTTATAGCTTTCAGTGCAAAAGGATTATATCTTTCTTTAGATGTGCCTCCTATATTAACTGGCTGCAACCAGGAAAAAGCTCAGTTAGATTCAAATAAAGACAAAACAGATGTTCAGGAACCAAATTCAGATCTCTAAATTCTGTAATTACTTTAACACTCATCACACTATGGGCAGATTCAGCAGACGACAAACTAAAGAAGATATTTTTCTTATTTTTCCTAGAAAATAGGATCTGACAAATCATGCAAATTGTCTCCTAGGGAGAAAATTTGCATGAAGTGTCAAATCCTATTTTGAAGGAAAAATAAGAAAATATTTCAAAATGTTGTCTGCTGAATTTTTATCCCGCATGCAAAGTGTTAAGGGGAACAGATACACTTTGGGGGAAGCAACTCTGTTAGAATGTTTTTTGCTACCCTTCTGAATAAGGAAAGAATTTCCTTCCTCTGGGAGTATCCTAAAAGGAAAATTAGCTCCTTTTGGGAGTAGACCCATTTTCAGAACGGTTTGTAGGTAAGTATGCAAGAAGCCACAGAAGTTGTCTCCCTTGAAAAAAAATGGCTGATAATCTACCAGGTGTATCCAGTCCCCTTAAATATTTGGACCCAGTAGTTTAACTCTTACCATACTGGGGCTAAAATTGAACAAGTTCATTGAACTATCTGGTGATGTATCTAAACAGTGCTGACTGAAGGGCCAACAGTGAAGACCCTGATCAAACTGCAAACTTTATTCTGAATCCCACCTGTATACTGACTTGTGTCTAGGGTACATGTCCTAAAAACTCGAACACATTACCTGCTCTTTGGGCCTAAATTTTGCCTTTATGCAATGTTTCTTAAAATAATTAGTGGAATGGCAAACAGTGTAGACCCTGATCAGACTGCTCCTTCAGGAGCAGTCTGATCTGGGTCTATACTGTTTGCATATGTCATTTTGTCAGACACTTTGGTGTACAACATTTTAGGACATTTACCATATATGAATTTTATGTTTGTTTATGTGTTTGTGAGTTGTACAAATATATTAAAACCAAATTGCTCCTTTTGGAACAGTTTAGTTTACCCCAATCAAACTGTTCCCCTGGGAGCAGTTTGATCTTGGTTTGCATTGTTTCCTCATGTCTGTCTGTCCAAATATCTTGGGTACAATATACAAATATTTTCAAGATAGATAATTATATTTTCCTTAATTCTGTTGTGAATAATCATTAGAAACACCTCAATGAGACCATTTGAGAACATGATACAATTTTTTGACATCAGACTAAGTATACAAGTTGACATCAGGTGAAGTATCAACTCAATATTTTGGAGATAAATATCTTTAGAAAACTTTAAGCAGTAACTTAAATGTAAAATTTCTAAATCCTTGACCTTGACCTTAAGGTCCTGGAGATGTGTGACGACACAGAAAGGGAACACCGAACGGGACAGTTTCTTTTTTCTTACGTAGGGTACCTTTTCACCTACATAAGGCCATTTTCGCCTTAACCTTATGTAGCTAGTAAAACATCATGCAATGTTACCATAATTAACTTAAGTACACAGGTTGCCCGTGTAACACACGTATAATCCACGTGGTGGCGTAATACCGGCCCTATATAAACTCCAACGTAAACGATTCCCATAAGGGCGAAATTGTACACAGGAATGTCATAGAACACTAGTTCTCGGTTATATGGGATTCATTTCGGTGAGTGAATATTTATTACTTTTGATAATTTTAGTGTTAGTCATCGGTTTGTAGGTTTTATTTGCAAGGTCTGAACGGCCAGAAATGAATTACTGTCTGATTTAAAACCTGCGAATTGTTGATTACACGGTCTATATAACAGAAGCATGGTAGTACGATTCTGCATTTTATTGTTTAGATTTGTTCACGTATGCTTACCAGTTGCGCAAAAATGTTACAGGCTGGTGCGTTTTTTCCCAGCGCAGGAGGTGTATGGGAAAGGCGCTGAGCAGTATAATCAGTCTTATCGGGGTCTTTCCTATCAAGCGCAAATTCGGTCTAGTCGGTGTCTTCATTTTGCGGAAATGATGTGGCTATAAAGGACGCTGATCAGACTGCAGTATATTCAGTCTGATCGGTTCATTATGGCAGACACAAAATATAGGGGGACTTGTGAACACAGCAGAGCCGGACTTACTGATGAGCACATAGGAGCATTGCGATTATCATCAAATTCGCGACATGAAGGCATACAAGCATGACAGACACGCATATATGTAATTCTTGCCCTCTTCACGAAAGATGGCATGGAATATGGGCAAATAGACACTTAGAGGACCAAGCCTGCCCAGTGTACGTGCAGTCTAAAATAACCTTTATTGTTAAATTTTAAAAACAGAAAAATTGCAAGCATTCGGGGTTACATAGGACCGGGCAACATAATTTAGTGAAGTTAAAATCATTAATTTGTAAATATTTTTTCGTCTGCTCAAATTTTTTGCCCTGATGCGGCAGACAAAATATACCGTAAAGCTGTATGTATTATATGATATGTTAGGGGTTGACATTTATTAGTGAATGACATTTTGGTCGACTGTACAAATGTCGAGTCCCAAATACTAGAAGGTTGAAATGTCATACTAATGGGTTGACAATCGAAATGTCAGTTTAGCCATGGGCATTTGATGTGTCATGACCCTGATGTGAAATGTCCTGATCCCAGGTAGAGCGGATAAAATGTCTTTGCTCTGGTTGCTATCTGTGTGCATTTCAAATGTCTTGTCCCTAATTTTATTTATTACTGTTATGTAATAATATGGAGTTTTGTATATGACGTGGAGAAGCGACGCTGCCGAGAGCTGGTAATAACTAGCTGTCGACTGTGCCGACGTCGACAATTGGATTGAAGCGGCGGATGAATCACGGCGACGTCGATAACAGACGTCGAGGATTCAGCTGCGACGCCAATGACGTCACACCATCTGGCGACTTATAGCGTCATTGTTGATTGAATATATATGTAGTCATACGGCAAGCTTCATCATATGGTGGTGTAATTCTATCTAGTAATTGTTATGTTCTTTTTCTTTTATTTTAGCTCTTCAATACAACTTACTTCATACAGGCCTTTAGAGCCTGATCAAGAGATAATACATAAAGATGTGACACCCATAGAGGCGAGGAAAAATTAACCAATTTGTGTGAAATGTACGGCAGCAAAGGCGTCAGTTCACCTAGAAATTAATGGTGAAATGGTTATTCAACCATCAACAAGAATATGAAGAATATAAAATAAATATAATAAAAATAAACAGGATCCTTAAAGGAAAAAACTTGTTATAAAAGTGATAAAATATAAGAAAGGGCCCGTATTAACATAAAAAAAATTCGGAAAGATAACCCAGCATATTCTCTTCGCATCGGCCCAGGAGTCAGCACACTTGGGTGGAATCGTATTGATATTGTTTAACAATTTGGCTAACCTACCAAGTTAGTCAGGTTGTAAAACATAGTCACCACCTGTGTTGGGCGACCGTAGCCGACGTGAAGAGTAAAGCTGGGTATATCAAGACTGTTATTTATTTATTTTTTTGTGTGTGTGTGTGTGTAATAGTTAATTAGTGTCATTTCATGTTATTATATGTTGTATATATATATATGTAAGAAAAAAGTTATAAAATCTAACGTTGTTAGAGTTTCTGTGTAGTGGTACGTATAGGCAAAGCCCAAACCGGAGTCTCATTAAATAGGAAATCACCATCGGCACCATCCTGACCGCCCTAGGGCGTAACATATTGGTGTCAGAAGTGGGATGATTTCCTTTTGATTAGATTCCAATTTGATTTTTTTTCCTGTATGTACTACTATACTGATATATTAGTAAGATATTTTTTATAGTTCTAATATAAGGGCATTTTTTTTCTCTCCCAAAAATCACCATCGGTTCCGTCCTGACCGCCCTAGGGCGTAACATGATGGCACCAGGCAAAACTTTTAACCAGTACCTAACATCAGTTCAAAAATCAATTTAATGCACCAGGTTTCATAAGAATTATATCTAGAAAAAAATAACTTAAAATCTTGATATCAAATTTTGAAGTGTGTGACCTTGATTTCAAGGTTATTGAGTTGGGCAGTACTGTGCCAACTTTGGACCAATATCTAATAAATGTCCAAGCACCAATAAATGCCTACAGAGGTATATGAGCTTCTAAAACTTTAACAAGAAACTAACTTAACATCAAATTCCTAAGTCCATGATACTTAACCCTTGTCATGCTGAATAAATTAAGATGCCACACCCACTTCTAATTTCCAGCCAATCAGATTACTTGATCTGGTTTTTGATAAAAATTCACATATTTAATGACAAACAGAGCTGATCCAGATCAGTTGGCTTCTTCAGAAGCCAACTGATCTGGATCTACACTGTTTGCTTAGACAGTGCATGTCGTGTTCAGCAAGAGAAGGGTTAACCTCAAGGTCAGTGTGTGTGTGTAAAATGTTAAACCAGTATTTAACATCATGCAGTATCAACTAAATCAATTCAGTAGCTAAGTAAGTTATATGAGCTTCCAAAACTTTATCCAGAAACTTTAACATCGAATTCCTAAGTCCATGACTTTACTCTAGGTTACAGAGTGATGCAGGGGTGGAACTGGATATAATTTTAGACCAGTACCTTACATCATGCAGTAAATTACATCAGTTTAGTAGTTATGGGCTTTTAAAACCTAAACCAGAAATGCTAACATCGAATCTCTAAATCCGGGACCTTAATCTCAAAGTCACCGAGTATGGCACTGGGTAGTACTATGTAAAATTTTTAGATCAGTATCTAAAAATTTCCTGCAGTATCAATGTTATCAATTCAGCCATTAAAATGTACGAGCTTCCAAAATTTTAATCAGAAAATTTAACACCAAAATTTCTAAATTCATGACCTTAACCTCAAGTACGTGAGGCAGGAAGTAGTCTCTTAAAATCTTAACCAAAAATATTAATGCTGGGCATGACATGGACGAGGAAGCAGACACTGGGGTGGGGGACTTGCTATCATACTTCTTCCTGTACATTCATAATTCATATAGGTGAACTGTGTATGTTTTAGCTTTACCTTTTTAGATTCTTACAGGTAGTTTAACTTTCCTTGGTTGTCAGTCAGTCAGTCCTAGGGAAAGGTCATTTACTCCAAGATGGAGCAAAGTTAAGAAAACATCTACATACTGTATTTACCCTAAATATTTGGACAAATTAACTCCTTACCATACTTGTCTATTTGACTATCTGGGCCCAGTTGTTCAAAGCTAACGACATCGTTAGTTAACGATTCTATAAAATTTACATTGAGTGATACACAAATATGCTGAAGTTTTTTGCTGAAAAAATGTGAGTAGCTTTTGCAGTGCAAAAGCTACTCACATTTTTTCAGCAAAAAATATCAGAATATTGTATATTGAAATCGCTAAAACAGTTAACGAAATGACCCTTAACGAGCTCATTAAGTTAACAATGCTTTGAACAACTGGGCCCTGCTGTTCTGTCTTAAAACTGCTGGATGAGTGGCAAACAGAAGCAGTGTTCTGGGACATCTGATCTGGGTCAGCAATGCTCAGGCCTGCCTGTCCAATTACTTAGGGTAAATATGACAATGAAAAGCCAAATTTAACTTTTCATGGGGTACGGTAAAGGTCCAAAATTTCATCACAAAAGTTTCTGACAAAATGCCATATGCAAACACTGCAGATCCAGATCAGACTGCTCCCGAAGGAACAGTCTGATCAGGATTTACACTGTTTGCCATTCCACTAAGCATTTTGAGACAAATGCATGAAAAGCAAAATTTAAGCCAAAATTATGGAATAAAGTGTTAGAAATTTTAGGACATTTACCATACGTAATATACTGCCCTAGATAAGAGGGCTATTGGGTAAATATTTCTCAGTGAGGCACTCTGAATGAGTACCACATCTTTTCATGGCGAAATAAGGAAAATACATGTATCAGTACAGTTTGGTTGAAAAAAGTGCCTTAACTGCAGCTATATTAACCCTGGTCCTGCTGAACCCGGATATGTCCTGCCTTTGCAAACAGTGTAGATCCAGATCAGTTGGCACAGATCTGGATCTGCACTGTTTGCCATTCAGAATCTGAATTTATATCAACAACGGTATCAAATAATCTGAGTGGCTGATATTAAAAATGTGCATGGCATCTTAATTTATTCAGTATGACAAGGGTTAAATACCTACATGTAATTAAAGAATGGTAAAGTTTAACCAAGAATATTACCTGTCCACCTATCATACTGTTGGGACAAACTGAGGCAGATCTTCGTGACAGCATTCTCTCATTTCCTGTTGATAAATCATCAAGATAGAATTTAATCTAACTCGGTTAAAGAAAATACAAAAATAATGTGGTCCATGTTATGGCAAGAATGTGTCTGAGGTTCTTGTGGGCAATGGATGCCCACAAAGCCTGTACAGTTGAACAGTCTCATAATGATTATGATTTAGTGTTTCATGTCTCTTTCAATACAGAGAGCCCGTACAGTTGAACTGTCTCATAATGAATATGATTTAGTGTTTCATGTCTCTTTCAATACAATTTAACCTTTACCACTCTCTGAGCTAATTCAGCAGACGACAAATTTATGATATTTTGGATTTGACAGGTCATGCAAATTGTCTCCAATGGGGACTATTTGCAGGAAATGTCAAAACCTGTTTTCTGGGAAAAATAAGAAAAAATATTTCAATACCGGTATGTCTTCTGCTGAAAATTTTGCTCAGTGCTGTGCGTTGAGTCATACTGAGACAATGAAGAACTGATATTGAAAGGCTCTGTGCAATTTAAGTGCCTAGTAGTCATTTGTAAATCAACCTTGTAATTGCATTGAATATCATTGCTGTTTTGCCAATGATCAAACTGCAAACTTTATTCTGAATCCCAGCATTACAGTGACTTGAATCAATATGAATGTTATGTTTGTTTATGTGTTTGTTACAGTTACACAAATAAAATACATTTCTCCTTCTCTGCTGAGAAAATTCAGCTGACAACAAATTTGATGATATTTTTCATATTTTTTCCAAAAATAATAATGGCCTAAAGAATGCCTTGCTGTGGACTGAATCCTATAACCTTATGGTCATAACGAAGCAATTTTACATTTAATATTGGGACATGTTATCTAATTAACATACTTGTCCTAAAATTTGAAAAGTCCATTCTACTACCTCTTGCTGTGTCTAAAGTATTGCTGTATGTATGGCAAACAGTGTAGACCCTGATCGTATGTCATGTTCTGTGGCATCTGATCTGGGTCTACACTGTTTGCAAAAGCCTATCTGTCCAAATACTTAGGTTTATTACTATAGTATGATTTTGATCTAATCGCATTATGACACTGCTGGACACAAAGTCATATGATATTTAGGTAACTTTCATGACGGTCCTTAGCACAGTGAGTAATCATGTAATTTCCATAATAATGTTGGTACTAATTTGTGAAGATTTTCAGACAAGACAATCTCAACCCTTAAAGCATCAATCATAACTGCAGCAGACAATATTTTAATTTTATTTATTTTTTATTTATTTAATTTTATATTTTTAATGGAAAATAAGTCAACATTTCATGTGAACAGTTTGGCAGAGGATTAATATGAAACGTCAAAACTGATTTTCTATGAAAATTTATTTTCTATGAAAATTAAAAAAAAAACAAAAAAACAAGAGGGCCATGATGGCCCTGTAACGCTCACCTGAGCAACATAGCACTTTGAGAGCCTTATCTAGAACTGATCAAGGCAAACATTCTGATCAAAGTTCAAAATGATTGTAACAAAGTTTTCTGCTGATTTGGCCCGGTGACCTAGTTTTTGATACCAAGTGACCCAGTTTCGAACATATCCTAGAACTCATCAAGACAAACATTTTGAGCAAGATTTGGCCCGGTGACCTAGTTTTTGACCCCAAGTGACCCAGTTTCAAACATATCCTAGAACTCATCAAGACAAACATTTTGAGCAAGATTCATGATAATTGTTTCAAAAATGTGACTGCTAGAGTGTTAACAAGGTTTTCTGCTGGTTTGGCCTGGTGACCTAGTTTTTAATACCACGTGAACTAGTTTCGATCCTGACCTAGAAATCATCAAGACAAACATTTTGAGCAAGATTCATGATTATTGCTTCAAAAATGTGACCGCTAGAGTGTTAACAAGGTTTTCTGCTGATTTGGCCCGGTGACCTAGTTTTTGACTCCAAGTGGTCCAGTTTCGAACTCGACCTATAAATCATCAAGACAAACATATTGAGCAAGATTCATGATGATTGCTTCAAAAATGTGACTGCTAGAGTGTTAACAAGGGTTTCTGCTGATCTGGCCAGGTGACCTAGTTTTTGACCCTTGGTGACCCAGTTTTGAACTTGACCTAGAATTCATCAAGACAAACATAATGAGCAAGATTCATGATGATTGCTTCAAAAATGTGACCTCTAGAGTGTTAACAAGGTTTTCTGCTGATCTGGCCCGGTGACCTAGTTTTTGACCCCAAGTGACCCAGTTTCGAACTTGACCTAGAAATCATCAAGAAAAACATATTGTGCAAGATTCATGATGATTGCTTCAAAATTGTGACCGCTAGAGTGTTAACAAGGGTTTCTGCTGATCTGGCCAGGTGACCTAGTTTTTGACCCTAGGTGACCCATTTTCGAACTTGACCTAGAATTCATCAAGACAAACATAATGAGCAAGATTCATGATGATTGCTTCAAAAATGTGACTGCTAGAGTGTTAACAAGGTTTTCTGCTGATCTGGCCCGGTGACCTAGTTTTTGACCCAAAGTGACCCAGTTTCGAACTTGACTTAGAAATCATCAAGACAAACATATTAAGCAAGATTTATGATGATTGCTTCAAAAATGTGACTGCTAGAGTGTTAACAAGGTTTTCTGCTGATCTGGCCAGGTGACCTAGTTTTTGACCCCAGGTGACCCAGTTTCGAACTTGACCTAGAAATCATCAAGACAAATACATTGAGCAAGATTCATGATGATTGCTTCAAAAATGTGACCGCTAGAGTGTTAACAAGGTTTTCTGCTGATCTGGCCCGGTGACTTAGTTTTTGACCCCAGGTGACCCAGTTTCGAACTTGACCTAGATTTAATAGAGGCAAACATTTTGAGCAAGTTTCATCAAGATTGGGTCAAAACTATGACCTGCAGAGTGTTAACAAGTTTTTCCTTTGATTTGACCTGGTGACCTAGTTTTTGACCCCAAGTAACCCAGTATCGAACTTGACCTAGATTTCATAGAGGCAAACATTCTGACCAAGTTTCATCAAGATTGGGTCAAAACTGTGACCTCTAGAGTGTTAACAAACTAATTGTTGACGACGAACGACGGACGACGGACGACGTACAACGGACATAGGGTGATGACAATAGCTCATCCTGAGCTTTTGCTCAGGTGAGCTAAAAAATCAGAATGCCATCTGCTATAAATTTTGTTCAGCGCTTTCAAGGTTAAAGATAAGAATTTATTCCTTCTGGGAGTCACTCTAGTGACAATTTTGAAAAGGTTTTAGACATTTGAGAGATATGTTCCTGACTGCAAAAGTTAAGGCAAATAAAAAGTGGTGGTTAAATAGAAACAAATGCAAATGCTGATTTATCCCCTCTGCAGTTTGATCTGGGTTGACGCTGTTTGCTTAACTATGTCATATATCATCATCATATATTATAATCGGATTTTTGATTAACATGCAGGTACAGGGGCAACATCCACATCAATGGGCCCTTTCCAAATGCTTGCACGCATGGCAGATCTCACACCAGATCTCCAGGTATGTCTATCATGAGGGTTGATAGCCGAGAGCTTCCACTCTCTGCAATCCCTCTCTGTCAGCTGTTTCCATGTCATTTTGGGCCTCCCAGGTCCACGCTTTCCATCAACCTGTATGTCAAAGGCTGTCTTGACTGCACCACTGGAGCGTTCCACATGTCCATACCATCGGAGTCTTCTCTCCTTCAGAATGAGGTCCAGATCCTCAATGCCAAGCCATGCAAGTAGCTCATTGGACCTGGTGGTGACAATGTCTTGCGGCCTGACATTGCAGAGCTGTCTGATCATTGCCCTGTCATTTCGCTGCAGAAGCTGGAGGTTCGGCTTTGTCAATGGCCAAGTCTCGCTGGCATGGAGCATTGCGCTCCGCACACAAGAGCTATACACACGGCCACGTGTTTTGATAGAGAGGTGGCGTGAAGAGAGGACTGGTAGCAGATCCTTGAACTTCTTCCAGGCGGTTTTCACACGTGTTGTGGTTGAAAGTTCACAGCCACCTGCTGCTGAGAGCATGTCTCCTAGGTAGCAAAAGGAAGCTACCACCTCAAGCTTGTCAGGTCCGACCTGGACTTCCTTCTGTGGTCTGCCATCCAAGGGGCATGCAGTTCCCTGGCACCGTGTACATTGTAGTCAGGGTCCTTTTTCAAGCGCTTGAGCCCACTGCATTTCTTGTGCACCCAGTGCTTGCAGCCACTGCAGAAGATGCTGTTGCTGCCCACTCCAGTGCAACAGATGGCGCATGGAGACTCGCCTGAACTCTGCAGGAGGTCCAGTCCTATACCGCAGATTATGATCTTTGTCTTTCCTGCATTTACTCTCAGTCCTTTCTTCTCCATTGCTTCTTTCCAAGTCAAGAGCCTCCTGACACATTCCTCAAGCGATTCAGCGATGATAACAAGGTCATCAGCATTGAGATCCTCCCAGGGGACCCCAGAGCGGAACTCTCATGATAAGGCTTCAAGCACAATGATGAAGAGCAGCGGGCTGAGTACTGATCCTTGGTGAACACCAACCTTCACTTCAAACTCTTCACTGTACCCCTCACCAACACGGACACGGCTCTGCGCATTTGCATACATCCCCTGCACCAGCCGCACAATCCACTCCTCCACACCAAGTTTTCTAAGCGTCCACCAGATGACCTTCCGAGGTACTCAATCAAATGCCTGCTCCAGGTCTACGAAAGCCATGTAGAGTCTCTTATTGGCAGCTAGATACTTCTCTTGCAGCTGCCTGACAACAAAGATTGCGTCTGTAGTTCTTCTGCCTGGGACGAAGCCAAACTGGGAATCATCGATTGACATCAACTGTCTGAAGCCGTCCACAATCCGCTCCAGGATTTTCATAACCTGCTCTGTCAGCTTGAGACTGCGGTAGTCGCCCCTTTTTCAGTCAGAAAATTTAGAACTGGCAATGATGGTTTGGTGTTTTACACCCCTTTCAACATTACTTTAGTCATATCAAGACAATGGAAGGGTAATAATGAAAGGTTTTGTGCAATGAAGCCCTGTACAGTCATGGGCTGAATTCCCGCCCCTCCCTGCACAGGATTCGAACTGGGACCTCGATATCCAAGAGCCCTAACCAGCACCCGGGGCATTTCTAATATTCAGAGTAATTGGTCTCTAGTGTAAATGATTTATCCTATTTTCTCAGCTATGTTTGATTAAATATTCAGAATAAATAAGGTACTTACCTACTAAATCTATTGTTGAAGGGCCTAGAGATCTACTGTCTTGTAATAATTTCCTGAAATTAAATCAAAGCAAGTGATATATTGGAGCAGTTTCAAACAGAAACTGATCTCATTACATATCCAATCAAGTTAGATTCAGTTCAGCATTCACATCTTGCTGATCATCTGATCAAGTCTATACTGTTCACTCACAGTCCATACATTATGTTTGTGACTTGCACATACCCTGATCAGACTGTATATGTTTATGCTGACCTGGGTCTATGCTACTTGCATAACTTTTGTATTACATAACTTTAAATAAGGTGCCTTTTTTTTCAACCAAAAAGTGTTCATAATTTTCTTATTTCTTTACGAAAACATATTTTGTGGGTACTCATTAGAAGCCCCTCACTGAATACCCACAACATATATTTTCATGAAGAAATAAGAAACATATCTATCAGGATACCCCACTTATTTAAAGCAAAAGGCTGATTTCTGTATGGAAGGGTTCATTTTCATTCCTCATCAGACAGGAAAATGGCAAGCATTCTGACAAATACCCATCTATTATGATAAGAAATAGGAAACTAATTAATCAAAAAAGCTTTGAAATGGTGTTTAACTGCACAACACTCTGGGTTAAAATTTCAGCAGATGACATTTTGAAATATTTTTTTTTATTTTACCAGAAAATAGAATTTGACATTTCTTGCAAATTGTCTCCTTTGGAGACAATTTGCATGAAATGTCAAACCTATTTTCTAGGAAAAATAAGAAAAAATACTATCATTTTGTCATTTGCTGAATATGCCCAGATAGTGGTAAAGGTTAAAAATTAAAGGCTTCAGGTAAGAGTATTAGTTTCTTAGAAATAATATTCTAGATAAGCCTTTTATCTCAAGACTTGCATCAGAATTACATACAATCAAATCCATTTATTGCAGTGGCAGGTCATGAAGCTCAGAGATATACCATACCTACTGTAATTTGCCAGGAAAATGTAAAAGGATTCATAGAAATTACACATTGATTGTGTTGAGGTTTAACAGCAGGTCAACCCTTGTGGGTCATTTTGTGTAGTCTCCCAGAGAAAGGGAGAAAAGAGATAGAAGAGAAAGTAGAAGAGATGAAAGAGAGGAACAGGAAAGGAAGAGAAACAGGAATGAAAGTGAGAAAAAGAAGAAATAAAAACATTCCCCCTCTACCCTTACCTGCTACAAAGATAGCAGGCCTTGCCCAAATGTAAGCCAATATCAGTTGGATGCCCCAGTGATGTAAGATACAAGACACCTTCGCACCACCCGACCACCCATAGAAATTGCACAACCAGAAGTTTAGCCTGCATATACAGACAGCAAAGGTTTCAAATCAGCTTGCATATCCTTACATTATGATTATGACTTCAATGTCTGCTTGCACTGTAGACTGGCTCCAGTCTCCAGTGACTAAATATATTTTTTCTTATAATTTGCTAAAATAAAACCAAAGTATTATCATGACTATAAAGGCTGGTCACTAGTGACCAGCCTTTATAGTCATGATATTTTTTTTTTTTTTTTTTTTTTTTATTTTAGTGGATTATCAAACAGGACTATGAGAATATTTAGTCACTGGAGACTGGAGCCAGTCTACAGATACTGTAGAATATATCAGCAGTCAGCAAAGGCCCTGAACAAACTATAATGTAGGTGGGTAAGCAGGTTGACCTTGTACTTTCTTGTACCTTCCCTACACATACAACATACTTTAATGAGATGTTAAGGCCAAGACTAAAGAAGAAAATTGTGAAGGCTAATCCTGAAGAAGAAATTTGTTATGGCTAGGACTGAAGAAAGATGTTAAGGCCAAGACTGAGAAATAATGTTTAAGGCGAAGACTGAAGAATAATGTTAAGGCCAAGACTGAAGAAGAATGTAAAGGCCAAGACTGAAGAATGGTATTAAGGCCAAGACTGAAGAATAATGTTCAGGCCAAGACTGAAGAATGTTAAGGCCAAGACTGAAGAATAATGTTAAGGCCAAGAATGAAGAATAATGTTAAGGCCAAGACTGAAGAAGAATGTAAAGGCCAAGACTGAAGAAGAATGTTAAGGCCAAGACTGAAGAAGAATGTTAAGGCCAAGACTGAAGAATGATATTAAGGCCAAGACTGAAGAATAATGTTAAGGCCAAGACTTAAGAAGAATGTAAAGGCCAAGACTGAAGAAGAATGTTAAGGCCAAGACTGAAGAATAATGTTAAAACCAAGACTCAAGAATAATGTTAATGCTAAGACTGAAGAAGAATGTTAAGGCCAAGACTGAAGAATGATATTAAGGCCAAGACTGAAGAATAATGTTAAGGCCAAGACTGAAGAAGAATGTAAAGGCCAAGAATGTAAAGGCCAAGACTGAAGAAGAATGTTAAGGCCAAGACTGAAGAAGAATGTTAAGGCCAAGACTGAAGAATGATATTAAGGCCAAGACTGAAGAATAATGTTAAGGCCAAGACTGAAGAATGTAAAGGCCAAGACTGAAGAAGAATGTTAAGGCCAATGTTTAAAGCCAATACTCAAGAATAATGTTAAGGCCAAGACTGAAAAAGAATTTTAAGACCAAGACTCAAGAATAATAATTGAGACTGAAAACGATGAAAAAACAAATGCCAAATATGAAACTACCAATGCAAAAACAAAGAACTGCAATCTGCCTTAGAATGGTCAGTAGCAAAACTATTTGGGGATGGGGGCTTAAACCAGTTTTACATAAACTTGCAAACCCCCCACCCTTAATTATGATGCAGCTCCAAATTACAAACATAATATTTAGTCCACATAGGAGTCCTCTACCTCATCAGTGAACCATACATAATCGATGATGAAACAAAGCAAAAGGGCTCAATGACTCAAAAGCTAGAATACAAGAAAAAACAAAAATAGGACTACAATGAGTGCAACCACAGACATTGATACTGATAATCAGGTGCAAACTTTCTGAAACAGACTGTACAGGCAGCCTTCATGAAGTCAAACAGACTTGTTCAAACTTTAGGATAAATATGGGAACGAGTTATCCTGGCTGAATACTTAAAGCAATTATTCTATCAGTATTAAATAACTAAAACAGCAATTTATTAACAGTCCTGGGCAAAAGTTCTATGTCTAAGACAGAATTTTCCAATATAGATTTAAATAACAGTCATTTCCTTCCAAGATACAATTTTCCCAAGATAGATTTTAATGACAGTCCTTTGCTTCCAGCCTACAATTAAGCCCAGCACAGAAAATGGTACTAGACTGTTAAAAGTAAAGTCGAATTCTAATCAAACCGCAGATACCTGTAATAGTCTGCATTCTGCACCAATGTCATTTATAACTTTAATCTTCCAGAAAAAAAAACAAAAAAAACAGTGAACATCACAGACCTAGGCCAGACTGCATAGATGTGCAGTCTTGCCAGGGCCAGGGTCTTTACTGTTAACATATATTCCAAAAAGAACCTTCTTTTTCTTGCAAGACCTCATTATTTCAATGCTATCAGGGTCCTGTTAATTTCATTTGAATTAGATAGCCTGAGAACTCAAGAATCATCTGCTCTGAAAAATCAATTTACCAATTTCAGGATTCCAACCAAAAGAAGGTATCAGAGAGGCAATACATCACATTATTACCCCATGTGCTTAGTTATCCTTACAGTACACCAAATAACAGACAATGTATGGTCATTATGCATGGGCTAAACAGTCTGGTCTTTACTTTTAGAATATCAATCCATATAGGACAGTTGGGTGTTATTTTGGCATCTAGACCTGTCAAGGGATCTATTGGAACTACTTTTCAGAATCTATTCCAGTGGGTATCCACAATATATGGCCTAAAAACAATAAGGTAAAGTACAGCTGAGAAATCCACAGTGCACCACCAGATTTTTTATTTTTTTTTTTAATTTTTATTCTTCTTTTTTTTTATTTTGATTTGGCGTTTTATGGCCCTGACAAGTCAACACTGTTATGATCATCTTGAGTCAGTCAGTTAACCTACTTTCATTTTCTCGGGCAGGCTTAGTCTTCTAAGCATTTACCAGTACTATCTAAGTATCTATCTATCTCTGTATTTATCTATTTCTGTATCTATCTCTGTATCTATCTAACTCTCTCTCTCTCTCTCTCTCTCTCTCTCTCTCTCTCTCTCTCTCTCTATCTCTCTAGTATCTATCTATTTATTTATCTAGCTATCTAAATATGCACACAATTTATACTGTTGTTATTTTATCACAAAAATGGCCCAAAATAAATACAAATTTATCACCCAATCAGGCCCTACTGCATATTTCATAAGGTTGTTTTTCTGATGTCCTATATTTCTCAATTATAAAGCTCTTAGTGAGTGATATGGAAATTTATCTCAGATATTTTGCTGTCTATATCAGCTTATCTTACAGTATTTGAGATGCCACATGACAAAAGGGCATTATGTTATATGTGAAGTGTGAAGGCTCAGATCAGCCTAAACAGTTGTTCAGTCCAAACATGGCCTACTTGGTTGTGTACAAAATTCTCACAGCTCCAGATAAGGTATTGCTTTTTTTTTTTTTTTGCATCTGAAAAGTACTGATAACTTTCTATTTCTGAACAAAAACATATACTGTGGGTACTCATTTGAACTAAGGCGCCACACTGTTCTGTTTTGGATGAACAAATTTTCAGACTGATCTTATTCTTACTTTTCCACAAAAACATATATTGTGGATACTTATTTGAATTGCCTCACAAAGATGCTTCATTTGAGTGCCACAACATATGTTTTAGTGCTGAAATAAGAGAATACTCCTCTTATCTAAAGCTATTCTACATCATCAAACGATTCTGTACGCAGACAGTGAAGGGCCCAATCTGACTGTCTGGGTGCAGAGGCTGATCTGGGTCTTTTCTGACATAAGGGATGTTTTCTCATGTACCATACAGTAAATGTCCTAAAATTTCGAACACTTTATTACAAAATTCTTGGTTTAAAGTTTGCTTATATATGCAGTTGCTTCTTAAAACACTTCGTGGAATGGCAAACTGTGTGTATCCTGATCAGACTGCTCCTTCAGGAGCAGTCTGATCTGGGTCTGCACTGTTCACATCTGACATTTTGTCAGCAACTCTGGTGTTCGAAATTTTAGAACATTTATGGTAGTATTTTTCTAAGGAATCTGAAAATGAATCAGACATAATTCTATCAGTTTCTAGTCACAACTGGCATAAAAGGTTTTAAAGTAATCTTTCCATTAGGAAATGATTTTGTTGCTCTGGCCTTAGAATAATTGGCATAAATGAATCTATGGAGAAAACATCAAGACTGCCAATCTAATAAAAGCATCAAGAAGCACAATTTTTGACAAAGGAAAGATTGTAAAACTGATATTACTGAGGCAGTCTAGGTCAATCATTATGGATTCTGACCAAGAAGCCTAGTGCCCAAGTTTCATGTAGTTATGAAGACAGAAGTTAGGAAGAGGCAAAAGTGGTATTTCCTTTATTTTTACAAATAAATGACTGAAACTCTAGTGAGGGTATTGAGCATTACTGAACTTGAATGAGAGTTTATGTACACTGTAGCAATTTTCATGAATGAATGAAGGTTTATGGATGCACTTGGTAGGTTGTGCGTTATTTTTACAAGGGAGACAACTTTTGTACTTTTCTTTTGCTTCCCTGCACACCAAGTCCCTTCTGAAGAAGGGTCTACTCTAAAAGGATAGCAGTTGCTCCCAGTACTGACTATTTCTGGTTGACGGAGTTCTGGAGGTGTAACTTTACATCGATATATAAATGCATCATGATAGTGACTGCCATGATAGTGCTATCATGATAGTGTTTTCAGCTACTGATAACTATCACCGATAGTTTCTTCAACTATCGATAGTTTTGATAGTTTTTGTCCCTGTAGATTTTCTTCTTCTGAAATACCATTCTGAAGCTTTTTGCGACTAAACGCAAGGTATTAGTATAAAAACTAAAAGGATTTCTGTTTTGCAAAAATGGTAGCAAAGCTGATATTTGAGAGGGCAGTGATGCTAGATATCTTTACAAGTAGTCCAGTTTTATAAAGTCAATGAAATTCTTTAAACTACTGTGTGATTTGGAGATGGTGATAGTATCATGATGCATCATGATATTAGAGCCTTGATAGTATAGTGATAGGGGTTTCTCTGATAGTGATAGTATCAGGATAGTCATAATTTGGTATGATAGTCAGCCCTACAGAGTGTAATGTGAATCTGCAAGATATGTATTGGTGCAAAAAAAAAAAAAAAAATCATAAATTATCACAATTACTGCCAACAGAGGAATGCTGAGATAATATTTGGTGTCTTTTACCAGTAATGTATTAATTACCTAGCTTCTTCTAATTCTGCATGTTCCTTCTCGTGGACTCGTCTAAGATTCTCCACATGATGTACCATTATATCAACGGCTTTACTCATTCTTTTCTCCTGTTACAAAACAAACAGACAAACAGATAAAGGTCTAAAGTTGTGGCAAGATTAAGTGAGTCGCAAAGTCAGAAAACTTACCTTCAGACATGTGTATCCAGCAGATTCAGATAAGCCTACACAGTCACAGTCTGGCCCCAAGGTTATAAAACGTTTTCCTAGCTCAACTCAACTGAGCATGAAATTTGTCCTGCTAATAAATCTCAAATTACTAACAAGTGCAAATCCTTTCCTGTTAAATATAGCTGAGCATGAAAATTTCTCTGCAAATAAATATGAAAATCATTTTCATATTTATTAAAAACAAGAGGGCCATGATGGCCCTGTAATGCTCACCTGAGCAACATAGCACTTTGAGAGCCTGATCTAGAACTGATCAAGGCAAACATTCTGATCAAAGTTCAAAATGATTATAACAAAGTTTTCTGCTGATTTGGCCCGGTGACCTAGTTTTTGATACCAAGCGACCCAGTTTCGAACTTGACCTAGAACTCATCAAGACAAACATTTTGTGCAAGATTCATGATGATTGCTTGAAAAATGTGACCGCTAGAGTGATAACAAGATTTTACCCTTATTTGGCCAGGTGACCTAGTTTTTGACCCCAGGTGTTCCAGTTTCGAACTTGACCTAGAAATCATCAAAAACATTTTGAGCCAGATTCATGATGATTGTTTCAAAAATGTGACCGCTAGAGTGTTAACAAGGTTTTCTGCTGATTTGGCCCGGTGACCTAGTTTTTGACCCCAAGTGACCCAGTTTCAAACATATCCTAGAACTCATCAAGACAAACACTTTGAGCAAGATTCATGATAATTGCTTCAAAAATGTGACCGCTAGAGTGTTAACAAGGTTTTCTGCAGGTTTGGCCTGGTGACCTAGTTTTTGACACCACGTAACCCAGTTTCGAACCTGACCTAGAAATCATCAAGACAAACATTTTGAGCAAGATTCATGATGATTGCTTTAAAAATGTGACCCCTAGAGTGTTAACAAGGTTTTCTGCTGATTTGGCTAGGTGACCTAGTTTTTGACTCCAAGTGACCCAGTTTCGACCTCGACCTATAAATCATCAAGACAAACATTTTGAGGAAGATTCATGATGATTGCTTCAAAAATGTGACTGCTTGAGTGTTAAAAAGGTTTTCTGCTGATCTGGTCAGGTGACCTAGTTTTTGACCCCAAGTGACCCAGTTTCGAACTTGACCTAGAAATTATCAAGACAAACATATTGAGCATGATTCATGATGATTGCTTAAAAAATGTGACCGCTAGAGTGTTAACAACGTTTTCTACTGATCTGGCCCAGTGACCTAGTTTTTGACCCCAAGTGACCCAGTTTCAAACTTGACCTAGAAATCATCAAGACAAACATTTTGAGCCAAATTCATGATGATTGCTTCAAAAATGTGACTGCTAGAGTGTTAACAAGGTTTTCTGCTGATCTGGCTAGGTGACCTAGTTTTTGACCTTTTGACCCCAGGTGACCCAGTTTCAGATTTAACCTAGAAATCATCAAGACAAATATATTGAGCAAGATTCATGATGATTGCTTCAAAAATGTGACCGCTAGAGTGTTAACAAGGTTTTCTGCTGATCTGGCCCGGTGACCTAGTTTTTGACCTCAAGTGACCCAGTTTCGAACCTGACCTAGAAATCATCAAGACAAACATATTGAGCAAGATTCATGATGATTGCTTCAAAAATGTGACTGCTAGAGTGTTAACAAGGTTTTCTGCTGATCTGGCCAGGTGACCTAGTTTTTGACCCCAGGTGACCCAGTTTCGAACCTGACCTAGAATTCATCAAGACAAACATAATCAGCAAGATTCATGATGATTGCTTCAAAAATGTCATCGCTAGAGTGTTAACAAGGTTTTCTGCTGATCTGGCCTGGTGACCTTGTTTTTGACCCCAAGTGACCCAGTTTCGAACTTGACCTAGAATTCATCAAGACAAACATAATGAGCAAGATTCAAGATGATTGTCTCAAAAATGTGACCGCTAGAGTGTTAACAAGGTTTTCTGCTGGTCTGGCCAGGTGACCTAGTTTTTGACCCCAAGTGACCCGTTTCGAACTTGACCTAGAAATCATCAGGACAAACATATTGAGCAAGATTCATGATGATTGCTTAAAAAATGTGACTGCTAGAGTGTTAACAAGGTTTTCTACTGATCTGGCCCAGTGATCTAGTTTTTGACCCCAAGTGACCAAGTTTCGAACTTGACCTAGAAATCATCAAGACAAACATATTGAGCAAGATTCATGATGATTGCTTAAAAAATTTGACTGCTAGAGTGTTAACAAGGTTTTCTGCTGATCTGGCTAGGTGACCTAGTTTTTGACCCCAGGTGACCCAGTTTCTGATTTGACCTAGAAATCATCAAGACAAATATACTGAGCAAGATTCATGATGATTGCTTCAAAAATGTGACCGCTAGAGTGTTAACAAGGTTTTCCTTTGATTTGGCCCGGTGACCTAGTTTTTGACCCCAAGTGACCCAATTTCGAACCTGACCTAGAAATCATCAAGACAAACATATTGAGCAAGATTCATGATGATTGCTTCAAAAATGTGACTGCTAGAGTGTTAACAAGGTTTTCTGCTGATCTGGCCAGGTGACCTAGTTTTTGACCCCAGGTGACCCAGTTTCAAACTTGACCTAGAATTAACAAGACAAACATAATCAGCAAGATTCATGATGATTGCTTCAAAAATGTCACCGCTAGAGTGTTAACAAGGTTTTCTGCTGGTCTGGCCAGGTGACCTAGTTTTTGACCCCAAGTGACCCAGTTTCGAACTTGACCTAGAAATCATCAGGACAAACATATTGAGCAAGATTCATGATGATTGCTTCAAAAATGTGACTGCTAGAATGTTAACAAGGTTTTCTGCTGATCTGGCCAGGTGACCTAGTTTTCAACCCCAGGTGACCCAGTTTCGAACTTGACCTAGAAATCATCAAGACAAATATATTGAGCAAGATTCATGATGATTGCTTCAAAAATGTGACCGCTAGAGTGTTAACAAGGTTTTCTGCTGATCTGGCCCGGTGACCTAGTTTTTGACCCCAAGTGACCCAGTTTCAAACTCGACCTAGATTTAATAGAGGCAAACATTTTGAGCAAGTTTCATCAAGATTGGGTCAAAATTATGACCTGTAGAGTGTTAACAAGCTTTTCCTTTGATTTGACCTGATGACCTAGTTTTTGACCCCAAGTAACCCAGTATCGAACTTGACCTAGATTTCATAGAGGCAAACATTCTGACCAAGTTTCATCAAGATTGGGTCAAAACTGTGACCTCTAGAGTGTTAACAAACTAATTGTTGACGATGAACGACGGACGACGGACAACGACGGACGACGGACATAGGGTGATGACAATAGCTCACCCTGAGCTTATGCTCAGGTGAGCTAAAAATTTTGTGCTCAGCTAAGTTGAGCATGAAAACAGTTTTATAATTTCGGGGCTGATCAGAATCTTCACTTACACACATTTTGGATAGTAAAGGATGCAAAGTTTCTTCATGAGGACAATGAAGACTCTGATCAACCTGTGGGGATGTACAGGCTCATCTGAGTCTTTGTTGGGTGTCAGAAGTATGTTTGCTCATATTGAAGCTCGAGTAACTGTTTATTTGCATCAATTTTACATGTGTACCCACACAATGTAACATTTCGAAATATTTTCTTAGAAAAAAGAGTTGTTGAACCCAGATATGCACTGCCTTTGCACACAGTGTAGATCCAGATCAGTTGGCTTCTTCAGAAGCCAACTGATCAGGATCTGCATTGTTTGTCATTAAGTATGTTAATTTGTATCAACCTGGATCAAGTGACCCGACTGGCTGAAAATTAGAACAGGGCGTGACATCTTAATTTATTAGCATGACAAGGGTTAAAAGTTCATGGAAAATGTCTTCCTAGAAGAAAAGTTGCAGGTACTCTCAAAACCTATCTTCTGAGGAAAATACAGCTGAAATTGCCCAAAGAGTGTCAAAAGTTAAGAATAAATTACTTAGCTTTGGAACTTCTTGACATCAGTCTCCAATTGGCTATGCAGATATTTATTTATTAAATCAAAATTATCTAAATATAGTTGTATAGAATAGATCTGATTTTAATAAAATCATCATTTTCTAATCATTTACAGACAATACAATCATTTTGGATGAAACCGTATAATCTCTTTCGCCAGGAACCCACTGATTCTCTGAATTCCCTCACTATGTCAGGAAATAAGGCTGGAGAAATTCCCACAATGATAAAAGAATTTTTTACCGCATTTCTTTTCTCCTTTATTTTTTTTTTATTTGTGTGTATGAACATTTTTAAATCCATGTCTTTATCTTCAACAGATATCTCATGAATATTCATCAGATGCATTGAAAACTGAATATGTTGAACTTCAAATATTTATCATTTTGAAATTATACAGGCTTTCTTGACATAAATAAGGATGATTAAATAGAAATCAGTCTTATGACATATGCACATAGCAGCAAGCCTCGCAGTGACTGACAGGTCACCTATCCATTTGCACAATCTGATCTGGCTCTACAGTGTTTGCTAATTTATTCAATTGGACAAATAAGAATCTACAGATTCTGATCACGCTGTCCACATATGCAAACTGACCTGAGTCTATAATGATCTGATATGCCAGAAGACCAAGACCAAATTTACCCTTGTCCTGCTGAACAAATTAACCCTAGTCCTGCTGAATAAATTGAGATGCCACGCCCACTTCTAACTTTCAGCCAATCAGATTACTTGATCTAGGTTATTGATACAAATTCACATACTTAATGGCAAACAGTGCAGATCCAGATCAGTTGGCTTCTTCAGAAGCAAACTGATCTGGATCTACACTGCAAAATCAGGGCATATCCGGGTTCAGCAGGACTAGGGTTAAGATGCCACGCCCTTTTCAAATTTTCAGCCAATCACTTGATATGAATTGTTGCTATAAATTCACATTCTTTATGGCAAACAGTGCAGATCCAAATCAGTTGGCTTCTTAGAAGCCAACTGATCTTGATCTAAACTGTTTGCAAAGACAGGACATATCCGGGTTCAGCAGGACTAGGGTTAATTAAACTTGGGAGGCCATGCTTTTTTTTTTTGCCATTCATTACAGTGGAATGAACGCTTTTATATCTTTTAGCTCTCGCTGGGAAAAATCTGTAGATGACAAAATTTATTATATTTTTCTTGTTCTTTTTTGTTTTTTACAGAAAATAGTGTTCATGCAAAGTCTCCTCAGCAAATTATCTCTTTGGGAAACAATTTGCATGAAATGTTAAGCTCTTTTTCTGAGAGATATAAGAAATATATTTTAATAGTTAACATACTATGGGCAAATTTAGTACACGACAAACTGATATTTTTCTTATTTTTCCTTAAGAAACAGTTTGTAAGAAATGTCAAATCCTATTTTCTAAGAAAATAAAAAAAATATTCCAAAATATGGTCTGCTGAAATTTTTTACCCAATATGCTAAATGCTAAAATGCTGTCTGCCATTATGTAAGTCCAGCAGGTTAATCCTTCTCTTGCTGAACACAACATGCCCTGTCTTAGCAACCAGTGTAGATCCAGATCAGTTGGCTTTTGTCATTAAATATGTGAATTTCTGTCAAAAACCTGGATCAAGTAATCTGATTGGCTGGAAATTAGAAGTGGGCATGGCATCTTAATTTATTCAGCATAGCAAAGGTTAAAGGCATTCTGTAGAGTAATAAACATGTCAGTATTCAACCTAAAACAAAATTTACAGCATCTTCTAATTTTCTTTGTCTCTGTATATAGAAAACCTCTCATAAAAAGGAACAAAAACTGAACTTACTTTCAAATACTAATCAGTCAAGAGTCATAAACAATTGTTAATTTCCCAAGTAAATTGTGTTACAGCATGAGAGAAAAGAAATTTAAACCTTAACCTACTACTTAACTTTTATCACTCTCTGGGTCAGTTCAACAGACAACAAACTGATGATATTTTTTTCTTATTTTTCCCCCAAAATAGGCTTTGACATTTCATGCAAATTTTCTCCTATGGAGACAATTTGCATGAAATGGCAATGCCTATTTTCTGAGGAAAAAAAAAGAAAAAGAATATTTTAAAATGTCTGCTGAAATTTTTTACCCAGCATGCTAAACCTTAAATAAGCATCACCATGAGACATGGTGTCTTTGGGCATATATAAATATAAAATTCTGAACCAATCAGGGACTTTGCTATACAATGTTATAGGCAGCAGTATCCAGTAATCCACACAGCGGACAGTGCATGCAGGCCTTGATCTGACTTCTGTCTGCAAATGCCCTGCAGTCACTTTTCCCCATGATGCAGCTCAAATATTTGTTTGCTGATGTGTTAATGTTTGTAGGTTTTTAATGCTTCACAACACCCAAGGCATATGGAGGCAGCAATATCAGATATTTTGTGTGGGTTTGCACAGACTTGCTTTATGCAAACTTAAGTGCTGTTGTCTGACATTTGTTGGTTTTATTTCAGTTTAACATCTTTCAGTTGTATCTGATGTGGCAGGGTGCTAAATGTGCACTTTCAGTGGGCTGGCCTCATTGCAATATTATGCCCCAGACACAGGACATGATATTTTAGCCAGTCACATTATACTGACACAGACTAGGCTGACCAGTCATCTCGGGACTCAGCTGGGTATGGAACCCACAACCTGCAAGTTCAAAGTGGGCATTCTACATAGCTCTTAATAAGGCGCTTTTTTCCACCAAAAAGTATCTATATTTTTCTTATTTCTCAACAAAAATGTATGTTGTGGTCATCATTAGAAGCGCCTCACTGAGGCGCTTCTAATGAGTACCTACAACATATGTTTTCGTTGAGTAATAAGAAAACTAATTACCTGATACCCTCTCTTATCTAGACCTATGAAATTTCCTATCTACTATGCCACTGAGCTGGTACTGTTACTGTACCATACTCAAACAAAAAAACATGAGTATAAGCAAGTGTACTAATGGTCCTAAACTACTCAGTCTAACTGTGGACTGAGCCCACAAAGCATGGTAAGCTTAACAAAACTGTTAATTAACCTTGCCATGCTGAATAAATAAAGATGCTACTCCCACTTCAAAGTTTCAGCCAATCAGATTACTTGATTCAGATTGTTGATATAAATTCACATACTTAATGGCAAACAGTGTAGATCCAGATCAGTTGGCTTCTCAAGCCAACTGATCTGGATCTACACTGTTTGCAAAGGCAGGATATATCCGCTTTCAACAGGACCAGGGTTACTATGACATCTTCTGTAATAAAGTTTGAAGACACTTTCTTTTATATGAATAACCCTTCAGGAGCCCACTAAACAGAAATCAACCTAATGACTTATGTGAATAGTGTATACCTAGGTCAGCCTCCACAGTCTGATCAGGTGTACACTATTTGCTCCTAGAATGTTTTTTTTTTTTAGGTCCATACTTTATCTTAGCTACCTGTATAGACTCTGATCAGGTTGAGTGGATGTGCAGGCCAATCTTGATCCAGCCTGGTGGCAAATGTGATAAGGTTGTTTTCTATTTCCAGAGGCTCACAAATAATTATGAAAATGAACAAGTGGCAGATAAGATATTATGACAAAAACTACTCCCATTTTTTATCCAGAAGTATCAGAGCAAAAATGATTAATGTTACCATGACATGACAACAAAGCCTTGGATTGCTTATTAGACTGGACTTTCATTTCTTCAGCTTAAAGACAGAAAATCCTCTCTAAGCTAGACTGTCCTCAGCTACTAATCTTTAGTGTCAATATATCAGGGAAATTTTGGTTCCAGTGAGATAACCTTAAATATTTGGACAGACTTGTCTGAGCAAACAGTGTAAAAGACTTCAGTGCTAGCAAATGGCAAGGCCTACACTGTTTGCTATTTGCTAGCACTTTTCAGACAGATCACCAGCTAGGTCACCTGGCCAGATCAGCAGAAAACCTTGTTAACACTCTAGCAGTCACATTTTTGAAGCAATCATCATGAATCTTGCTCAATATGTTTGTCCTGATGATTTCTAGGTCAAGTTTGAAACGGGTCACTTGGGGTCAAAAACTAGGTCACCTGGCCAGACCAGCAGAAAACCTTGTTAACACTCTAGCGGTCACATTTTTGAGGCAATCATCATGAATCTTGCTCATTATGTTTGTCTTGATGAATTCTAGGTCAAGTTCGAAACTGGGTCACTTGGGGTCAAAAACAAGGTCACCGGGCCAGATCAGCAGAAAACCTTGTTAACACTCTAGCGGTCACATTTAGTCTTGTTCGAATCTTAGAAAAAAGTATTGAAAGGTGCTAAGTGTATGAATATTCAATGCCATTACAGTGCAATTCCCTATTTTCAACCAAAAAGTACTAATATTTTTCTAATTTTTCTACAAAACCATACATTGTGGGACTCATCAGAGGTGCCCCAGCAAGCCCTTCTTGATCTTGAGTACCAATATAGGGATCAAACATGGTTTTTCATGCATTAACATTCGCCGGGTCCTGAGGGAGGTCTTGAAAACCGAGGCCAGAGGCTTTTAACACCTCCCAAGGGACATGGCGAATGTTAAAGCACTGAAAAATCACATTCGATCACTATTATTGCGTAAAAACTGAAAACATTTGCTACATTTCGAGTTATTTCTTGCACTATATTGTTTCGCCTTTTCACCAATGTCTTGCAAATGCAATTTCCACAGACTATGCTCGTTCTAGGGCCTTGCAGTACACATCTTGTAACAGCAGCAAATCTGTGGCCCCAGTATGATCATACTGACAGTTGCCTAGCCGTGCATTAACAGCGCGTGAATTGCCTTGTTAATACATGGCTTTTCGCCAGTTAATGCACGGCTGTTAATAATGTGCGGCACTGCTTTTTATGCACTAAAGTGTTTTCATACATATGTTGTGGGTACTCATTAGAAGAGGGTGATATTTTTCTTATTTCTACATAATTATATTGTAGGTACTTATTAGAAGATGCCTCAAATGAGTTCCACAAGGTATCTATCTGTTGGGAAACAAGTAAAAAAAACCTACAATAAGAGTTGTGCAACCAGGGAAGACTCAGATCAACCTTCTTGTCAAAAGCTATGAGCCAGCAATATTTCTCTCAAACAAAAGATGATATCCCTTTGTCTGACAGTGTCTTCACTACTTGTATATTGCAAAAATTTGGCATTCTTGTGATGCAGCCTATAATTTTCAAATACAGGAAATATAGATTCAAAAAAGAAAAAGTTCCACAACTGTACTACTTGAGAAATATGGCAGATTGAAAAGCACATCTGCAGATCAAGTCAAAGAAATTTACAAGTCTATAAATAACTGATGAAAACCCTCATTGTTAGTGCTGCCACTTTAGTTTTGCACAACCCGGCAAAAAAGAGCAGACTAAAAATACTTTTTATTGTACATTTTAGAAATTTAACGCTTGTCATACTAAATAAATTATTGATGCCATACCACTTTCTAATTGTCAGCCAATCAGATTACTTGATTCAGGTTTTGATACAAATTCACATACTGAATGACAAACAGTGCAGATCCAGATCAGTTGGCTTGATATGGATCTACATTGTTTGCAAAGGCAATGCATATCTGGGTTCAGCAGAACCAGGGTTAAAGTACCACAAAAGTGCACACATGTACCAATAAGTGCTGCAAACCTGGGATATAATAAAGTTATTTAGCCTTTACCACTCTTTGGACAAATTTCGAGGACAAAAAATTGATATTTTTCTCTCTCTCTCTCTAATTTTTTTTTCTTTTTTTTTTTTTTTTTTTTACAGAAAACAGGGTCTGATATTTCATGCAAATTGTCTCCTGGACAATTTGCATAAAATGTCAAACCCTGTTTTCTGGGAAAAATAAGAAAAATATTTCAATATGTTGTCTGCTGAAATTTTCACCCAGCAAGCTTAGCGTTAGGCATTCCATCATGTTTTTAAATATTCAACAGATGTATGTGTAATTAGAGCAATGATATCTCAAACTGAATTAAAGCTATCTGTATTTTAATAATGGTATCGCTTTTAAAAAAATGCATTTAACTGAATAGATTTATCTCTAGTTCAATTACCGATACCTTTAAATAATGATAATATGAGGTATTTCAATTTACGATTTCAAATAAAAGCAGATAGATATCTCTATATGCTGCTTTATGAAAGTATTAAAGATATTTTTAACTTAAAGGTATTTTTAATTTTATTTCAATTAGAGATCTCACAGATATCTCTATTTAAGCTTAAATAGTTATATTTCATTCAAATCTGGGGTAACTTTAATAACAGATACCTCTATTATGTTGGCAACAAATAAAAGTAAATTTTGTGGGACTGATTTACTGTCATCAAATACCTTAATGGTAATTTGGTAAAAACACATAAAAATGGCCATAAGGGAGGACAGTGCTTGGGATGAATGCCACAATACTAGAATGAATGCAGGGATGAAAAAATCCAAAGCTATCAGAAACTGATATCTGAAATAGGGTCAAATGGACAGGCTGAAAAAAATGTGGCTACATTAAATTTGAACAGTCGATTAGGTCACCAGAAACATGTCTACTGTTTTTAGGCCTTAATACAGCAAGTCAGAATTCATTCCAATCTGCAGAGTCAGTACCTGCTGAATAGCACCAAGAACTTCTGCCCTACTTGACACCCGAGCCGTTGATTTTTCTAAAATATCTATGTGGTTTTGGATTTTCGTTAGAACTTCTCGTACCTGAGGATCTGTGCATATTTGGTTTAATGTCTGGAAAATAGAGAATACAAACTGAAATAAAAATAAAATCAATTCATCAATTAAAATTGCTATCGAATCTGTTCAATAACTCAACATATTTTTTTTTAACCTACTGTATTTACCGAAAGTACTCGGACAGACAGGCCTAAGCAAACAGTGTAGACCCAGTTGAGACGCCGCAAAATGCGGCGTCTCATCTGGGTCTACACTGTTTGCCACTCATCCAACAATTTTTAGATACAACATTAGGTAGTAAATTGTACTTGTTAAAATTTTAGACCAAGTATGGTAAGGGGTTGAGGTGTCCGAATATTAAGGGTAAATATGGTAACCAAGAAGCTGGTAACTTTTTACGTAGTTTCAAACAAACAATTCACAGCATCATATTTACCATAAATACTGGAACACCTGCACTCCTTAAGATCATTTTTACTACCTGTTGATGTGTCTAAAAATGCTGGACGAGAGGCAAACAGTGTAAAGCATGATCAAAGGGATCTGGGACTATACAGTCTGCTCAGGCCTGTAAGTCCCAATTCCTAGGATAACTACAGTATAATACTGAAAGATTCCAAACAGAAAAAAGAAATTTGACATCATAGGAGCCAAGCCATGTAAAAAGAAAGGCCCAGAGCTGTAAGCATATGCACAGCCTGATCAGGACATTTGCTGTCCTCTTATAGACTCACTGAATACTGCAGAATATATGAGGTGAGTCAATAAGTAACCAGATTATCCTACTTCCGTTCGAGATATTTTTTCTATGTAATTGGCCTAACTGCGTTCCAGTGCCATCGTCCCAGAGCTGAAAAATTTGGGGCACTTTGCTTTAACCCTTAAAATGCCAAGAAAACCTGCATCTGAAAATGTTGTCTGCTTATGTCGTCTGATGAATATTCTTGCAAACTTTTCAAACCTATGTTTTTCTAAGAGGCAAATAGTGTGGACCCTAATCAGTCTGATCTGGGTCTACACTGTTTTCAAAAATGACTTTTAAAATCACAAGCGGATGACAAAGCAGAGACAATTGTTGTGATTGGCAGTTTAAGGGTTAACCCAATCCTCAACCACTGCCTTGATTTCTTCCTTGGACTAGAAAAGGCATACACAGGTATCCCTTTTTTTTAAGTTCAGGAACAAAAAGGAATCACTAGGTGCCAAATCAGGCAAACAGGCATGATGTGGTATTATGACATATCCTTTGCTCTACAGCATCCTATGAAACCTTGCAATAATTGTGGATGCTTGCATTGTCTTGCTGGAGAACTCCTTTAGAGAATTTACTGCATCGTTTTTTTCATGGATTGCAATTTTCAATTGGTCAAGTAAGTTTACATAGTACTACCCAGTTACTGTACTTCCCTTTGGTATATTTGTTTGTTTGTGTTGAGGTTTTGCGGTCAGTTTACCTAAGCACACGTTTACTGGGCAGGGTTAGTCCTCTAAGCGGTTAACCAGCATTGTGCACATTCTTTCGCCAGAAACTGACAACTGCCCTTCTTGAATCAGCGGAAGGGAGAGAATGATCGTAGAAAATATTTCATGATCAATCTCCACGAAAGAATGTTGCCGACCTCGGCGGGGGTTGAACCCGCGACCTCCTGGTCTCCAGTCGGATGGCGCATCCAACTGAGCCACCGAGGCCGGCTCCCTTTGGTATAAAATCCATCTCAATTACTCCTTTCCTATTCCAAAATACAGCGGCCATCACCTTACCAATTGAGGATTGAGTTTTGAACTTCTTGGGTCTCAGCAGACTAGCTCCTAGAACTTGATGTCATGTTTAATCACTCCTTACTATAAGCGGATTCAAATTTATGTATGACATCTTGTATAGCTAGTCTCTAATAGTTGGTCTCTGATATCTCCAAGATTAGTTGCTGCTATCAAAGAGATGAGGCAAGCAGTAAGTAGCAGATGGCCCTTAGTTCATTAAGTAAATTAATAATTATGATTGATGAAAATAATATTGATATCCGACTAGTAGCTAGTCTAGGGTCTCAGGTAACAAGGTCCTACCCAGCGATGATTGAGCTTTGTTTTCTGGCTCAGAGTAATGGACTCAGGTCTTTCTACAGCTACAAGGTGCAAAAAGAAAAAAAAAACATTCTGCCTTCGACCTGAACCACTTCAACAGTCTGCTGCTAACTGATGTTCCAGTTGCCATTTGCTCATCACCAAGGGATTTGGAAGCCTAAATATTAGGAGACAATCTGCATGCCAAATAAAACACTATTTTCTGAAGAAAATATCATCAATTTGTCATCTGCTAAATTTTGCCCAGAAAACTGCTGCTGTTGGGCATCAATAAAACACTATGACTTTCTACTATATACTTACAGCAAGTCCTGTTCTAAGCCCTTGTAGTTCCTTGTCTACATTCTGTTCAGCTATATCTCTGGACCTTTCTTGTATCTCAAGACGTTTCTCTAATGTTTGAGAGTCAGTTTTAAATGCTAATGAAAGACTAGTAAACTTGCTCTGAAAATAGGAAACAGATTATTGCATTTATCCTACATATTCAGACGGGCTTAAGCAAACAGGGCAGACCCAGATCAAACTGCTCTTCAAGGAGCAGTATGGTCAGGGTCTGCCCTGTTTACCATTCTGTCAATACATTTTAGATATCACCAGGTTTTTGTTTGTTTGTGTTGGGGTTTTACGGCCCAGTCAACCCAATGGGGTCATGTCGAGTGCGGTCAGTTTACCTAACCACATGTTTACTGGGCAGGCTTAGTCCTCTAAGCGGTTAACCAGTATTGTGCACATTCTTTCGCCAGAAACTGACAACTGCCCTTCTTGAATCAGCGGAAGGGAGAGAATGACCGTAGAAAATATTTCATGATCAATCTCCACGAAAGAATGTTTTTGTAAGGGATAAAGAGCATGTGAGATGACTGTAGGTATTACAGTTAATCAGAAATGGAGCTAAATGCTAAGGCTGAGGTGAAAAATTGCAAAGTCATTAGACCATGAAAAAAGGTCACAGTCATAAAATGATGTTGCACTGTTTGAGTCCTTGTTAGGGAGAAAGTGTATGCCAGGTTAGACCAATGTAGGTGTAAGTTATTCAGAAATGGACGTACTTTAAAGTGGTTGCAAATCTTGACAGACAAATGAGCAGGGCCCAGTTGTTCAAAACTTAAAGAAGTTCTTAGCTAACATGATGTTAAAATTTCTATCTTGAAATATGGCAAATACATTGATATTTTTTACTGAAAAAATGTGTGTAGCTTTTGCATGCAAAAAGTAACTCACATTTTTGTAGCAATAATATCAATGAATTAGACTAGAACAGTGTTTTCGGAGGAAAACGTATGTCCCCCCACCCCGCCCCAGTTTGAACAGACATATTGTTAAAATAGATTGTATCTATAATAAACTCAAGGTCACAATATACCTGTATGTAAGTTTGGTCAAAATTCATCCATTCCTCAATGAGATAGGGTGCTGACAAGCCATTTTCTAAAATCATAGCCCTTGTGTAACCTTGAAAATGGGATCAAGGTCACCAAAAATCTAATCAGTTCTTGTCTCTGTCTCAACAATATAGCTGTGCAAGTTTGGTCAAAATCCATCCATTCATTCAGCAGATAGCGTGCAGACAAGCCATTATCCAACAATCTGAGCCCTCCTGTGACCCTGAAAATGGGGTCAAGATCACCAAAATAAAATTAGTTTTTTTTCCATGCCACAACAATTTGGTTGAACAAGTTTAGTTAAAATCCATCCATTCCTTCAAGAGATACAGTGCAGACAAGCCATTTTCCAACAATCTAAGCCCTAGTGTGACCTTGAAAATGGAGTCAAGGTCACCAAAATCTAATCAGTTCTTTTCCATGTCACAACAATATAGATGTACAAGTTAGGTCAAAATCAATCCATTCCTTTGGGAGATTGCAGATAAGCCATTTACCAACAATCTAAGCCCTAGTCTGACCTTGAAAATGGGGTGAAGGTCACCAAAATATTATCAGTTCCGATGCATGTCCCAAAAATATAGCTGTGCAAATCTTGTTGAGATCTACTCATTCCTTCTGGAGACAAGGTGCAGACTAGCCATTTTCCACCAATCTAAGCCTTAGTATGAGCTTGAAAATGGGGTCAAGGTGGTCAAAATCTAATCAGTTCTCTTCTATGTCTTAACAATTAAGATGTAGAAGTTTGGTCAAAATCCATTCATTCATTTAGGAGATAGGGTGCAGACAAGCAATTTACCAACAATTTAAGCCTTACTGTGACCTTGAAAATGGGGTCAAGGTCACAAAATCTAATCAGTTCTTTTCCATGTCTGAACAATATAGCTGTACAAGTTTGGTCAAATCTATTTATTCATTCAGGAGATAGGATGCATACACAAACAAACCATTTTCCAACAAATCTAAGCTCTCCTGTGACCTTGAAAATGGGATCAAGGTCACCAAAATCTTTTACGTGTCCCAGCATTGTAGATGTGCAAGTCTGGTCAAAATCTATTCATTCCTACAAGAGACAGGGTGCAGACAAGCCATTTTCCAACAATCTAAGTCCTCCTGTGACAATGGGGTCAAGGTCACCAAAATCTAATCAGTTCTTTTACATGTCCCAGCAATATAGCTGTGCAAGTTTGGTTAAAATCTATTCATTCCTTCAAGAGATAGGATGCGGACAAGCCATTATCCAACAATCTAAGCCCTCCTGTGATCTTGAAAATGGGGTCAAGGTCACCAAAATCTAATCAGCATTTTTCCTCCTCCCAATGATATATTTGTGTAAGTTTGGCTAAAAATATCCATTCAATAAGGAGATAGAGTGTGGACAAGAGGCTACACCCCATTTTCGAACAATCTAAGCCCTCCTGTGACCTTGAAAATGGGGTCAAGGTCACCAAAATCTAATCAGTTCTTTTACATGTCCCAGCAATATAGATGTGCAGGTTTGGTTAAAATCTATTCATTCCTTCAAGAGATAGGATGCGGACAAGCTATTTTCTAACAATCTAAGCCCTCCTGTGACCTTGAAAATGGGGTCAAGGTCACCAAAATCTAATCAGCATTTTTCCCCCTCCCAATGATATATTTGTGTAAGTTTGGCTAAAATCTGTCCAACCAATCAGGAGATAAGAGTGCAGACAAGAGGCTACATCCCATTTTCCAACAATCTAAGCCCTCCTGTGACCTTGAAAATGGTGGGGGGACATAAAAATACCTTAGCTACTACAGTTAATGAGTTTGTCATTAATGAGCTTGTTATGCTAACAATGCTTTGAACAATTGGGCCCTGGTATACAGAAAAACAGAAGGCTATATGGTACCTACTTAAGCAGGTGTGACAAAAACTTAATGGCAAGCAGCACAGACACTGATGAGACAGCTCAAGAGGAGCCATCCCATCTGGATCTATGGTGTTTGCAAAAACCTCTTATTGTGGACTGTGATGCTGGAAGTCTTAACCTATTTAGGTCGTGTGGACTCTTCTACCACAACTCTTGGACCGGTCCTATTCCAACAGCAGGGTCTCATTTTTTTTTTTTTTTTTTTTTTTTTTATTACTATGTTTTATAGAAATTCCTTTAGTTAATGCAAACAGTGCAGACCCTGATCAGCTGCCGCAGAATGTGGCATCTGATCTGGGTCTACACTGTTTGCATTTACCCTTTAAGGGGTTTCCAGACTAAAATGGGTTAGAAAAGACAGAAGATGTGTCTAATGTAATTCTTGCCATGTTATATTACACAATCTACTGCTAGTTTATGGTGCTAATTTCGTTTCATTGCCACTTTATTGAATATGTGACTGGACACCTTGTCTGATCCTAGTACATAAAATAAAGCAAAGAAGCAAACTTTTGTCAATATAAATTGGCAAAGCAAGACAAGATTTTGTGAAAATAAACTGATACTGTAATTTTTCTAAATATCTGAACACCTTAAATCCTTACCATACATATCCCCAAAAAACTGAATAGCTTTTGATGATATAATAATAACCCAAGTATTGAGATAGAAACAGTGCTTGCACTAACTGTCAAAATCAGGAAGTCCCAGGACTTCCTAGCTCCAATATCTGGAAGTCCTGGTGATCAAATTTTTCACTCACTTTCAGAAATTCAACCTCAATATTCTTAAACTCTCATTTATGTAGTAAAACGGCCATTCTTAAGCTAAATAACACATAAATTCATTCTAATTTTTTGTATAAATGACTAAATATCTTTAAAGGTTGGGAGTCCCAGACTTCCTGGCATTGATTTTTAGAAGTCCCAAGGTAATTTTTGGGAGTCTCTGACTCCCAGACTTCCCTTAATGCAAGCATTGTAGAAAGGTCTGAGCAAATAGTGTAGACTCATCTATCAGTGAAGACTGACCTGATCAGGTCTACACTGTTTGCAAATCATCCAGCAGCTTTTAAACACATCAACAGGTAGTACAATGGACTTATTCAAATTTTAGGACCAGTATGGTAAAATTATGGTGTCCCTGTATATCGGGTAAATATGGTATATTTGAAACTGCTGGCTGAATTGCATATACTATACATTGTCCTTTCAACATCCTTTGAAAAGACTTTTTTGCATGGTGTTTTATTCTAAATAAAAATGTTTTGTTATGATTGACCATATCTTATCAGGAACCATTTGTCTTTTCTGTTTTGCACTTTATGGTAAATTAAGTTACTGCCAAAAATGGGTCTGACCCATCGAATTTCTATAGTAAAGTGGAACTTGTTGAAAACCTGCATCCAAACTACCTACTCTATTGATTTTTGCGCATTTTGTAGCCATTTTCGCAATAGGAAAAAGTGAAAATATTCGATTTTTTAAAACCATTGACTAGAATAAAACGTTTTGTGCAAAGGTTGTAACGAAAAACGGTTGTGTACTAAATGATGCTAAAAGTTTGCAATTTACTTCTTCTTTGTAAAGCGCCAGATAAAGCTAGAAATGTGTCAGTATGACACAGATGCCCCCACCCAGGGCCATCCTTACCCACATGCAGATATTTTGTAAAAAATGAAGTTGAAAAAAGGGCCATAACTCTCATAATTGGCAGATTTTACCCTAAATCGAACTTGACCATATCTTATGATCATATACCTTGGTATAAAATATGAATTCAATACACAAATCACTGCACTAATGAACGGTCTGAAGCAACCCGGACACCTGCACATAATCCCCGAGAGGGGGTGATGCAGTATCAGTAGATAGATGGACAGATAGATTTTTTTTAAAAAAAAAATATCGGAAGGAAAACATCTTTTGAAGGTGAAAAAGGGCCATAACGCCCATAATAATGGGTTGATTTTACCCTAATTGGAACTTGACCTCTATTTCATGATTATATACCTGTGTGTTAAATATGAATTCAATACACTAATGTTTTCAAAAGATATCAAACTGAAACTATTTTTCAACGTTGAAAAAGGGCTGTAACACCAAATATAATTGGTGGATTTTACCCTAAATCAAACTTGACCTAAATTTTATAATTATATTATGCTTGTGTATAAAATATGAATACAATTCACTAATCTTTTCAAAAGTTATGGAACGGAAACCATTTTTCAAAGTTGGAAAAAGGGCCATAACTCCAAAATTAATTAGTGGATTTTACCCTAAATCGTACTTGACCTACATTTTATGATTATATACCTGTGTATAAAATTTGAATCCAATACACTAATCTTTTCAAAAGATATCGAATGGAAACCATTTTTCAACTTTTTGTTTGTTTTGAGGTTTTACGGCCCAGTCAACCCAATGGGGTCATGTCAAGCGTGGTCAGTTTACCTAGCCACACGTTTACTGGACAGGCTTAGTCCTCTAAGCGGTTAACCAGTATTGTGCACATTCTTTCGCCAAAAACTGACAACTGCCCTTCTTGAATCAGCGGAAGGGAGAGAATGACCGTAGAAAATATTTCACGATCAATCTCCATGAAAGAATGTTGCCGACCTTGGCGGGGGTTGAACCTGCGACCTCCTGGTCTCCAATTGGATGGCGCATCCAACTAAGCCACCGAGGCCGGCACCATTTTTCAACTATTTTTCAACATAGATAAAGGGCCGTTAAGTCCAAAAATAATTAGTGGATTTTACCCTGAATCAAACTTGATCTATATTTTATAATTAAATGCTTGTGTATAAAATATGAATCCAATACACTAATTTTTTCAAAAAGTATGGAACGGAAACCATTTTTCGGTTGAAAAAAGGCCATAATTCTCAAAATAATAGATGGATTTTACAGTAAATCGAACTTGACCTACACTTTATGATTATATACCTATATACAAAATTTCAATCCAATACACCAATCCTTTCAAAAGATATCGCACAGAAACCCTTTTTCAAAGTTGAAAAGGGCCATAACTCCCAAAATAATTAGTGGATTTTATCCTTAATCAAACTTGACCTACATTTTATGATTATATACCTGTGTAAAAATATTTCAATCAAATACACCAATACTTTCAAAAGATATCGCATGGAAACCAAAGTGTTACGTACGGGTTGGAGGGACGGGACAGACATACGTACGGACAGCGGTGATACTATATGCTCCCCCATTGAAAATGGCGGGGCCATAAAAACGACATTCTGAAAGATGTTGAAAAGAAAGTAGACCTTGATCAAATGGCTTCTTTTCTGTTTGTTCAATCCTATCTGTGAGACTGTCCAAATATCAAGAGCAATATGGCAATGACCAAAGTGCATATGCTAAAAGTGACATAGTTTATTATGGTACATACAATATCTACCGTATTTACCATATGTATTTGGACAGACAGGCCTGAGGAAACAGTGTAAACCCAGATGAGATGCCACAGAATATGGCATCTCATCAGGGTCTACACTGTTTGCCACTCATCCAGCAATTTTTAAACACAACATCAGGTAGTATATTGTACTTAGTCAAATTTTAGAACAAGTATGCTAAGAAGTTGAGGTGTCTGAATAATTAAGGTAAATACAGTATTAGAATAAAACAGTAGTTGACATATATTTCCAACTGTTGAAGGGTCTATAAAACTTCAATTTCAAGAAAGTTATCACACTTTACAACACTATTTGGGAGGTTTAACTTTTGTTATGCTGTTGGCCTAAATTTGTGTACCAAATCAATAAAACATTATTTTTTTTTTATTATTTTTGAGCCTCAGAATGGGGATTTATTATTTTTTTTTTTATTAGAAAATAAGGCTTGGAATTTCATTCAAATTTTCAACATGACTGGAAAAAATTGTATAGTGTTGACTTTGACTTGAATGACCTGTCAGGTCCGTTTATGGGGAAAATTTTTAAAATGCCATTATGCTCTTAATTCAGTGTGCTATAGGAAGATGTAATCCTTTCAGTTACCATACCATACCCTGGAAATATGGTAAAATGTTCACTAAGTTATCAAACCTGGATCAGTGGCAATATGAGTTGCCAATCCATAATACCGCACTTGCAAAAGTCCACAGAAAATGGTAGGTAGACTGGCTCCAGTCTCCTGTGACTATTATTTTTTCTTATAAATGTGTTTGATAATCCATTACAAAGCAGTCTGAAGGACAGCTATATCCACCGCCGCAGAATGACAATGGAGAGGCCTCAAATTTCAAGGTTCAAACTGGTGGCCTTCAAACTGTGACCTTGAGTCTGCATTGTTGAGGCAAACATTTCACCCATATTTAATAAATATCTTTCAAAGGGTTCAGGAGATATGGAGTGAACATGAATTTCAAGGCTAAAACTCGTGACCTTTAACTGTGACCTTGTCCTTGAGTCAGCTTGCTTGAGTTATGGGTTCTGCACATTGCCTCACTAAGGCAAACATCTGACCAAAGTTTCATGAAAATCTTTCAAAGGGTTCAGGAGATATGGAGCAAACAAGAAGGAGACGGATGACCTTCAGTTGTGACCTTGATCTTGAGTCTGCATCATTGAGTTATAAGTTCTACACATCATCTCACTAAGGCGAACATTTGACCCAAATTTAACACGGCAGACTGAATAGCAATGGAGTGGCCTCAAAATTCAAGGCTCAAACTGGTGACCTTCAATTGTGACCTTGACTTGAGTCAGCATAGCTGAGTTATGGGTTCTGCATATAATCTCACTGAGGCAAACATTTGACCAACGTTTAAAGAAAATCCTTCCAGGGGTAAAGGAGATATGGAGCCGACACCAAATTCAAGGCTCAAACTCGTGACCTTCAACTGTGACCTTGACCTTAAGTCCACAAGGCTGAGTTAGGGGTTCTGCACATTGTCACACTGAGGTGAACATTTGACCAAAGTTTAGAGAAAAATCCTCACAGGGTGAAGGAGATACAGAGCGGACACAAAATTCAAGGCTCAAACTCGTGACCTTGAACTGTGACCTTGTGAGTCTGCATGGTTGAACTATGGGTTCTGCACATCATTTAACTGAGGCAAACATTTGACTAAAATTAAAAGAAAATCTTTCCAGGGGTAAAGGAGATATCAAGTGGACACGAAATTCAGGGCTCAAACTCGCAACCTTGATCCTTGAGTCCCCATGGATGAGATGGGTTCTGCACATTGTCCCACAGGTGAACTTTTGACCAAAGTTTAGAGAAAATCCTCCCAGGGGTAAAGGAGATACAGAGCGGACATGAAATTCAAGTCTAAAACCCATGACCTTGAACTGTGACCTTGACCTTGAGTCAGCAAGGTTGAATTACTGATTCTGCACATCGTCTCACTTAGGTGAACATTTGACCAAAGTTTAAAGAAAATTCTTCCACTGGTATTGGAGATACAGAGTGGACACGAAATTCAAGGCTCAAACCTGTGACCTTGACCTTTGTGTCTGCATGGTTTAGTTATGAGTTCTGCACATTATCTCACTGAGGTAAACATATGACCAAAGTTTAAAGAAAATCCTTGCCAGGGTATAGGAGATATGGAGTGGACACGAAACCCATGACCTTGACCTGTGACCTTGAGTTGGCATGGTTGACTTATGGTTCTGCACATCGACTCACTGTGGCGAACATTTGACAAAAGTTAAATGAAAATCTTTCAAAGGGTTCAGGAAATATGGAGCAGACAAGAAAGTGTTATGGAAGAACAGATGGACGGACGGACTGACAAAGGCCATTTCTATAATCCCCCATCAGCTTCACGGCGGGGATTAAAAATACAATAAAAAATATCATGACTATAAACGCTGGTCACTAGTAACCTGTTTGATAATCCACTAAAATACAACCAAAGGAGCAGTCTGATCTGGGGCAACACTGTTTGCATATGCCACTTTGTCAGGAACTTTGGTGTTTGAAATTTTATGACATTTACCCCTACTTCTTATTTTGTTCTTTTTGCAGGAAGAGCTGGCAGCCATATTGGTTGACTGATTAGGAAGACTTGCACAAGTTTTGATGGGATCATCAATCATTTCTGCCAACTTTTGGAGATAGCTCTGAGGACAGATTTTTTTCCCCAGCCTGTCTACTGTATATAGCATTTAATAAAATCACTTTGTACAAACATTGGATCACCTTTACCTAGGCCTGAAGCTGTTAAATGGAATTCAGTAAAAATTGTCCTAATAGCTTCAGAGATATTGTTTGAAGAGTGGAAGCATGAAAAAACAACAACAACAAAAAAACAAAACAAAACAAGACAGTCTGAAGGACAGCTATATCCCCCACCGCAGAATGACAATGGAGGGACCTCAAAATTCAAGGCTCAAACTGGTGGCCTTCAATTGTGACCTTGACCTTGAGTCTGCATTGTTGAGTTATGGGTTCTGCACATCACCTCACTAAGGCGAACATTTCACCCAAATTTAATAAATATCTTTCAAAGGGTTCAGGAGATATGGAGTGAACATGAAATTTGAGGCTCAAACTCATGACCTTTTACTGTGACCTTGACCTTGAGTCAGCATCACTGAGTTATAGGTTCTACACATCATCTCACTAAGGCGAACATTTGACCCAAATTTAACAAGGCAGTCTGAATGGTAATGGAGTGGCCTCAAAATTCAAGGCTCAAACTGGTGATTTAATTGTGACCTTGACCTTGAGTCAGCAAAGCTGAGTTATGGATTCTGCACATCACCTCACTGAGGCAAATATTTGACCAATATTTAAAGAAAATCCTTCCAGGGGTAAAGGAGATATGGAGCCGACACAAAATTCAAGGCTCAAACTCGTGACCTTCAACTGTGACCTTGACCTTAAGTCCGCAAGGCTGAGTTATGGGTTCTGCACATTGTCCCAATTGGGTGAACATCTGACCAAAGTTTAGAGATAATCCTCCCAGTGTAAAGGAGATACAGAGCGGACACAAAATTCAAGGCTCAAACCCATGACCTAGAACTGTGATCTTGACTTTAAGTCGGCATGATTGAGTTATTGATTCTGCACATCGTCTCACTAAGGTGAACATTTGACTGAATTTTTAAAGAAAATCCTTCCACTGGTATAGGAGATACAGAGATGACACGAAATTCAAGGCTCAAACCTGTGACCTTGAACTGTGACCTTGACCTTGACCTTGTGTCAACATGGTTGAGTTATGAGTTCTGCACATCATCTCACTGAGGCAAACATATAACCAAAGTTTAAAGAAAATCTTCCAGGGGTACAGGAGATATGGAGCGGACACAAAATTCAAGGCTCAAACCCATGACCTTGACCTGTGACCCTGAGTTGGCTTGGTTGACTTATGGGTTCTGCACATCGACTCACTGAGGTGAATATTTGACCAAATTTAATGAAAATTTTTCAAAGGGTTCAGGAGATATGGAAAAGAAAGTGTTACGGAAGGACAGACAGACGAAGGCCATTTCCATAATCCCCCATCCGCTTCGTAGTGGGGGATAAAAAAATAACAGAAAAAAGCTGCTAATTAAGGCAAGCTTAAACTAAATCAGCCATTGCACAGGAAATCTACATATCATACTGAATGGTAACAATCCTGATCAGCCAGTGCATTCACAATGTAGTCAGACCTATTGCTGATGTTTCTACATGTGAGCCGCCTGAAACCAACAAAATGGCATCTATGTCCAACGAAGACTCAGATTAGCCTGGGCATCCGCTGTTCGCAAGAAGAAAGCTTGGGTCCTTAGCTATCCATTTAGGGCACAGCAAAGCCTCTGATCAGAAAGGGCAGATGCACAGGTCTTCGCTGGGGGCACATGCCATTTTGTTGGTTTTGTCATTGAGCAGCTCGATTATCAATTTGAAAGGCAAACAGTGTAGATGAAACTGCTCCTTAGAAGCAGCTGAACTTGGGTCTCCAAACTATTTGCTCAGGAATGTCTGTCTGAATATGTAGGGTAAATAATTAAGCAATCTTTCTTCTGTTGATCACAATCATGACATTATATTTCTTTCCTGTGTCCTAGTTCAAACGTTTAGAACTTACTTCGATCTCTTGATCTGATAGATCATCCGAACTGAAAAAGAAAAAAATAAAATAAGATTAATTATAAGGAATAATGGAGTATACTGATAGCTTGTGAAAAGAAGGGGTATCCTTTAAATATTATTTTTAATTTCTCCATGAAAACATATGTTGTGGGTACTCATTAGAAGCAGCTCAACGAGGTGCTTGTTATGAGTTCCCACAACTTGTGCGTTTGTGGCAATGAGCAATGAGGTTCTTTGGGGCATGTGAAAACAGCAAAGAAGCTGATTAGCCCTTGTATTCATGCAATCTGCTCTGGCTGAGGCCTTATGCTATCCACTTTCAGGTTCACTGGATTCTGAAATAGCAAAAGCCTGATTACGTTGACCTATATGTACATGTCATCAGGTAAGGTGACAATAGAGATGAAAATTTAGGAGATTTTTTTTAACCCTGGTCCTGCTGAACCCAGACATGCCCTGCTTTTGCAAACAGTGTAGATCCAGATCAGTTGGCTTCTGAAGAAGCAAACTGATCTGGCTCTGCACTGTTTGTCATTAAGTATGTGAATTTGTATCAACAACCTGGATTAAGTAATCTGACTGGTTAAAAATTTGAAGTGGGTGTGGCATCTTAATTTATTCAGCATGGCAAGGTTTAATATTTTTGCACCAAGGTATATTTTGTGGCACTCATTGTAATGATTCCAGTGAGTCCAGTGAGTATCCACATGACATAAGCCATGTCATGGAAAAAGTGTCTTTGGGGCATACATGGGCTGCGAATGCCCAGATCAACCCAAGCATCTGCAGTCTGATCAGGGCGCTCACTGTCGATTTACAGAATTACTGGCTTCTGCAGAAAAATAAGGCTGTATACCAACAGATTGTACAGTTCTGCCGGCTGATCCAGATCATTACTGTTCACATATCATATGCCATGAAGACATCTTTTCTTGCAGCATGACATATGTTTTGGTGCAGAAGGCATACAAATATCTTCTCCCTCATATTTGGACTTATATATAGGCCGATATAAGTTGCTCTGAATAGTGTTTTTTTTGTGTTTTTTTTTTTTGTCATGGTGAAATCAATTGCATATGCCCATGCTCAGCATATGCAACCATGCAATTAGGTTTATGTGGTTCATTTAACAAAATCAACAAAAAAATATATGTTGTTGTACCCATTAGAATCCCTGCACAGATTTTCAATCATTTATTAGTTCATTCATTCAAAAGAAAAGAAAAAAAAAATAAGTAAAAAAATATAAAGAAACAAATAAACAAAAAATTTCTGCTGCTGCTGCTAATATTTTCGGGTTGAATATTGAAAAAAGTGTATAAAAGTTGCAGGTGACATGTTAAAATATTTTTTCTTACATTTCCCAGAAATCTGAATGTAAAAGGATGGTTCATATGAAACGGTCAAGTCTGGTTTTCTGGGAAAATCAGTAAAATCTCACTCATGTCATCCTCTGCATTCAATAGCATATAAAGAGATAAAATTCAGAAGGGTAAAGCTACCATATATATTCTAAATATCTGAAATCTTAACACCTACCAACCTTCTCTTAAATTTTGTCTACTTGTTTGTGTATCTAAAAACTGCTGGGTAGGTGGCAAACAGTGCAGACCCTGATTAGATACCGTAATCTGCAGTACCTCAGCTCTAGATAAGAGATGATATCCACCTCGAGGCGCTTCTAATGAGTACCCACAACATATGTATGAAAAATATCAATGATTCCTGGTTGAAGAAAGGTACTATTTTTCTCATTTCTTCATTAAAACATGTGTTGTGGGTATTGATTTGAAGCACCGCATCAGGGCGCTTCTAAGGAGTACTATAGTATGTATTCATGTTGAAATAAGAAAAATATCAGTACCTTTCTTCAACCAGAAAGTACTGATATTTTTCATACTTCCCCATGAAAACATATGCTGTGGGTACTCATTAGAAGTGCCTCAATGAGGCACTTCTAATGAGTACTCACTACATTATGTTTTCATGGAGAAATAAGAAAAATATTATTTGGATACTCTCTCATCTACAGCTATCTGAGTATCAGTGAGTATCTGATCTGGGTCTGTACTGTTTGCTGTAGTCTAACTGTCCAAATACTTAGAGTGTATACAGTAACAAAATTCGACAATGAAAAATGCAACCTGTTAATATTATTCCACATAATGAATTATTTATTATCTCTGCAAACTTGTTAAAATTTAACACTGAGTAAAAATGAGTACTATCATATTTTATATTTGATTATAAATGCTTTGCATGCTTGGTAAAAAAATGTAGCAGACGTTTTGTTGTTTTTTTTCCCTTTTTTTCACAAAATAGTTTTGACAGTTTATGCCAAAGGAGACAATTTGCATGAAATGTCAAACCCCATTTTCTGGGAAAAATAAGAAAAAATTATCAACAGTATTTGTTGTCTGCTGAATTCACCATCAGCTTGCAAAGGGTTAACCTTTCAAGGCTAAGTAAAATTGTTGCAGACAACATTATACTTTTTTTTTTTAATCAACTTTCAGAGAAAATAAGACTTGGCATTTCATGTGAATTGTCTGCTAGACAAATGATTCACAAAATGTCAAGCCTTATTTTCTCTGGGAAAAAATACAGAAAAAATAAATCATAAAGTCGTCTGCTGTAGTTGTGATTAGCACTTAAAGGGCCAAATAGGTTTAAGCTTGACAAAAAATACATATGATTAGATTAGTCTGATTTAGATGATCAATATCCACCGAATTAAGACAAATATATCATAAAGTGTATCAAGATGTTTTAGAACATCAAAGCATGTTCAAACAATTATTATATAAGAGCCGTGTCATGAGAAAAGAACTTGTGTTATAGCATATGTGAACAGCAAAGGTTCAGGCGAGCCTGCACATCCGTGCAGTCTCGCCTGAACCTATGCTGTTTGCTCACATAAGCGGTAGGCTAAGGGAATTTGTTTGTGTTGAGGTTTTATGGCCCAGTCAACCCAATGGGGTCATGTCGAGCCCATCAGTTTACCTAACCACACATTTACTGGGCAGGCTTAGTCCTCTAAGCGGTTAACCAGTATTGTGCACATTCTTTCGCCAGAAACTGACAACTGCCCTTTTTGAATCAGCAGAAGGGAGAGAATGACCATAGAAAATATTTCATGATCAAGTCTCCACGAAAGAATGTTGGCGACCTTGGTGGGGGTTGAACTCGCGAACTTCTGGTCTCCAGTCGGACGGCTCATCCAACTGGAAACTTCAGCCAAAGAACTAGATATGTGGGCTCGCTAAATGGCTGGGCATGTGCACTGAAAGACTGATTTCAACAGAAAATTCTTTGAGCCTTTTTCTTGGGATATGCCTGAGAAGAGTGCATTTATTTTTTCATTTTATTATTTTGTCTAACCTTTAAAGGGAAATGCAACATTGGTGAAGAGTGTATCTGAGATGCAAGATCTTGATAAATCAAGCAATTTGATGGAAATTTGATCAAAATAGGACAAAAATTAATAAAGTTATCAAGGTTTGAAGATATCAAAATTGACTTTATGGGTATTGCTTTTTTTAATTTTTTAATGAGACTTCACATCATAAAGCCTTAATTAAATATGCAAAACCTAAATAAATAATATTTTGATATCATTCAACCACAATATTTGCAGATATTATTTCTTCGTTAACCCTTGTCCTGCTGAACCCGGATAGGTCCTGCCTTTGCAAACAGTGTATATCCAGATCAGTTGGCTTCTGAAGAAGCCAACTGATTTCAGAACTCAACTGATCTGGATCTGCACTGTTTGCCATTAAGTATGTGAATTAATAGCAACAATCCGGATCAAGTAATCTGATTGGCTGAAAATTAGAAGTGGGCATGGCATCTTAATTTATTCAGCAGGACAAGGGTTAAGCATTTACTGATTCAGCTTAAAAATCCCAATGTTTTTTTTTGGAAAGAATATTTTATTTAATATTTTGAAGCATTTAGAACCTCATTAAATATTCAAAATGGGGTGCCATTCAAATGGCTTTTGAAATCTTTAAATGTCTTTTAACTTCTTGGTTTTTAGTCGACTGTGATCAAAATCTCACCAAAATGTATGATTTGTCAAGATCTTTTTCCTTGGATACATTCTTCATCAACCTTAATTTTGCAGAATTGAGGGGATTTCAAACATCAAAATTTTCGAGGGTTGAGCACAAGACTATAGTAACTCAAACATATTTTTGAAACCCTTGTTTAGGGGCAACTTGGACCCCTTTGTAAACAATGCAAATTTAGGTGCCATTGCTCATACGAGCAATGGCACCTAAATTTTCATTGTTTACAGAAAGAAATGTTGTAATCTTCATAACGCCTTCATGGTGAGGAGATTAGGTTTGGGGAAAAACAACCATCTGACTTACGCCAGTCTTGCGCTCAACTCTCGAAATATGGTATCTGAAATTTTACAACTTTCACTTATATTTGGCTTACTAAAGTTGTGACAGCAGCAGACAATATACTTAATATTTTATTTATTTATTTATCTATTTATTTATTCATTCATTTTTTTTATAATATTTCTCAGAAATTAAGAAGACATTTTATACCCCCTCCATATACAAATACAAATGCATTGTACCACTCAAAATAGTGCTGGCCAAATGGATACACAATGCAGTACCTGATCAACCAGCTCCTTTAAGAGCAGAAAAAACTGTATGGACAGGCAATGGCTGTCTGAGTATTTAGGTTTGATTGTGTTGGGGTTTAACGACACGTCAACCCTTGAGGGTCATTTTGTGTCGTCTCCCAGAGAAAGGGAGAAAAGAGATAGAAGAGAGAGTAGAGGAGATGAAAGAGAGGGACAGGGAAGTAATTGGAACAGGAAAGAAAGTGAAGAAACAGAAGAAATAAAAACATTCCCCCTCTACCCTTACCCACTACAAGGATAGCAGGCCTTGCCCAACTGTAAGCCAATATCAGTTGGACGCCCCAGTGATGTAAGATACACAGCACCTTCGCACCACCCGACCACCCCCCTGAGTATTTAGGCTAAGTCTGGTAATCATTTCTGTGAATCAGTGAAATCAAAAAGCATGATTTCACAGAAAAAGAGGAAATTTTATTACCCATTGTTAATACCCATTGTTTTTAACGCCCAAGCAGTGACTTAAAGGCTCCATAGTCCTCAAAAATAGACATTATTTTATCCAAGAAATATTTAATAAATTGATATATAGTATTAATACAATCATAAAATACGGCATCTGACAGCTTGTAAAATTTCAATTAGTCTTTCTCTTTTGAACTGGATCAAAAATGAAATGATTTTTATTGTATCTCTGAATTAATGTTGGCAACATTAATTCAGAGATATGATAAAAAATCATTTCATTTCATGAATAAGAAGCTGAAATTTTACAGGCTGTCAGGTGCCACATTTTATGATTGTATTAATACCATATATCAATTTATTACACCTTTCTTGAATAACAAAATTTGTATTTTTGAGGAATATGGAGCCTTTAAAAGGGCCCTTAAAGTTTTCCTCCACAAATAAATCCTTATCCTGTTGAATTTAAATATAAGCAGGTAAAATATGTTCTTATTCCCAACTCCATTCTCACAAACAAAGGCTTGGTATTTAATGCAAGTCATCTAAAATAGGATTGCAAACTGTTTCATAAAGGAGTGGTTTGCATGAAATGTCAAGCCCTATTTACTGAGAAAAATAGAAATTTGATTTTTTTTTATTTGAAATTTTATGGCCCAGTCAACACTGTTAAGGTTATGCTGAGCTGGGCCCGGTTGTTCAAAGCATCGTTAGCTTAACGGGCTCGTTAAGGGTCATTTCGTTAACTGTTTTAGCAGATTCAATATACAATATTCTGATATTTTTTGCTGAAAAAATGTGAGTAGCTTTTGCACTGCAAAAGCTACTCACATTTTTTCAGCAAAAAATTTCAGTATATTTGTGTATCACTCGATTTAAATTTTAACGAATCATTAACTAACGACATCGTTAGCTTTGAACAACTGGGCCCTGGTTGGTTAACCTATTCACTTTTCCTGGGCAGGCTTAGTCCTCTCAGCAGGTAACAGGTACTTTGTGTACATAATTTTCCAGTAATGAAAACTGCCCTTCCAGAATCAGTTGAAGGGGGAGAATGACCATAGTAGTTAATTCATGATTACTCTCCATGGAAGTTGTGTTGCCAAGTTTGGATTCAAACTTATGACCTCAGGATCTGCAGTCAGGTACATTACCGACAGGCAATGGTACCTGGTCGAGAAGAAAAAGAAAAAAGATCACTCATTTGTTCTACTGTTAATTTTAACACCTGTGTATTATGGTACCTGGTCGAGAAGAAAAAGAAAAAAGATCACTCATTTGTTCTACTGTTAATTTTAACATCTGTGTATTACAGGTAAAACTGGTGTAGTTTGACTTCAAATAATACAAAATCCACAAATAAGTGAAAATATAATACAAAACCAGGGTTAAACTATACATAGCTCATCTTTTTCGAAAATTTCTTTAAAGTGACAAAAACTTTTTCTTACCCATTGAACTGAATCACCTTATAAAGCCGAAGCAAATTTTGTGTAAGAACTGATTTCCTCATCATTTTAGTATTGCCTATATCATCTCCTACTCTCTTCCTGTCACCTGAACCACACCGAAAGTAAAGTTACCTTTCATATAGATCCAGATAACGAGCATATTCCGAAAATAGTATGTTAGTTTTGCACTGAACTACAGCTTGTGGGTACTCATTGGAATTGCCTCATTAAGGCAATTCCAATGATTACCCACAAGCTATAATTCAGTGCAAAAATAATTATCCTAAATAATCATCTCAATTATCACTTTCTGGACATATGCTTTTGCAATACCTATGGTAAATGTTCTAAAATTTCAATAACTTTTATGCCATAATTTTTTGCCTAAACTTTTTTGTATGTGCATTTATTCCACAAAATACTTGGTGGAAAGGCAAACAGTGTAGACGCTGATCAGACTGCATCAATAGGAGTAGTCTGATGTAGGTCTGCACTGTTTGTATATGTTTATCAGACAAGTTGATGTACAAAATTTTTGGACATTTACTGTAGTTATGAAGTCGGGCAGGTTCCTCTGGGCAAAATCCCTAGCCTAGCCCAGCCTGCACATCTACACAAAGTGGTTCACTATTCACTATTTAGATAATATGCTCTGATAAGCACATACTGGTCTATGCCTTCACTATCTCTTTATAGAGTAAGGCAGATTTTCCCAAGTCAAGACACCCTTTAGCTTGCCACAGTTCCAGACAAGATACTCCTTATTTTTTTTTTTCAACCCAAAAGTTCTTACAATTTTCTTATTTCTCCCCAAAAGCCTATGTTGTGGGTACTCATTAGCAGCATCTCACTGAGACACTTCTAATGAGTACCCACAACATGTTTTTGTAAAGAAATAAGAAAAATATTATTTTAGATATCCCCTCTTATCTGGAGCCATGGCTTGCTTTTGTGATGTTATCTCAAATATGGTATACTTCCATTGATGTCAGATATGAAATAACAATCACTCCACTATTGGGGAAGAAGATTTAATAACAAAAGACATCCAAATTTCAATTGCATCTATCTTTATCCACCTGAGATAAGATTTACTACATTTTTCAGTCAACTATTCAATATTTAACAAAATAGTAAAGCAGAAAGCCTAGGTATTATTATTATTATTGTAGAGAGCAGCCGGCCTCGGTGGCTCAGTTGGATGCGCCGTCTGACTGGAGACCAGGAGATCGCAGGTTCAACCCCCGCCGAGGTCGGCAACATTCTTTCGTGGAGACTGATCATGAAATATTTTCTACGGTCATTCTCTCCCTTCCGCTGATTCAAGAAGGGCAGTTGTCAGTTTCTGGCGAAAGAATGTGCACAATACTGGTTAACCGCTTAGAGGACTAAGCCTGCCCAGTAAAACGTGTGGTTAAGTAAACTGACCGTGCTCGACATGACCCCATTGGGTTGACTGGGCCGTAAAACCTCAACACAAACAAAATTGTAGAGAGCAAGGTAGCGAGAGACAGACACCCCATCTCCAACATTTGAAGTTTATGCCAACCTTGGAAACAAGGTCGAAGTCAGCAAATCGAAGGCATGTTCCAATCATATATCCATGCAAGTTTGATTAAAATCTGCCAATCTATTAAAGAGATATTGTGCACATAAAAAACCGCCATGCCAACAACAACGCTAATGGGATCTGCACACAGACCAATAAATATATGCTTCTCACCTCCAGCTGGGGACATAATTTGATAAGCCTAGGCATGCAGTACAAAAATACTTTCTGAGCAAATTTTTGCATAAAGTAAGCCACAGTGACCTTTTGCTATGTGGTACAATACCTTAACCCATTGTAGACGGAATAGACTCTCCCACACAATATCTTGGAAGAGTCCAGTTTCAATTTTTGGTACGTCTGACTATGAGATCTACATATTCCTAGAGAAAAATGCCTAAACTACATGCAAACAGTGGAGACCCTGATCAGACACCATATTTTGCGGCATCTGATCTGGGTCTGCACTGTCTGCCAATTACCCTTTTACGGGTATCCCAACTACAATGTCTTAATAGATACATTCATACACCAAATATGATAAGCCTAGGCAATACAACCTTGGATGGAGGGGAGGACAGAGAGGATGATAAATAATATTATAGTCTCCAGGGGACTAATAATTATATAACCTAAAGCTTGCTACCAGTTACAGCATTCAAAATTAAATTTCTAGTTTAATATTCACTGATACTTGTATCTACTCTGCAATGTCTTGCCGACTTGTGAAGCATAATCACAACATGGAAAGGCATTGCAACTGTAAAATAAATATCTTGGCTGCAAGTTTTGCAATCACTGAAGACAGAATAATTAAATTCTTCAGAACATATTCTCTTTATGAAAGTTTTCTGAGGAAAATGAAAAAAAAAAATACCATTATATCCCTAAACATTCAGAAGATTGGCCTGAGCAAACAGTATAGACCAAGATCAGATGCAGCAAAATGTGACAACTGATTAAGGTCTACACTGTTTGACACTCATCCAGCAAAATTTTAGAAGTATCAATAGGCAGTGAAACAGTCTTGTTTAGCAATAGGCAGTGAAACAGTCTCGTTTAGCACAAGTTAGTAAGGCAAAGACTTAAGGTGTCTGAATATATTTAGAATTATGGTAACTCAACACACAGACAATGCAGAGAGAGAAAAAGATGCCAACCTTTTAGATGCCTTCAAAGCTTGCATAACAACTTTATGAAAAGCCATTTTCGCCATTTCCCATCAAATGTTTTCTTTGTAAGTCTGGGTAAACCTTTGCTCAAAATCTCTTAATTTTAATCCCAAGAATCTCAAAATCTCTGAATTAAAATCCAGTCAAAAAAATCTCTCAATTTTTATCCACTCCCGGGCCTGTCCAACTCTAGAATCTCAAAATCATCTAATTATAACCCAGTACCAAAATCTCTCAATTTTAATCCACTCCTGAATCTGTCCAAACCTAGAATCTCAAAATCTCTTAATTATAATCACTCCTAAAATCCCTCAATTTTAATCCACTCCTGAATCTGACCAACCCTAGAATCTCAAAATCACTTAATTATAACCCAGTCCCAAAATCTCTCAATTTTAATCCACTCCTGAATCTGTCCGACCCTAGAACCTCAAAATCTCTTAATTATAATCCAGTCCCAAAATCTCTCAATTTTAATCCACTCCTGAATCTGTCCAACCCCAGAATCTCAAAATCTCTTAATTATAATCCAGTCCTAAAATCGCTCAATTTTAATCCACTCCTGCATCTGTCCGACCCTAGAATCTCAAAATCTCTGAATCATAATCCAGTCCTAAAATCGCTCAATTTTAATCCACTCCTGAATATGTCCAACCCTAGAATCTCAAAATCTCTTAATTATTATCCAGTCCTAAAATCTCTAAATTTTAATCCACTCCTGCATCTGTCCAACCCTGGAATCTCAAAATCTCTGAATTAAAATCTAGTTCTAAACTTGAACTTTCAAGAGGCTATCTACCATGTTAACCCTAAATTTCGGACACTTTAACACTTAACCATATTTGTCCTAAAATTTGAACAAGTTCATTTGACCACTTGTTGATGTGTTTAACATACTACTGGATGAGTTGCAAACAGTTTAGACCCTGATCAGACGTCACAGAATGTGGCATCTGATCTTGGTCTATTCTATTTGCTCAGCCCTGTTTGTCCAAATACTTAGGGTAAATATGGTATTGTTCAATGAACACTGAAGTTGTTTTTTTTCCCAGTATCTTCTCTACAAAGTCTTTCAAAGTAGCAGCCTCTACTTCTTTAATTTCACTGCATGCCTTATCATCTTAATCCTTAAGGCTATAAGCAGAATTGTAGCAGACGAAATTCTAAAATTATTCTGATATTTTTCAGAGAAAATAAGACTTGACATTTCATGTGAATCATCTGCTGGGCAGATGTTTCACATAAAATGCCAAGCCTTATTGTCTCTGAAAAGTAAAGACAAAAGAATTAGAAATGTCATATGCTACAATTTTGCTTCCCCACTTTTAAGAGTTAATTCGGCATTATAATAGATCTGTCTAGAGATGTCACTGTGGAATTCAAAGATGTATATATCCAATCAGATAGAAGATCCAGATAATCAGGTTATTCCGATAAATATTTTTGTCTTTTCTCCAAGAAATCATCTGTTCTGATATCTCTTAAGAATTAATCTTGCAGAGACCATTCTAATAGGATCTAATAGTGCTTAATTTTTATGGAAAAGTAAGAGATTACAAAAATATACCCTACTGATTATTTTCAGTAGGGCTGCCAACAACTAATGAAAACAGCTTCCATGAAACAGAAAACATTCAATAATTACTTTTTGAAGATTCTACCATTAAAATACTTCCTAGTGAAAAAAAATAAATAAATAAATAATAAAATGATTTACAAAATTCTTTTATATTTTATCAGTATTGAAAAAAGCATGAACAGAAACTTTACATCAGGATTTGTAAGAAAAAATATCCAGATTTTTTTATTATTATTATTATTTATGAAGCAATTCAAATAAGTTTGGTTTTTTATGGTGAAATAAGTAAAATATTGTTACTTTATAACTACAGTAGACAACATTTTGAAGCTATTTATTATATTTTTTACTACTATAATTTTTCATAAAAAAGGCTTAACATTTCATGTGAATCATCTGCCTGGCATGATTCACATGAAATGTCATGTCTTATTTTCTCTGAGAAAATAATGTTAAAAAATAAAATGTCTGCTACATGTCGAAAAGTGCTTTAAGGGTTACAATGGCAATAAAATGCCATTATTTCACAACAGTCCAACATATTAAATTTACAGTTTCCATTTTAACCTTTACCATTCTCTTGGCAAATTCAGCAGATGATATATTGATGATATTTTTCTTATTTTTCCAAGAAAATAGATTAGAAATTTCACATTTCATGCAAATTGTTAGGAGACAATTTGCATGAAATATAAAGCCTATTTCCTGGAAAAAAGTTCAAAGTCTGCTGGAATTTTTACCCAGCATGCAAAGCATTAAAGAACTTGAAAAGTATTAAAGAACCTCTTCTGAAAGTGTTATAAAACAGTAACTGCCTATTTATGCATATTTGACCGAGTTTCCCATTTCTAATTGTAGCTTTAAATTGAAAACAATTTGTAGAAATGTCAAATCTTTTTTTTTTTTTTTTTTTTTTCTAATAAAAAGAACAAGAGGACCAAATGACCCTGGGTTGCTCACCTGAGCAGAGGTTTCAACAAAAGGGAAAAGGTAAGGGTCAAGTTTTCAAAAGAAATCTAAAAATAGAACACAATTATTCTGACAAAGTTTCAGGGTAAACAGGTAAAAATTGCTATCGTTAAGTGTTAACAAGGTTTCCAAAGGTCTGACCTTGTGGTCCAGTCTTTTACCACATCGTACCCAGTTTCAAGCTTGACCTAGAAATCATCAAGTTAAATGTTCTGAACAATTTTTATATAGATCAGGTTAAAAATGTCTTTCACTGTGTGCACAAGGTTTCTAAAATCTGATCCAGAGATCTAGTTTTTGCCATATGACCCAGTTTTGTACCTGACCTGGATTTTCTTGTCATAACTATTTTGAGCACTTTTTATGCATATCACATCAAATGTACACAAGTTTTGACCCAGTAACCTAGTTCTACCTCATCTGACCCAGTTTCAGACCTTACTTAGATTTTATTCTGATAAACATTCAGGACATTTTTTTTAAAGATATGTCAAAGCTAAGGCCTCTAATGTATATACAAGCTTTCTCTAAGACTTCAGATTTCACCTAGTGACCTAGTTTGTGATCCTGTATGACCCAGTTTTGAACCTGACCTACATTTCATTGGGATAAACTTTCTCAGCAAGTTTCAAGAAGATCTGACTCTTTTGTGTAATTAAGCAGAATGTTGATAATGAATGACACATGACAGACATCAAGCAATCCTTAAAGCTCACCCTTACCATTTGGCTCAGGTGAGCTAAAATATCATAATTTGTTGTCTGCTTAATTTGCCCATGAACTGCTTTAAATCAAAGGAAATTAACAGCTGATGCTTTGATATGCAATTTGGTGCATACAGAAACTCTTTAACTAAAAATAAATGACTGACTTGTAGCAATTTTTGCGATATCAAGTGAAGAATTGGGTCAATTATTTGATCGGTTTCATGGTATAATGATACAGCATTTCAGATGAGGAAATAACAGTGGAGTTGATAAGGAGTATTTGATGATAATTCTGGGATAATTTTCTCTAGTACTCCATAAAACATATGTTGTGGTACTCATTAGAAGCACATCAGTGAGGTGCTTCTAATGAGTACTCACAACTTATGTTTTTACACAGAAATAGGAATAAATATCCCAGAAGTATCACCAGATACTCATCCTTGACAACTCCGCTGAAATTGTTCACATTTTTACTAATTACTGAATGGATTTGCAAGGTGTAAACCCATTAAATCAAAGAATTATGTTATACTATCCTATTTTATGGCAGAACATAGCAGCTTTTTGATAACTGCACTGAATAAACTGGTTTCTGTGTAAGTATTCATCCTTAACTTAAGGTAACTATGAAAATGGATAATCCATCATATAACTGGACAATATAACAGAAGTGATTTTATGTAGTGTATATAACTGGACAATATAACAGAAGTGATTTTATGTAGTGTATAAAACAAGTTTGTAAAGTAGTGTCAGGCAACAGTTGTAGTTCCAGATAATGATTTTTTTTTTTTCAACCGTACTGGCACTTTTTTCAGTTCTCCATGAAAACATATCCTGTGGGTACTCATCAGAGGCACCTCACTATTTCTCCGTGCAAATGTATGTTGTAGGTACTCATTAGAAGAGCCTCACTTTATCTAAAAAATCTTTTGGAACAAATATTTACTGTATTTACATTTCTTTGTCTCAAAAAATGTAATAAAGTATTTACACAGTATTAAACTGTCTTGAAAGAAACCTTTTATTGTATTCACAATTATTTAGTCTAAAAATTGTAACAAAGTACTTACACAGTACTGAACATACTTGAAAGAAACCTTTTGCTGTATTCACATTTATTTAGTATCAAAAAATGTAACAAAGTACTTACAAAGTACTGAACAATCTTGAAAGAAACTTTTTACTGTATTTACATTTACTTATTCTCACAAAAATGTAACATAGTATTTACACAGTATTGAACAGACTTCAAAGAAATCTTTTCTTGTATTCACATTTACTTAGTCTCAAAAAATGGAACAAAGTATTTACACAGTATTAAACAGTCTTGAAAGAAAGCTTTTACTGTATTCACATTTACCTAATCTAAAATAAATGTAACACAAAGTATTTACACAGTATTAAACAGTGTTGAAAGAAACCTTTTTCTGTATTCACTTTTGCTGTGTCTCAAAAAATGAAACAAAATATTTACACAGTATTGAACAATCTTGAAAAAAATCTAATACTGTATTTACATTTACTTAATCTCAAACTCATAACAAAATATTTACACAGTATTGAACAGCCTTGAAAGAAACCTTCTACTGTATTCACATTTACTTAGTCTAAAAAATGTTATAAAGTATTTACACAGTTAAACAATCTTGAAAGAACCCTTTTACTGTATTTACATTTACTTAGTCTAAAAAATGTAACAAAGTATTTACAAAGTATTAAACAGTCTTGACAGAAACCTTTTACTGTATTCATATTTACTTAGTCTCAAAAAATGTAACAAGGTATTTACACAATATTAAACAATTTTGAAATAAACTTTACCTCAGACTCAATGATGGACTCTTCGTAAAACTTTAACTAGTAGGTTGGGGCTTGATGATATGTCTTTGGCTTGGCCCACCATGGTTCAACTATTGGTTTTCATTTACTCTGGCATACAGCAGACTTAGCCATGAGTACTAGTCTTTGTTTATCATTGAGATTAATTTGATTTTTATGTTTTCGCTTTGATGCATTGACTGAGTTGGAGCCTTTATGCAAACCGAATTTTTATGTATTTCTGTATTAAGAGTAGCATCAGGACCCAGGGTGAAGTTGGCTATCTGTGAAAGTGCTTTAAACTCCCCGGTGGTTTGTTCTACTGACCGTTCTAAGGCGGTGGTCTCTGTGTTTGTCTTACTCTTTGTTGCTTTGTGGTTTATTCTACGAGGCTATCTGTTTATGTCTTACCATGTGTTATTTGTTCTTGTGTTTTTCAGTCCTTTTAGCATTGCGATTACCTCGCTTGGGGAAGAGAGAGCTTATCTTAGTGCTTTTTGTACATTTGTTCGATTTGCGCGTTTGGTTTTGTCTATTTCCTCTTCCTCTTGGTGTCTGGGAAGGGCTGCGGTTTATGATTGTGGCACTCCCTGGACTTTTCTCTTATCTAATTTTTTTTTTTTTTTTTAAATGTATTTACATTTACCTTGTCTCAAAAAATGTAACAAATAATAAAATTATTTACACAGTATTCAACAGTCTTGAAAAAAACTTTTACTGTATTGACATTTACTTAGTCGAAAACAAAGCAAGAAACTTTTGGAATACATCTTTACTGTATTAACACTCCTCAGTCTAAGACACATTAAGGAAATAAGTCTTTACAGTATTTACACGCCTTTCCTTAGTCTAAAACTCTAAAACAATGAATGTAAGAAGTTTTTTTTTTGTAAAGAATCTTTGATGTATTTACATTCCCTAGTCTACAAGTTTTGACAGAAATGACACTCCTTAATTTAAGACACATTAACAAGGAAATAAGTCTTTACAGTATTTACATGCCTTTCCTTAGTCTGAGACAATGAATGTAAGAAGGTTTTTGTAAAGAATCTTTAATGTATTTACATTCCCTAGTCTATAAGTTTTGATAGCAATGACACTCCTTAGTCTAAGGCATATTAACAAGGAAATAAGTCTTTACAATATTTACATGCCTTCCCTTAGTCCAAGACGATGAATGTAAGAAGGTTTAGGAATCTTTAGTGTCTTTACATTCTTTAGTCTACAAGTTTTGACAGAAATTCATTACTGTATTCACATTCCTTAGGCTAAGACTATGACTAGGAAAAAAGCCTTTATAGTATTTGCATGCCCTTGAAAGAAACCTTCCTTTAGTTTAAAACAATGTATGTAACAAGGGTTTGGAAGGCATCTTTACTGTATTTACATTCCTTAGTCTGCAAGTTTTGAGAGAAATCCATTTCTGTCTAATTGGACAACATCACATCGATGTTGATGTGATGTCATGACTTTATATCGACTCTGATGCAACATTGTATAAACATCATGTGTCTGCTGGGTGAATTCACAGTCTTCACTCTAAGATGCTATAATAAGGTTTTAAAAGAAATCCTTTATTGTTTACTGTATTTCATTCTTTATTCTAAAGACAATATGACAAAGTCTTATCAAAAGTAACAATCTCCTTTTCTGTTTAGTCCAACCTATCCATGTGGTTCAGTAAAACATTAATTCTAACACTTCTGATTTAGAGGCATATATGCCACTGTTCCAATACATTTCACAACAATTATTCCCTAGCCAAGAATTCTAAGCAATTAACACATTTATCTTATCAGCACTGGCTATTTTCTGATAATCAAACTGAAAAATCTTTATTCCTACATTCAGACTACTGATGACAATAGATAAGATGCTCTGAGGAGCCACAGTTGCTGCTCACTTTTCCAATCCACAGCTCAAGATAATGCCTTCCTAATATTCTTACCCAAGAAGTAGTGCATTTTTTCATTTCTCCAAGAAAACATATGCTGTGGGTACTCATTAGAAGTGCCTCAGAGAGGCACTTCTAATGAGTACCCACAGCATATGTCTTCATGGAAGAATGAAGAATGAGGAAACTTATTTACTTGGATACATAGCTCTACATAAGAAGGGGTAATGACATAATAATTTTCTTATTTTTCCACAAAAACATATGTTGTGGGTACTTTTTGGAAATGCCTCATAGAGGCACTTCTAATGAGTACTCATAACATATGCTTGCATGGAGAATTAAGAAAAATACAAGTACTTTTTGGTTGAAAAAAAAAAAGCAACACCTTATCTGGAACTATGTATATCCTCTTTTCTCAAGCTATAACTAATCTGCTGCAAAAGACAAGCGACACCTTCCTTATTTGAAGGGCTACAACAACAGTGTCTGTTGAATGCCACTTCAATTTCTTGAATTTTGACATCAGAAACCCCACCCTATCATCCAAGGGTAAAAGCTCTGTGATGATGCAAGACTGTTGTAACGAATGGAAATGATATTGGGCAAATTTGACTGAAAGCTTTCTAATGGTATAAGAGCAGATGTTGTAAACATCACATTCCTCCAGTCCAGGCCCAAGGCTCCAGTGAATGAACCCTGTTGCTGGACAGGAAAGCCCACCTGAATTTGCACTTTCCTATTGTATGAAGAATATGAAGTCTTTTACATGACCTCAGAGTCAATGCAGGGGATGGTCATTCTCTGAACAAACCTTTGGAGCAGCATCTAACACCTGTCTAAATTTCAACTAGAGCTGTCAGAGGATCTGACTATAGCCCCACTGCAGCTCTATCAGAGAAGTACATATAGTGTTGAAATACTCTGAATTCATCCTTACCAGATAACACCACTGTAAGACACAGTAACATGGCATCCTAAAACCTATCAAGGGATTTTAATCCATGAGTTATGGGCCCTTGGCCCTGATTCCAGAATACATGATACATAAACCCACTGTCCATGCGTGTACCACTTTTTCAAAGCCCCCAAGTGCGGTATAAGTTTCATCGAAGTAGGACCACAAACATTAGTTATTGAGCAAAATGCATTTTAATTTTTTGAAAAGCTACCAAAGGACATAACCCCAAGAGTTATGGACCCTTGGGCCCTATTCTGGTACACACTATACATCCAGTCATTGTCCATGTTTGTACGAACTTTCAGCTTTCTAGCTTTCATAGTTCCTGAGAAATCTGTTATGAAAATTTTCAAGAATGACATAATTTGAAAACCTATCAACGGACATAACTCCAGGAGTTATGGGCCCTTGGCCAAGATTCTGCCATTACATCTTCCTTACCTTAGGAACCGAGTGTGGTATAAGTTTCATTGAAGTAGGACCACAAACATAAAAGGTATTGAGCAAAACGCATTTTAAATTTGAAAACCTACCAAGGTACATAACTCCAAGAGTTATGGACCTTTAGCCCCTATTCCGTTATACATGATACATCTAGTCATTGTCCATGTTTATATGAACTTTCAGCTTTCATACTTCCTGAGAAATCTGTTAGGAAAATTTTCAAGAATGGCAAAATTTGAAAACCTATCAAGGGACATAACTCAGGATCACAGAGTCACGGAATCACGGAGTGACAGAGGACATGGAAAATCCAGTTTTGCCCCACTTTTTCAAGGTGGGGCTATAAGTACATCCATCCAGCCACTTAGGGGATATACATCTTTAAAACTATGACTTAAACCTTTATTTGGACCTGAAATTGTTTTTATTTTGAAAATTCTGGAGCTGTACAAAGCGTGCTTTTAGTTTGTTTGTGTTGAGGTTTTACGGCCCAGTCAACCCATTAGGGTCATGTCAAGCGTGGTCAGGTACTTGTTATACATCTATATATTCTACACCATCCAATGATTCTGTAAGCAGACTGATCTGCATTTTAGCTGTCTGCATATCCCCTGAAGGCATATTTTCATTTGGCATGGCTCCAATATTTTCCACAGACCATTCTGCTTATTTAGAGTTGGTAAGAAGGCATCTCCAGCTGACGATATTTGAGTCGAGGTTTAATGACCTTGTCAACAATATTTCAGTCATGTCTGTTTGTTTGTTTGTGTTGAGGTTTTACGGCCCAGTCAACCCAATGGGGTCATGTCGAGCGCGGTCAGTTTACCTAACCACATGTTTACTGGGCAGGCTTAGTCCTCTAAGCGGTTAACCAGTATTGTGCACATTCTTCCTCCAGAAACTGACAACTGCCCTTCTTGAATCAGCGGAAGGGAGAGAATGACCGTAGAAAATATTTCATGATCAATCTCCACGAAAGAAAGTTGCCGACCTCGGCGGGGGTTGAACCCGCGACCTCCTGGTCTCCAGTCGGACGGCGCATCCAACTGAGCCACCGAGGCCGACTTCAGTCATGTCAAGCTGTCTCCCAGAAAGAGGGAGAAAGAATGGGATAGATGAAACAAATACCCCAACCCCTGAACTTTATTAAAGTGAAGAAAGAATCAGCGCACTAAATCCCAATGACGGGAGGGCCAAACCTCTGAAAGCTTCAGCAGAAGGTGCACCATTTTACCACTCATGCAGCTGAAGACATAGTTCTTCTGCAGGATTTGTGATGACCTTACTTAACCTTGGTCCTGCTGAACCCAGATAAGCTCTGTCTTTGCAAACAGTGTAGATACAGATCAGTTGGCTTCTGTAGAAGCCAACTGATCTGGATCTGCACTGTTTGTCATGAAGTCTTTGAATTTGTATGAACAACTTGGATGAGGTAATCTGATTGGCTGAACATTATAAGTGGATGTGGCATCTTAATTTATTCAGCATGACAAGGTTTAATACACTCTGATGCATTCCAGGGAGTAAAGCCAACTTGTTAAGGGAAACCGATACACAGTCAAGGTAGGCCACTGTCAAAATTGTTTTGCTCTCTTCTGAAAAGGGGTCTACTCAAAATGGAATGAACTTGCACCCAATAGAGTAGATCCCTTTCCAGATGGCAAATGGTGTGCAAGAAAGCAAACAAGAAGTCTTCCATCTTTGATTTTCTTCTTTCAGCTGCATGGTAGCCATTAGAACTCTCTGAGTAATCAATCTATAAATTCTTTCTTATTTTTCTCCCAAAAGAGAATTGGACAATTAAAAAAAACAGAAATGGACAATTCACACAAATCATCTCCTTAGTTAACAGTTTGCATGAAATGTCAAATTTTAGATTCTGGAAAAAAATCAGAAAGATATTTCAAAATAATTTTTACCCTGTACGCTAGTGTTAAACTAGTGAAAATTTCATCAGACTACTGCCCTAGGATGTTTTGCCATTGCTGACAAGTAAGTCTTCCATCATCAAGTTAAAGGGAGTTGGTACATCTCCAAGGGAAAGAACTACTGGCATGGAAATATGTGCCTCCCTTCCCAAACTGGGATACCCTTAGTAAAAAGAATTTACTCTTCTTTCCTGTAATTGTAGCTCTATTTTTGACAGATTTCACACAGTGGGTAGGCAAATTCTTGCTTGCAAAAGTTGCCTGCCTTCCAAAATGGCTGCAAACTCTTTCAGTCATATCCATTCAACTTAAAGTCCTTTCAGTTAAAATACTCTTTCCTGAAGTTTGTTTGTGTTGAGGTTTTACGGCCCAGTCAACCCAATGGGGTCATGTCGAGCACGGTCAGTTTACCTAACCACACGTTTACTGGGCAGGCTTAGTCCTCTAAGCGGTTAACCAGTGTTGTGCACATTCTTTCGCCAGAAACTGACAACTGCCCTTCTTGAATCAGCGGAAGGGAGAGAATGACCGTAGAAAATATTTCATGATCAATCTCCACGAAAGAAAGTTGCCGACCTCGGCGGGGGTTGAACCCGCGACCTCCTGGTCTCCAGTCGGACGGCGCATCCAACTGAGCCACCGAGGCCGACTTGAAATGTCTTTTAATGCTCTGCATTCTGGGTAAAAATTCCAGCAGACATTATTTTGAAATATTATTTTTTTATTATTTTTCCTAGCAAATAGGTTTTGACATTCCATGCAAATTGTCTCCCAAGGAGACAATTTGCATAAAATGTCAAAGCCTATTTTCTTGGGAAAAAAAAAAAAGAAAGAAAATATTTCCAACTGTCATCTGCTGAAATTTTTACCCAGCAGTATGCTAAGAGTTAAAGACATGATCTTAGGCAAAGTAACTTCATTACAGAAAAGACATTTTTTATAACTTCCTGAAAACACCAGCAATAAGGAAGCCACAATAATCACATCATTCTAGCTGTGGGAAAACCATTATTGTGTCAAAACTAAATCTACCAGAGCAAACAGTAAAGACCCAGGCCAGGCTGTGCATATGCGCAGCCTGGCCTGGGTCTTTGCTGTTTGCTCCAGCAATTTTAAAAGATTAAACTATTCTGTTAATGAAGTCTGTGATTTTGGCCAGACTGTGTCAATATGCTGACACTGACTCATTTCTTGTTTGGATTTCAGAAAAAAAAAGTTGTTTTTCCCATGGCGTGTCTTGTACACTATCCTCTGAGCAACCCATCAGAGCTTTCCTTCAGCAATATACAAACTTTAATCCTTAAAGCACCCATCACAACAACAGTAGATGAGATTCTACATATTTTGTTCAGAGAAAAAAGGCTTGACAGTTGATGAGAATTCATTAAAAACATCTAGCCTTATTTAAAAAAAAAAAAAGATCAGAATGTTGTTGCCTTAATTTTGAATGGCATTTTAAGGGATACAGACTAGGACCAGGCAGTATAGATAACAAGTAAAGAACAGCAAAAGCCCTGACTGGCATGCTCCTTTGTAGAGTCTGGCACAGGCATTCACTTTCTGCGAAATCATCCAAACATTTCTTACACAAATTTTAATGTGAGAAAACTTTGTTGTTCACATGCATGAGGTAAGTAAATATCCTAAAATTTTGTATTCTTATTTTTTTGACAAAATGTTATATGCAAACATTGCAGACCTAGATCAAACTGCTTATAAAGGGAGCAGTCTGATCAGGGTAACACTGTCTGCGAATCCACCAAGCACTTTGTGAAACAACATAAAAAACAAAATTCAGGCAAAAAACATGGAATACAAGGAACAGTCTGTTCAGTGTCTACACTGTTTGTCATTCCACTAGCATTTTGTGAAACAAAATTAAAACAAAAATCTTAGTGGAATAAAGTATTCAAAATTTTTATTTACTGTAAGATAGGTTTTCTCATGATAATCCAACCCACTCTATGGCAGAAAGTATTATGCCTAATCTGAAGCTGTGTTTGTACAGCAAAATCACTTATTAAGGTCTGTAAACCCTTGTCCTGCTGAACCCGGATATACACTGCATTTTCAAACAGTGTAGATCCAGATCAGATGGCTTCTAAGAAGCCAACTGATCTGGATCTGCACTGTTTGCCATTCAGTATGTGAATTTATATCAACAGTCTAGATCAAGTAATCTGATTGGCTGAAAATTTGAAAAAGGTGTGGCATCTTAATTTATTCAGCAGGACAAGGTTTAATAATCCCAAGCATTAGGACAGAAAGGCCTGAGAAAACAGTGTGGACCCTGATCAGATGCTGCAGAATGCCACATTCCATCAGGGTCTGCACTGTTTACCACACATCCAGCATTGTTTTAGACGCATCAACAGGTAGTTTAAAGGACTTGTTCAAATTCTAGGACAAGTATGGTAAGGAATTAATGTGTCTCATTATTTTGGATAAATATTTTATATCTGAACAATCACTGGATTATCTAATAAAGTAATGCTGTGACATTTACAATACCATAATTACCCTCAGTATTGAGACAGAAAGGCCTGAGCAAACACTGTAGACCCTGATGAGATGCTGCAGAATAGCATCTGCTCTCAGTGTATACAATTTGCCACTCATCCGGCATTGTTTTATACACATCAAGAGGTAGTTAAAAGAACTTGTTCAAATTGCAGGACAAGTATAGTAAGAGTTATTGTGTCTGAAAATTAAGGGTAAACCTATTTTCTAGGAAAAATAAGAAAAATATTGAGCTGTCATCTTCTGAATTTACTCTAACAAAGTTCAAGGTTAAAAATGAAAGCAATAATTGAGAAATAAAATAGATGCAGTCTGGCTAATAAACTCAGTTTATGCATTTAACCGTTGTCCTGCTGAATAAATTAAAATGCCACGCCTGCTTATAATTTTCAGCCAATCAGATTAAATGATCCGAATTGTTGCTATAAATTCACATATTCTCATACTTAATGGCAAACAATGCAGATCCAGATCAGTTGGCTTCTTCAGAAGCCAACTGATCTGGATCTACACTGTTTGCAAAGACAGTGTATATCCAGGTTCAGCAGGACAAGGGTTAAGAAGGCTGTTTTCACACCCTGTCCTCTTAAAAACCATGTGAAGGACTTGTAAACTTTTACTTCTTGTACAATCAAGGCTTCTTGCTTATATGTTTGCAGTTTCAAGTATTCTTCAACAACATATAAAACCTTTATATCGTCAAGTGGTACAAAAAGCTCATGGAGCAATCAGTAATAAAATCTTGAATTTTAAACTAGTTTTCTCAAAGTTAATGTTGATTTGGTGTTTTACGTCTATTTCAACACAAGACACCAAGATAGCCCTGTATTGCTCACCTGATTACCAGACAAGTTTCGAGTCAATTGGCCGTTCGGTTCAAGAGAAGAAGTTCAATATAGATTTTCAAAATGGCCACCATCTTGGATTTCCAATCAGAATGATTTTAGCTACTTTTGATATAAAAGTCACCTCTATACTTCCAATGCAGTTTCAAGTCAATTGCCCTTTTGGTTCAGGATAAAAAAAGATCAAAAAAGAATTTTAACATGGCTCCTAAGGCGACCATATTGGATTTCCAATCAGAATGATTTTAGCTATTTATGATCCACAAGTCACCCTGATACTTCCTATCAAGTTTCGAGTCAATCGGCCTTTCTACACAGAAGTTCAAAAATAGATTTTCAAGATGGCGGCCATATTGGATTTCCGATCAGAAAAATTTTAGCTCTTTTTTATCTACAAGTCACCCAGATACCTCCTACCAAGTTTCGAGTAAATTGGCCTTTCGATTCGGGAGAAGAAGTGCAAAATAGATTTCTAAGATAGCATCCATCTTGGATATCTGATCGAAAGGATTTTAGCTATTTTTGTTCTACAAGTCACCCTGATGCTTCCTACCAAGTTTCGAGTCAATTGGCCTTTCGGTTCAGGAGAAGAAGGGCAAAACAGATTTCCAAGATAGCGGCCTTGGTGACCATCTTTTGTTTCTGACCGGAAAAAATTTAGCTCTTTTTTTTTTTTTTATCTACAAGTCACCCTGATGCTTCCTGCCAAGTTCCCAGCCAATTGGCCTTTCTTTCAGGAGAAGTGAAAAATAGATTTCAAGACCCATGGCCGCCATCTTGGATTTCCAATCAGTACTATTTTAGGTATTTTTGATCTACTAGTCACCCCAATGCTTTCTATCAAGTTTCAAGACAAACGGCCTTTCCTTTCAAGATGGTGGCCATCGCGGCCATCTTGGATTTCTCATCGGAACAATTTTATGTGTCTTCAAACAAGCGCAAAATGCAGAGATCCAGATTCATCCCATGCATGTACAAGGTCTCATCTAGTCATCTCCATTGATACATTCTATAGTGTCCAATAATTCTGCTAGTGGACAGTGAAGGGTCTGATCAGACTGCACAGACCTTTGCTAACCATTTTCACATGGTGCATCCCATGTGATCTTGTTGTAGAGTATATACACCACTACCTCTTTATAACACTATTGTTGGGGTCCATAGCATAAACCGTGTTAATTAAACAACCATGTTATATCCAAACAAAAATGTATAGATTATATTGAAAAATGACCATTTATGGTCATTTTTCAATATAATCTTTTCATTTTCGGGATCCATCTTTGAAGCATGTTATATCCAAAACTGTGTTATAACAAATCATGTTATAAGGAAGTTGTAGTGTATTAGTCAATTTATTTCACAAATCCCTTCATGGATGCCAAAGTTACAAACCAGACAGGAAGTACTGCCATCTGTTGTACAGGCAATTTATACAAAAGTTCCAGTATGACCTTACAGATACAGAGTAATACAAAGTTCAAATGTGACCTTGAACTTCAAGAAAAGGAGCCACATTTTACATGTGAAATAAGATCTTGTTGTGGGCTACATTTGTAAACAATTTTGTTTTACATGTGATATATGATCTTGTTGTGGGCTATTATACATTGTGAACAATTTATTTTAAGATCCCATCATTAACAATACAGTTAAAAGATAGAAGAAAATATCACCATAGTTTATATAAAGACCAAAGCACAAGTGTGACTTCAGATATTCATATTATTGGGAAATCGTTTTGCATCTGATACATGATCTTGTACATTTGATTATTTCAAAATCCTTTCATGCATCAAAGTTATTCAAAGCCAGGCTACTGCCAAGTTATATAGGCATTTTTTTTTAACAAAGTTCAGTGGTGGTCAAGCTGACCTTCAAGGAAGTGAGTTGGGTTTTACTAGGGTATATTAGTCTTTTCCTTTAATTATTTAAGTAAATAATGTATTCTTCCTTTTAATCTATTGTAGACTGAATGAACTCCCACACACTATATATTGGAAGATTCTAATTTTGATTTTAGGTATGTCAGATATTCTGAGAAAAAAATGGTTGAACTATTGCAAACAGTGGAGACCCTGATCAGACCTCACATTCTGTGGCATCTGATCTGAGTCTGCACTGTTTGCCAGTTACCCTTTTAATTTCTGAAAGGTTAGTAGCATGACATCTAGTTCTTGATTATGTTCTTTTTTTTTTTCCGACAAAAAGTATCAACATTTTCTTTATTTCTTCACAAAAATGTATGTTGTGGTACTACAATATATGTTTTCATAGACAAATGAGAAAAAAAAATGATCTGGCTACTTCTCATCTAGAGCAAAGCAATCTTTATTAAACGGGAGACAACTCTTACTGCTTTGTCAACATGTTATAGAAGGGAAGTCATTCCACAGTACTGATCAGAGTTTCACATACCATCTGAAAAAGGGCCAACAAGGATTTTAAAAACAGCTTTTTTCATTCATCAAGTCTTTATTGATCAAAGCAGTCTGTGAAAACTAATTTTAATCCTAAAAGCACTAAGCAAAAATGTAGCAGATGACATTCTATTTTTTTTTTATATTATTGTTTTTCTGAGAAAATAAGGCTTGGCATTTCATGTGAATCATCTGCTTAGCAAACGATTCATACAATATTCTAATTTTTTTTTGGAGAAAATGAAGCTTGGTATTTCATGTGAATTGTCTGGTAGGCAGATGATTCACATGAAATGTCAGCATTTTTTTCTCTGAAAAATGTTAAAAAAAAATCTGCTGCAGTTGTAATTAGCACTCTAAGGATTAAATGAGTACCAACTTGTAAAAAAAAAAAAAAAAAAAATGTATTTTATGACAATTCAGCCCATTAATGATAATCAACCTGAGCATCTAGTCATCAAAATAGTCTACAGTATTTGTTTGTGTTGAGGTTTACTGCCCAGTCGACCCATTAGGGTCATGTCAAGTGCACACTTTTCCTGGGTGGGCTTAGTCCTCTAAGGGGTTAACCAGTGCTTATGCACATTGTTTCCTCAGAAATTGACAACTGTCCCTCTTGAATCAGCAGAAGGAAGAGAATGACCAAAGAAAATATTTCATGATTAATCTCCATGATAGAATGTTGCCAGACCCAGCGGGGATCGAACTCCTGACCTGATCACTAGTTGGATGCGCATCCGAGTGAGCCACCAAGGCGGGCTAGTCTACAGTAACAAATCATATTATAAGCAGACAAAGAAAGAAACTGATCGGACTGCATGAATGGGCAGACTGACCTGAATCTTTGTTGTCCTCATATATTATACAGGGCCCAGTTGTTCAAAGCTAACGACATCTTTAAAGATTCGCTAAAATTTACATTTGCAATTTGCAAAAGCTACTCACATTTTTTCAGCAAAAAACATCAGAATACTGTGTATTAAATCCACTTAAACAGTTAACGAAATGACCCTTAATGAGCTCATTAAGCTAACAACGCTTTGAACAACTGGGTCTTGGTCCCTTACTGAAGCTGCCAATTATATGCTGATTCAGCAATAATTGATAACCTTGGTTTGCTTTTCATCAAATTAGCAGGTGAGAGATTTGATCTTTTTAATTTTTTTTTTTTAATATGAAAATTGGTCTTGACATTTCATGTGAAATTGTCTAAACAGGAGAGCATTCACATGAAATGTCAAGTCCTATTTTCACAGAACTATAAGCTAATGTGTTTGTTTGTTTGTGTTGAGGTTTTATGGCCCAGTCAACCTAATGGGGTCATGTCGAGCGCGGCCAGTTTATCTAACCATACGTTTACTAGACAGGCTTAGTCCTCTACGCGGTTAACCAGTATTGTGCACATTCTTTCGCCAGAAACTGACAACTGCCCTTCTTGAATCAGCGGAAGTTATCTGCTAGTATTTAAATTTGATCAGGATTAATTTTAACCCTTTTAAATGCCATGCAAAACTGTTGCACAGGAAACATTTTTTTTTATTTATTTATTTTTTTTTTTTATTTGTCAGAGAAAATAAGCTTGACATTTCATGTAAATGGTCTGCCCAGCAACAATTCACATGAAATATCAAGCTTTATTTTCTCTGAAAAATTAAAAAGAAGTATTTCAAAATGTTATCTGATACAGATGCTTCAAGGGTTAAATAATCTGTGATTACTGAAACTGTTTCTCCCATTCAAAGGCCTTAAAACTCATACATCACATTTGCAGACAGATTTGAAAAGGAAAAAGAAGTAAAAAATATGCTTTGTCTGAAACCCTAGCCACAGATTAATGGGTATCGGCTGCAAGTTGTATATGTTTAGCATGCTTGATAAAAATTTCACTGCGCAACATTTTAACCCTACTCCTGCTGAACCCTAATATACACTGCTTTTGCAAACTGTGTAGATCTAGATCAGCTGGCTTCTTCTTCAGCAGCCAACTGATCTGGATCTGCACTGTTTGCCATTCAGCATGTAAATTTATATCAACAAACTGGATCAAGTAATCTGATTGGCTGAAAATTTGAAGTGGGTTTGGCATTTTGATTTATTCAGCATGACAAGGGTTTAAATATTGTTTTATAATTTTCCATCCTAAATATGGTTTTACATTTCATGCAAAATGTCTCCTTAGGAGTATGAAATGTCAAATTCTATTTTCTGGGAAAAAATAAGAAATACATCATCTATTTGTTGTCCCCTGAATTTGTTAGGTTAATATTGCAGAAGCTAAACATTTTTGTTGAATTACTTCAGGGCAGTATTTTGTGGAAACATTTTTCTTATCATTCCATTCAATTTGCTGCTTGACCATTTTCTGCAAAGGTAGAATTTTGGCTCCCAAGCCCCAGGCTACCAGTTGGCCATGCTCTACTACACCAGGGCAACATTTTTAATTTGAGCTGTTGCAACCACCCATTCTCACCCTCTGCCCCACCCCACCTCCAAAAGGGCAAAAGAAAATGTGAAATCTTGTTCTACTCTGCATACCATTAAAGGAAAGAAAATGATATTTTCAGTAGATAGCTCTGTCAAAATTTTTCTGTCTCCCTTCTGAAAATGGGACTACTCCAAAAGAAAAGAATTTGCTCCGCTTTCAGAGAAGACCCTTCTCATGAGAGGCTTGGTGTGGCAACAGAAAGTCACAAAAGTCATCTCCCTTGTAACAAATGGCCAAAACTACACATTTATCTGTCTAGTCCTCTGAATTTGTTATCCTAAAAGACCATGTTCTGAAAAAGTGTATCTGACCCCCACTCTCTTTGGTCCCACCCACAGGTGTAAACCCAAAATTTTGATAAACCAACACATATCAACATATCATGTATCCTAAAGACACGCCCAAGTTTCGAGTTTATAACCAACAAGTCCAGAAGGATATACATACCATCAATTACAACAAAAAGACATGATACCGGAAGTTGGTAGGAAATATCCTGAAGTGTTTCCACCTCTGTCGTCCCCTCCTGAAAAGGGTCTATTATAAAAGGAAAGAATTTGCTCACAAGGGGAGCAAATTCTTTCCTTTTAGAATAGACACTTTTCAAAAGGGGCTTGGTGTGCTGGAAAGCAAGCAGAAAGTTGCAAAAATTGTCTCCCTTGTAAATGAAAAAGGGCAGAAAGCATATGAAATGTATCGAGTCCTCTTAAGTTAATAATTATGAAAGATAGTACCTCTGTGCATCAACAATATTCCACCACATGACAAAAGTGAAACTGCTAAATAACCATCAATATAAGCTTCACAGAAGAACTAAAATAGCAAAGGATAACAATGGAGCCGCAATGTCAATAAATGTACCTTTGGACATGTGCGCCAAGCAAAGGTTCAGATCAGCCAGCTTATTTACGCAGTCTGATCAGAATCTTCACTGGAAATATTTCGGATAGCCAAGGATGCAAAGTACCTTCATGTGGACGGAGAAGACTGATCAGACTGCGCAGATGTGCATGCTGAGTTGAGTCTTCATTGGGCGTATATGTCAGAAGGTACATTTCTCCTTTTGCGGCTCATTTATTAAATGATGATGAGTCACTTAACAACCCTAAAGGTCTGTAAATTGGAATTTATGGGCCTTAATAAGTTTATAACTGTAATCATATAGGTCTATATTGTCAATAATGCATGATAACTAAAAGCTGAAAATGCTCATTTATATGTGCCATAAATATGTTTCATCTCAACCACAGCCAAGGATTTTAACCTGTTAACCCTGGTCCTGCTGAAACTGGATACGCCTTGCCTTTGCAAACTGTGTAGATCCAGATCAGTTGGCTTCTGAAGAAGCCAACTGACCTGGATCTACATTGTTTGACATTAAGTATGTGAATATGTATTAATAATCTGGATCAAGTAATCTGATTGGCTGAAAATTAGAAGTGGGCTTGGTATCTTAAACTATTCAGCATGGCAAGGGATAATTGTATTTACCCTAAGTATTTGGTCTGACAAACAGTAAAGAACCAGATCAAACCAGATCCAGATCAAATGACACATGCCACAGAATGTGTCATCTTATCAGGGTCTACTATGTTTGCCACTCATCCAGCAGTTTTTGGGGCGGTTGCCAAACTGCCACCAGTTAACATACCACATTTTATAAATAACAAAACAAAAGAAAATTTCAAACTACTGCAGAAATAAGATTTTAACCATATATTGAGTACAATATCTGCAGACAAATATGAATAATCCAAGAAAATGCACCAAATTTACAGCATTGGGTAAACAGTGTAACCCAAGCCATGATCCTACTATACAAAACACCGAAAAGAACTTTTTCCGCTGAAAAATGGCTATAGGGTACTGAAAAGGATTAATTTCAGCAAAAATTTCAATCGTCTGTAGAGCTCTATAGAATTTCAGGCAAGTGCACAGGTACAACAATCACATGCCGGACAACCAAAGGAAACCCCAATACAAGAACAGCTGATCTAATGAAAACTGTCAATAAGCAGCGCTTATTCGATACCACCCGCATAAAGCATAAAACCTTTTTCTAACAAAATTTAAGTTTCAAAGTGCTGGCGTGACCTTGAAAATAAAGTCAAGGCCACCAAAATCTAATAAAACCAGCAATTGGTTAAAGAGATAGTGTGCACACAAACTTTTTACTGCATTAACAAGGCTCGCTTTTTTGAGTATTTATAGTGTAGTGACCTTGAAAATAAGGTCAAAGTCACCAAAATCTAATTACTTCTTTGCCCTATCCTTATGATGTATCTGTGCTTGTTCGTCAAATTCCAGCCATTGGTTAAAGAGATAGTGTGCACACAAACTTTTTACTTCATTAACAAGGCTCCTTTAGGCTCCTTTTTGGGTATTTATAATGTAGTGACCTTGAAAATAAGATCAAGGTCACCAAAACCTAATCACTTCTTTCCCCTATACTGATGATATATCTGTGCTAGTTTGGTTAAATTCCATCCATTGGTTAAAGAGATAATGAGCACACAAACTTTTTACTGCATTAACAAGGCTCTTTTTTTTTGAGTATTTATAGTGTAGTGACCTTGAAAATAAGGTCAAGGTCACCAAAATCTAATCACTTCTTTGCCCCATCCTGATGATGTATCTGTGCTAGTTTGGTCAAATTCCAGCCATTGGTTAAAGAGATATTGTGCACACTATCTTTTTACTTCATTAACAAGGATCCTTAAGGCTCATTTTTGAGTATTTATAATCTAGTGACCTTGAAAATAAGGTCAAGATCACCAAAATCTAACCACTTCTTCCACCCATCCTGATGATGTATCTGTGCTAGTTTGGTTGAATTCCAGTGATTAATTAAAGAGATAGTGTGCACACAATTTTTTTCTGCCTTTTTTTCTGTATTAAGAAAAAAATTTACAAAGGGCAATAACTCCAAGAGAATAGGCCCTTAGCCCTTTTTTTCTCTTATGTAGGTACATCTTATTGATATCACTGTGTCTGCAGAAACTGATGAATATCCATCACTGCGTTTTCAAGATATTAGGAAAAAACCAATGTCACGGATGGACACTGGACAGACTGACAGATGGACGGACAGACAATGTGAAAACAGTATACACCCCCCCCCCCCCCCCCCCCCAAACAAAGTTTGCAGGGGGTATAAAAACATCATCCACGTTCTTACCTGTAGATAATGCAGTTTACAGTATCTGTTGGACAGTCGGGAAATACCTTCAGCAAAAGAGGGAGCATCAGAGAAATTAAGAAGTAATATTTAGTGATAATTCTGGGATAATTTTTCTTATTTCGCCATAAAAACATATGTTGTGGGTACTTATTTGAAGTGCCTTACTGAGGCGCTTCTAATGAGAACCCACAACATATGCTTTTATGGAGAACTGGAGAAAATTATCACCAAATCTCCCTCTTAACAAGTCCTCTGGAGCAGTTTGATCTGGGTTTATACTGTTTGCTCAGAGAATTCTGTCTAAATATAAAGGGTAACTGTGTAAATAATTTTTCATTACCCCTTCAACTAGGATTCTCTTACCAATGTTCGACTATGTAATTAGTGTAATTTGTTTTACTTTGAACTAGAACCAAGCTTATATATATATAAATCATGAAGTATTTGTAATTAACATGGTTTCTTTCAGGGGCAGATCAAGGATGGTTCAAATTTGCTAAAGGCTGGTACAATTTGACCATTTTGCCAGCATTTTTTCAAAATTCATTGTGAAAATGAAATAATTTAGACTGATGGGGACTTGACTGACCCCTGAACCCCCTCTAAATCTGCCACTGTCTTTTTCTTTGGACTAGTGGCAAGCTTACATATATGCAAATAATGAAATATTTAGAGGCATCCCTTCAACGGTTTTGTAATGACTTTTCTGGACTAAGGAGGTGCAACTAGCCTTCTTAGAGCAGCCAGCAGAACTGTAGTCGACAACATTCTAATTTGTATAAATTACTTTTCATAGAAAATGAGGCTTGGCATTTCAAATGACTTTTCTGCTAGGTAGATTTTTCATAATTTTTGCTGAAGTAATTCTAATCAGTCCTCACTGGGCATTTTGTGAACAGCCAAAGCCAAGGTTTCTTCTGGCAGACTGAACTCTATGCAGGATTACTTGGTTTAAGCACACATATGTGCACAAGTCCAGGTACAGGAATATTTGCTACAATAATTTTTCTAATAGTTACCTCAAAATGTTATTCATAGGTACACTAGAACCTCTGTATAATATGTTTCATTATAAGACAATTTTGGATATAAGACTGTTTAAAGACAGACCCCAAAACTACTGTATCCGAACAAAAAATGTATAGATTATATAGAACAAGAGGACTATGATGGTCCTATATCGCTCACCTGAGCAAACAGATTTGCATACTTACTGTTGAAATTTCAGCCAAGTTCACGGCTCTAAGATTTTTGTATAAATTTTATAGCCCTGCCCCCCCACCCCCACCCCCAGCGGCCATAATTTTTTTAATGCATCATGACGAATTGAACAGACTCTTGAAAGCTGATCACCAAAGGAACATTTCTGCCAATTTATATTGAAATTGGTCCTGTGGTTTCTGACAAAAAGATTTTTAAAGTGTTTTATATAGCTATAGAGCCTTGCCCACGAACGGCCATGTTTTCTGATGAATCATGACAGCTTGAACAAACTTGGTAGGGGGTCACCAAAGGAACATTCCTGCCAAGTTATACTGAAATCTGTTCAGTGGTTTCTGACAAGATTTTAAAAGTTTTCTATTTAGATATATAGGGAAAATAAACCCCACCCCCTAGCAGCCATGTTTTTTTACAAATTATGATTGCTTGAACAATCTTAGTAGAGGGTCACCAGAGCAACATTCCAGCCAAGCAATATTGAAATGGGTCAGGGGGTATTTGACAAGAAGAATTTTAAAGTTTTCTATACAGATATATATGGAAAACAAGAGGCCCACGGGCTACAGATTGCTCACCTGAGTGACATAGCCACTGCAGATATGCAGATGTTATGCAACAATTTTCCAATCCTGTCATCGCAACTAATGAAAAGATCATCCTTTAAGCATTTCTTAATTTTGAAAAAGAATATTATTCACGGCATGACAGTCAATGGAGCGTGATCATTTGAACAAACTCAATCACATTTCAACAGTAGAAATTTGGAGGCAATTGGCTAAGTGGTTTCTGAAGAATCATGATTTTATACATGTAAACAGCTCAGTGGCAGGGAAATATAATAAACATAAACAAGATGGCAGCCGTCTTGGATTTCCAATCAGAATGATTTTAGCTACTGTTGATCTACAAGTCACCTCGATACTTCCAATGAACTTTGAGTCAACTGCCCTTTCGGTTCAGGAGAAAAAGTTCAAAACAAGATTTTCAAGATGGACCATAGCCACAATTTGGGATTTCCTATCGCACAATTTGAGCTATTTTTGATCAACAATTCACCCCAATGCTTCCTACCAAGTTTCGAGTCAACTGGCCTTTCAGTTCAGAAGAAGAAGGGAAAAATAGATTTTCAAGATGGCTGCCATCTTGGATTTCTGATCAGAATGATTTTAGCTATTTTTGTATCTACAAGTCATCCCAATCCTTCCTACCAATTTTCAAATCAACTGACCCTTTGGTTCAGGAAAATAAGCAAAAAAAAGAGTTTCAAGATCTTGGATTTCTGATCCAAACAATTTAAGCTATTTTAGATCTACAAGTCAACCGAATGCTTCTTACCAAGTTTCGAGTCAAATCGCCTTTCAGTTCAGGAGAAGCGAAAAATAGATTTTCAAGATGGCTGTCATGGCGGCCATCTTGGATTTCTGATAGGGATGATTTTAGCTATTTTTGTTCTACAGGTCCACTGTGGTATACCAGAGAGTGGCTTCAAACGGAACTTGCGACTCTGTCCGACGGGTAATCGCATACTTGGGGTTTGGATTTCAGGCAGGTCACTTGTTTATTTTATTAATTTTATTGTTTTTGATTACAGCCAGCCCGTTTGGATGCTAGCAGAAACAAGATTAGGTAATAACTGTTCCCTCATAATAGCTAAATGCGAGAGAAAGGGTCTTTTAGACGAGAGAGACTCAAAGATGTCTGGGTCGATCACGGCGAATATATCTTTTTCATTTCAAGGGAGCGTCAATAAAATGTGTTTTCTAATAATTATCCCAGTCAAAAGAAAGGATATTTGACCTTTTGAGAGCAAAATTTATTTCCCTCGCCTTGTACAACAACTATGTAGCACAATTTCCCCGATTTATGATTTTCAATGAATAAACAATTGTACACTGTCTTCGGCACGACTGTCCGCAGTCTTGCTACTGTACGTAATCAATAGTTGCCACCAGTGCTTTTTTGACTGTCCGCAAACTTGCGACTATAAAATTACAGCCGGTCAGTAGTTTTCAATTGATTTTAATGCTTTATGCGACTGCAGTCTTATGGATACTCGTCTAGAGACATAGTTAGTCGCGTCTACAATGCAATATCGGTGAAATACAATTAAATGCATAAAATCAAATTTAAATAAAAATGCTTTTATTCAGTCAAATATGCAGTATCACTTTATTTCAAGTACCGAAAACACTATCGATCACAAAGGTTGAATTTACATTCAAACATATTCAAAACACATGTTACTAACATGATAAGTGATTTAAGACTATACTGAGGTACTGCTTCAATTAGCCCGACCAGTTACCCCTCAATACAAATGTTTCTTGAAAGGTCTGTTGAGATTTTGTTGTTGTTTTTATGTTGATGTTCTACGACCCATTGACCCATTTTAAGTCATTTTGGGCGTGGTCAGTTGTCATCATAAGACTACTAGGCAGTTTACGAATACTTAGTTCCCCTTTTTTTGGCCATTGACCATATGCTAAAATTGCCCGTCTTGAACCAATGATCTAGAAACACTGTGATAACCAAATCTCAAGAATGCTGGTAATGTGCAGCTCTTTATACGAATATATCCCTGGAATATATGGAAGCAGCGAAAGAGAATGTGTCCAACAAGACCTTCAACCCACATATATAGGCATATCTATCTATCTATCTATCTATCTATCTATCTACCGTCCGTCTGTCCGTCCGTCCGTCCGCCCTTCTATCTATCTATCTATCTATCTATCTATCTATCTATGTGTCCGGCATTCTTTACATTTCGTCTGCTGTTGTATAGCGCAGAAAGCCTTTGTAGAATAAAGGCTGTTTAGTTTTCTATCTTTACATTTATTTTACCATTTAATATACAACTAGAATAGTCTCTCTTGCATAATCTCTTCTGCAGAAGACGAGGAATACGGAAGTCCTTGGAAACTATGATATAATACTATTCGCTAAATTTGGCCTAAATCTGAGCACAGTAACTGTTATTATACCCGAAATGAATGACTACGTCCGGTAGATGCAGTCCATTGTAAATTTTGTATATACATTTGTTACAGATGTGTCCGACATTTTTCATCGTCGACCTCGACAATATAGATTAACCCGCATTTACAAAATAAAATCTTCTTCCTTATACACTGGACAAGCTCATTTCTGATTTTAGGGATATTCTTCTATGTTAGAAATACATTATTTCATGTACATAGTGTCGGTCTTAGCACCTGTCGCTGAGCTCGTGCTCAGGACTACTCCATTCAGAGTTAGACATCCATTAGAACTATGAATTACACAATTAAGAAAATAAAAGAAAGGAACGACAGAAAGAATGACAAGATGTCGGAGGAGTGTATTGTGTTTGGGTAGTCTGTTTGTTCTTTCATTCGTTCTACACACTTTGCATAGAGATAGGATATTGAAATTTTGTGTAAAGAATCAGAAAAAAAACAAAAAACAAAAAAAAACTAAACACTTGTATGGTTTCCGTCTGACGTAGTTCCTGAGTTTTTTGACCAACACAATAGACTCTAATCAGCAAGACATCTCGAAACGGGTTTGATTTTGAATCTTGACACTTGGTATGCTGATTGGGAATGATGAGTCAATTACCCAATAATTAAATTTTAACGGGGTTATGCCGCTTGTAACATGATGATTATGAAATGTTGTCAGCAAGCTATCTCGGTAATTATTTGAGCTAAAGCAGGGCCTAACCGAAACTTGGTGTGCTTATATGATTAGTAGATTACTCGACCAGCCTGGCATGACCCTAGTAGTGTTGACTGGACCATTAAACCAACTCAAACAAAAAATCTAAAAGAAATGACAAAAGTACAAAAACACTTCCTTGAGAAAGTAAATGAATACGCTCCCAAGAGAGATGACTCTTGAAGTATCCTCTCAGTCCGACATTCTACCATTTGCAGAAGGAAAAAGAAGCGTAGCAAGAAATCTTTTAAAAGATTCCGATGTATGTTCATCAAGCAATGCGTATAAGATTATGATCAGTGCCATTTAGATAGGCTTTACTCAAATTCAAGGAGTGTTTGTTTGAGGTGAGGTAATTACTGTAAAAACTCTAAGTATTGAGACAGATAGGCCTTTGTAAACATTGTAGACCCTGACACCACAGTGCGCAATATAACAGACGCATCAAGAGGTGGTAGACTATATAAAACTTAGGATAAATACGGTATAATTTAAATACCGATTAAGAAAATGAATGTATCCACGGTCTCGACCAGAACATTTTACTATAGGCAGGCTAAATTTTATTAACAATAAAATCTCCTTTGAAAGTGAATGATAAGTTTACGTCATGAATGCATGAAACGAATGAATCTCAATTTTGTTTAGACACGAGTGCCAAGGATTCGAATGTTTTATTCATTCTCTTCTGAGTATGGCCGGTTTGGAAATGTTGTGTTATTTGTGAGTGGACCATTTCTGCGAAATTTTTGCCTTGAGGGGATAATTGTTTGCTGTTGGTTTTATTTTCTCTCAAATTTATATGAGATATGTGATATAACCTTTAAGATATCTAACTTGCTTAAACGTATCAGATATCTAATATAACATTTTAAAAGATGTTTTCTTTAGTAATTAAGATATCTTATATTTGATATATGACATGTGATATAGAAAATAAGATAATTAATATAGTGTAATGTATAAGATAAATACCATATAAGATATCTAGTTTGACATATAAGATATCTTATTTGGTATATAAGATATCATATATAGGATATAAGATATAAAGTAAAGAGGATATTTCATTTATTCAATTAAATAAGCTCATTTAGTAAATCAGATATCTTATATAATATATCAGCTATCTTATATAGGATATAAGATATCTAATATAGGATATAAGATATAAAAGTTATCTATTTTGCACAGTAAATAGTAAAATGGCTCGCTATAAACATGCCAATTGTGTTTGCCTTATAAAATATTTGTCTCCACTGTTCAGATATCTTATATAGGGTATAAGATATCTAATATAGGGTATAAGATATAAAAGTTACCTATTTTGCACAGTAAATAGTAAAATGGCTTGCTATAAACATGCCTATTGTGTTTGCCTTATAAAATATTTGTCTCCACTGTTTTCAGATTTCGACTACACGATGAGCTTAGTGAACAAATACAAGTGCAAGATGTGTGAATTTTCTTGTGGTCAATTTACTGAGATAATTGACCACAGGATTATCAGACACCAGGATGAAGAAATAAAAATAAGATTTGATTGAGTTGGGGTTTAACGACACGTCAACCCTTGTGGGTCATTTTGTGTCGTCTCCCAGAGAAAGGGAGAAAATAGACAGAAGAGATAGCAGAAGAGATGAAAGGGAGGGACAGTGAAGAAAGAGAAACAGGAATGAAAGTGAAGAAACAGAAGAAATAAAAACATCACCTCCCTACCCTTACCTGCTACAAGGATAGCAGGCCTTGCCCAACTATAAGCCAATATCAGCTGGACGCCCCGAGTGACAAAAGATACATGACACCTTCGCACCACCCAACCACCCACTAAATAAAAATAAGAAAATTTGTGGGAAAAGATTCGGCAAATGCCGCAATTTGGTTAACACGGAATTTTCCTGTGACACCTATTATTGTAAAAAAACAATAGTTGTTTCAAATACAGTGAACCAACAACAGAAAAAGTGAAAGTAGCTCCACTTGTTCCCAGGAGAGATGAATGCAAAATCAAATCCCCAGCTCTAGAAGGTCTTATAGGCGGTCACACGACTTACTGAACTACCGAAATACCACCGAAATACCCGTGAAAAACACAGGAATATAGTGAATGTTTTTCGTGGTGGCAGGGCGTGGCCTAAATGTGAGCAAATGACATTGCCCATCACTATCAAAATAGCTCAGTCTATTCATAAATTTGGTTGAACAGCATTTCTATTACACTGACACTCTAATGCGCCTGGTTAACGCAGTCGGTTGTAAATTTTGTATATGCATGTAATTGTCACAGATGCCACTTGTAATACAATGATAACTAAATCTTGTCAGCAAGATATCTCGAAAACTATTTGAGCCAATGTAGGGTTTTACGAGATTTGGTGTGCTTATATGGTATGATGAGTAGACAGTGTTGACTGGACCGTAAAACTAAATTAAACAATGATATAATAAATGACAAAAGTACCAAACGCTTCACAAGTGGATCAGGATTCTTCGGAAAGTAAATGAATAAGAGAGATGAATCTTGAAGTATACATTTATCCTCTCTATCCAGCATTCAAACATTTGAAAACAACAGGTAAAATAAGAGAGAGAAAAATAAAAAGAAAAAAAAGGAGCGTAGCAAGAAATCTCAAGACTATGATGTTTGTTGTATGTTCATCAAGCAATGCGCATAACATTAGGATTTTCTCAAATTCAATGAGTATTTGTTAGAAATGGAAGTAATTACCGTAATAACCCTAAGTATTGAGACAGAAAGACGTTTGTTAACATTGTAGACACAGATCAGATACCGCAGTACGTGGCATCTGATCATGGTCTACATTGTTTGCCATACACACAGCACTATTACAGAAACATCAAGAGGTAGTAGAATGGACGGACCATTTCACAATTATGGTAAGCAGACAAGGTATCCCAAAACTTGGGATAAAGACGGTATAACTTTAATACCGATTTAAAAAATTAACGCATCTGAAGGAGGTGCATAATTAAACTCCTCCCGGTCTCCAAGAACAATTTAACAATTTAATGTACCTGTAAACAACAGAGGTATGCACTCGATATGACCCAACTGGGTTGACTAGGCCGTAAAACCTCAACACAAACAAAGCAAACAACTCTATTAATTTAAAAGTATACATTTACTTATTTGTCACAATAGTCTATATGGCCATATCTCACAGATGCCATAACGAGACTGACCACAGTGTACACCGATCCTGTAATGACTAATTGCGACAAGCTCTGACTGTTGAGATATATATCAAATTAACAACAACTTGAAATAACATAATCCAGCAAAACCATGAGAAAACATCAGCTTCAGGGGTTTGTTACTATGTAAGACTCAAACCAGTTTGCTAGGCGACAGAAGGCAGTTAGGGTCATCAAAGTTCAATTTTTAAAACAGTTACAGGTATTTACTTTCTACGTAGCGAATAGTTTGATCAGTCTTGCATCACTATTTATGGTTTTAAAAAAGTTATTTATAGCTATTCATACAGACATTTTACACTGCGCTCTTCTTTAATATGCTAATCAGAATGGGCGGATGCGCGTACTGATCTGCGCCTTTGCTGTTCGCCTATGACAAAACAGATTTTCTCGTGACGTGACTCAATTCAAACTTCATATTTAGTTTCATTTTTGGGAGAGATCTGAAGTCTGTACAACAAAGTGTGGAATATATTTTGTTTGGTGTACTTGTTGGACAGAAGATATCATTTTCAGAACACATAGCTGTTGTTCAGTACATTGTGGGGCCTTAAACCTCTATCAGTACCTTCCCATAGTGCAGTTAATATTTCCCGGTCCCTTGGGATAAATAACTTATTTTTGATTATTTGGAATATACCTTGTTGCCGACAACTACTTTTGATAACCACTCAATAAAACCTAGCCTTGTATATTCATATCTTATTTAATATCCTTGCTTCAAAAGGATCTCCTTTTCAAAACAGACGAAGAAATGCCAGTTAATCCCCGTTTGTAGTTACTCTGACGAGATAATGCCATGAGGTATGTTTCTAGACCAGTATCCATAAAACAAATGGCTGAAATAGACTCTTCTACCTTATCTCTTTGGACCGATCCATTTCCAGCAGAAAGGTGTCTTGTTAGTTTTATAAGTAGTATGTTTCATAACAATGTATTTAATGCAAACAGTGTAGACCCTGATTAGACGCCGCGTTCTGTAGTGTCTGATCTGGGTCTACACTGTTTGCCACTGTCCCTTTTATGGGATACTAAGTATAAATGGGTTAAAACCAGTTGAAAAATACTCACTATTTGTATCTCCTATAATCACAAGTTTGCGGACAGTCAAGAAAGCATCTAAGACAAGACTGCGGACAGTCATCTCTAAGACAGTGTTATACTGTTTATCCGTCGGAAATCATATTTCCGGGAAACTGGGCTAAATAATGAATGTATATGACGAAGGAAATGGTTTTCGCATTCTAAGGGTCTAACAGGTCTTTGATTTGACTGAGATAATTATTAGAAAATTCATTTTCTTGACGCTCAGTCGAAATGAAAACGCAATATTTGCCGTGATCGTCCATTGAGTCTTAAAGTCTCTCCCGACTAAAAGGCCATTTCTCCAGCACTTTGCTATTACAAGTGAACAATTATTATCCAATCTCGTTTCTGCTAACATCCAAACGGGCTGGCTGTAATCAAAAACAATAAAAAAAATAAAATAAACAAGTGACCTGCCTGAAATCCAAACCCCAAGTATGCGATTACCCGTCGGACAAGTTCCGTTTGAAGCCACTGTCCGGTATACCACAGTGAGGTCACCCTGATGCTTCCTACCTAGTTTAAAGTCAATAAGCCTTTCGGCTCAGGAGAAGAAGAGATTAAATGTTTTTTCCCATACAAATGCATAGGGAAGCAAACTTGACCTTGCCGTAAAAAGGTCAAATGTCAATGTACAACCATTATTTTAGCAACTTTGGTAGACACCCTGTCCCCAATGATTAAGCAAAGATTCAGACCCAAGGCATCCTCATTCTGGAGGAGAAGATTTTCAAAGGTTTTTACCATATATGGGCATGGCGGCCAACTTGGTCAATGAACCGCGACCATTTTAGCAATCTTTCATTCCCCCAACCTAAGGAGGCTCCATATGAAATTTGAGCAAAACTGGCAAAGAGGCTACAGAGGAGAAGTCCTTTGAAATTCTGAATATTTTTCCCATACAAATGCATAAGGAAGCAAAATTGAACTCACCGTAAAAAGGTCAAATGTCAATGTATTTTAGCAACTTTGGTAGACCTCCTGTTTCCGATGATATGTGTAAAGATTCAGTCACAAAGCATCCTCAGTTTTGGAGAAGAATATGTTTAAAGGTTTTCCTATACAAATGCATAGGGAAGCAAATTTGACCTTGCCGTAAAAAGGTCAAATGTCAATTTACGATATTTATTTTAGTAATTTTGGAAGATCTCCTGTCCCTGATGACTTATGCAAAGATTCAGCCCCAAGGCATCCTCCATTCTGGAGAAGAAGATTTTTGAAGGTTTTTACCATATATGGGCATGGTGGCCATCTTGGTCAACAAACCGCAACCATTTTAGCAACTTTGGTAGACACCCTGTCCCCACTGATTAAGCAAAGATTCAGACCCAAGGCATCCTCATTCTGGAGGAGAAGATTTTCAAAGGTTTTTACCATATATGGGCATAGCGGCCAACTTGGTCAATGAACCGCGACCATTTTAGCAATCTTTCATTCCCCCAACCTAAGGAGGCTCCATATGAAATTTGAGCAAAATTGGCCCAGGGGCTCCAGAGGAGAAGTCGTTTGAAATTCTGAACATTTTTCCCATACAAATGCATAAGGAACCAAAATTGACCTTACCATAAAAAGGTCAAACGTCAATGTACGGCCATTATTTTAGAAACTTTGGTAGACCTCCTGTTTCAGATGATATACAGTTGTATGTAAAGATTCAGCCACAAGGCATCCTTGGTTTTGGAGAACAAGATTTTTAAAGGTTTTTCCCATATAAATGCAAAGGGAAGCAAACTTGACCTTGCCGTAAAAAGGTCAAATGTCAATATAGGATATTTATTTTAGCAATGTTGGTAGACCTTCCATCCCCGATGACTTATGCAATGATTCAGCCCCAAGGCATCCTCGGTTCTGGAGAAGAAAAATTTTAAAGGTTTTTACCATATATGGGTATGGCGGCCATCTTGGTCAATGAACCGCAACCATTTTAGCAATCTTTCATTCCCCAAACCTAAGGAGGCTCCATATGAAATTTGAGCAAAATTGGCCAGAGGCTCCAGAGGAGGTCATTTGAAATTCCCAACATTTCTCCCATACAAATGCATAAGGAAGCAAAATTGACCTTACCATAAAAAGGTCAAATGTCAATGTGCGACCATTATTTTAGCAACTTTGGTAGACCTCCTGTTTCCGATGACATATGTAAAGGTTCAGCCATAAGGCATCGTCGGTTTTGGAGAAGAAGATTTTTAAAGGTTTTTCCCATACAAATGCATAGGGAAGCAAACTTGACCTTGCCGTAAAAAGGTAAAATTTCAATATACAACCTTTATTTTAGCAATTTTGGTAGACCTGCCATCCCTGATGACTTATGCAAAGATTCAGCCCCAAGGCATCCTTGGTTCTGGAGAAGAAGATTTTTAAAGGTTTTTACTATATATGGGCATGGCGGCCATCTTGGTCAATGGAACGCAACCATTTTAGCAATTTTTCGTTCCCCCAAACTAAGAAGGCTCCATATGAAATTTGAGCAAAATTAGCTCAGGGGCTTCAGAGACAAAGTCATTTGAATATGTTAACGGACGGACAGATGGATGGACAGACGGACGACGGACGAAAAGTGATCACAATAGCTTATCCTGAGCATAGCTCAAGTGAACTAATAAGCCCTGTCCTCTGGGGACCATGTTTTTTGACGTATCGTGACAGCTTGAACATTCTTGGTAGAAGGTAACCAAAGTAACATTCCTGCCAAGTTACATTAAACTCGGTCCAACTGTTTCTTACGAGAAGATTTTTAAAGTTTTCTGTATAGATATATAGAGAAAAAAAGCCCCACCCCTAGTAGCTATGTTTCTTGACGAATCATGACGGCTTGAACAATCTTGGTAGAGGGTCACCAAAGAAACATTCTTGCCAAGTTATATTGAAATCAGTCCATTGGTTTCTGACAAGATGATTTTTAAAGTTTTCTATATAGATATATAGGGAAAATAAGCCCAACCCCCTGGCAGCAATGTTTTTTGATGAATCACGATTACTTGAATAATCTTGGTAGAGGGTCACCAAAGAAGCATTTCTGCCAAGTTATAATGAAATCGGTCCAGTGGTTTCTGACAAGAAAATTTTTAAAGTTTTCTATATAGGCATATAGGGAAAATAAGCCCCGCCCCCTGGCGGCCATGTTTTTTGACAAATCATGACTGCTTGAACAATCTTGATAGAGGGTTACATAAGAAACATTCCTGCAATGTTACACTGAAATAGGTCCAGTGTGACAAGAAGATCATTAAAGATTTCTATATAAATATATATGGAAAATAAGCCCCGCCCCCTAGTGGCCATGTTTTTTGACAAACCATGACGGCTTGAACAATCTTGGTAAAGGGTCACCAAGGAAACATTTCTGCCAAGTTATATTGAAATTGGTCCAGTGGTTTCTGACAAGATTTTTTCAAGTTTTCTATATAGATATATTGGGAAAATAAGCCCCGCCCCCTAGCGGCCATGTTTTTTGACAAATCATGACGGCTTGAACAATCTTGGTAGAGGGTCACCAAGGAAACATTTCTGCGAAGTTATATTGAAATCAGTCCTTTGGTTTCTGAATAGAAGCTTTTTAAAGTTTTCTATATAGACATTAAGGGAAAAAAGGTCCCCCACCCACCCCACCAAATCCAAATTGCTTGAACAATCTTGGTGGAGGATCACCAAAGGAACATTTCTGCAAAATTATATTGAAATCGGTTCAGTGGTTTCTGACAAGAAGATTTTTTAAGTTTTCTATATAGATATATTGGGAAAATAAGTCCCGCACCCTATCAGCCACGTTTTTTGACGAATCCAAATGGCTTGCACAATCTTGGTAGAGGATCACCAAAGGAACATTTCTGCAAAATTATATTGAAATCAGTCAAGTGGTTTCTGAGAAGAAGATTTTTAAAGTTTTCTATATAGATATATAGGGAAATTAAGCCCCATCCCCTGGTGGCCATGTTTTTTGACGAATCCAAATGGCTTGAACAATTTTGGCAGAGGATTACCAAAGGAACATTTCTGCAAAATTATATTGAAATCCATCCAGCAGTTTCTGACAAAAAAGATTTTTAAAGTTTTCTATACAGATATATAGTGAAAATAAGCCCTGGCCCCTGGTGGCCATGTTTTTTGACAAATCCAAATGGCTTGAACAATCTTGGTAGAGGATCACCAAAGGAACTTCTGTAAAATTATATTGAAATCGGTCAAGTGGTTTCTGACAAGAAGATTTTTAAAGTTTTCTATATAGATATATAGGGAAAATAAGCCCCATCCCCTGGTGGCCATGTTTTTTGACAAATCCAAATGGCCTGAACAATTTTGGCAGAGGATTACCAAAGGAACATTTCTGCAAAATTATATTGAAATCCATCCAGCAGTTTCTGACAAAAAAGATTTTTAAAGTTTTCTATACAGATATATAGTGAAAATAAGCCCTGGCCCCTGGTGGCCATGTTTTTTGACAAATCCAAATGGCTTGAACAATCTTGGTAGAGGATCACCAAAGGAACTTCTGTAAAATTATATTGAAATCGGTCAAGTGGTTTCTGACAAGAAGATTTTTAAAGTTTTCTATATAGATATATATGGAAAAAAAGCCCCGCCCCCTGGCGGCAATGTTCTTTGATGAATCCAAATGGCTTGAACAATCTTGGCAGAGGATCACCGAAGGAACATTTCTGCAAAATTATATTGAAATCCGTCCAGGAGTTTCTGACAAGATTTTTTAAGTTTTCAGTTATAAAATCTATTTTTAGCTCCTGTGACCTAGATATCCAATGGACCAGAACCATTGAACAACTTTGAAAGAGGACCAACCAAGGATCATTCCTGTGAAGTTTGGTCAAAATCCAACCAGTGGTTTTGGAGGAGATATTGTTTAAAGATTGTGGACGGACGTACAGATGGATGACGACGACAGACGGTGAGTGATCACAATAGCTCACCTTGAGCCTTTGGCTCAGCTGAGCTAAAAATGACCATTTATGGTCATTTTTCTATAAAATCTATACATTTTTGTTCAGGAAGAAATAGATCTCTGTATCTGCTTGAGCATTCTACAATGTTCCATTTAAGGTAATTTTTCTATATCATCTATACATTTTGTTTGGTTGTTTAGTGAACAAGACTTTTGCTTTGAATCCCTGCAATAGTGTTATGGAGAGGTTGTAGTGTACTCTCTAGAGCTGTCATACTGAGGAAACTCAATGAGGATCCACATGATATGTTTTGGTGCCAAAGCGACAACAAAAACTAAATCCTAAATTATCAGCAGTTACTGTCTTAGATGGAGTTGTGAATTAAGTCATTTTAGTCTCGAAACCCCTTAAATAGTAAATGGCAAACAGTACAGACCTTGATCAGATGCTGTAGAATGTGGCATCTGATCAGGGTCTCCACTGTTTGCAAAAATATAAGGCATTTTCCTCTAAGAATATCTAAATCACATAGACTGACATACCTAAAATTGAAATTGTACTCTTCCAATATATAGTGGGAGAGTTTATTCAGTCTAAAACTGGTTAAAGTACCATCAAGAGATAATGAAGCTTTACAAGATGAAATAAGACGAATCAGTATTACCTGTCAATGTCATTAGGGAACTGTTTATTGATTTCATCACAGACTTGGCGAAATTCTTCCATCTTCTTTAACTTAGTTTTAATCCGCTTGATCACAGTCACATACCGAATCTATTTCATCCTGAATATTTTCCTCTTCCATGTGGTCATAAGAAAACCAAACTCCAACTAATTAGTGTCGCATTCCTTTTCATGCTTCATCTCATATAACCACTAATTAATATCCAGATCCTTTTGGTATTATATTTCAGGTCTTTTTTTTCCCCCCTTATTTTCAGTTTTACCTCTAATTCACCTTTAAAGGGCCAATCAAAACTGCAGCTGATGACTTGATTTTTTTTTTTTTCAGAGAAAATAACACTTGACATTTCATGTGAATCTGATTCACATGAAATGCCAAGCATTTTCTCTGAAAAATAATAATAAAAAAAATATAGATTGTCATCTGATAAAATTATGCCCAAGCCCTTAAAAGGTTAACCTTTTTAGACTAAATCAGCAGGACTGATGACAAATTAATGTTATTGTTTTTTTCTTATTTTTTCCCAGAATATAGGCCTTAACATTTCATGCAATGTTCAGACCAATTTCAGTAAAAAAACTCAGCAAATATTTTAAAATGAGAATTGTCTTGGGAAAACACTATATTCTTATTATTTTGAACAACAAAATCGAGACCAGTCTGTGTAGGACACTGCCTGGTCAGATCCAGCTCTTTTGTGTCTGCACAAGCATTTTACATTGCATAGGTAAAACAGTCAAGTGCCTGGCTAAACATTTCTTGGCTGTTTGCAAATCACAAAATGTTGGGCCTTCACCAGAAATGTAACCCTTGTCCTGCTGAACCCAGATATACCCTGCCTTTGCAAACAGTGTAGATCAAGATCAGTTGGCTTCTGAAGAAGCCAACTGATCTGGATCTGCACTGTTTGTTTGTGTTGAGGTTTTACGGCCCAATGGGGTCATGTCGAGCGTGGTCAGTTTACCTAACAACACATTTACTGGGCAGGCTTAGTCCTCTAAGCGGTTAACCAGTACTGTGCACATTCTTTCGCCAGAAACTGACAACTGCCCTTCTTGAATCAGCGGAAGGGAGAGAATGACCGTAAAAATTTCATGATCAATCTCCATGAAAGAATGTTGTCAACCTCAGCGGGGGTCGAACTCATGACCTCCTGGTCTCCAGTCAGATGCGCATCCAACTGAGCCACCGAGGCCAGCTCTGCACTGTTTGCCATTAAGTATTTGAATTTATAGCAATAATTAGGATCAGGTAATCTGACTGGCTGAAAACTGGAAGTGGGCGTGGCATCTTAATTTATTCAGCAGGACAAGGGTCAACACTCTCTAGGCAATACAAAGAAGACAACAAATGAATGGTATTTTTATTATGTTTCAGAGAAAAAAAGGCTTTGATGTTTCATTTATATCATCTCCAATGGAAAATTAAAATATTTTAACCCTTGCCATGCTGAATGAATTAAGAGGCCATGCCCATTTCCAATTTTAGCCAATCATATTACTTACCTATTGAATCAAATTCACACAGATCTGTCTCTACACTGTTTGCAAAGGCAGGGTATATCCGGGTTCAGCAGGACAAGGGTTAAAACATTGTCTGATGATACTCTAATTCAGCATATCAAAGATTAACAGACACCATCTGACAGTATAGTCCATAATGTGCTGATGACAAAATTGTCAGATGACAAGTAACTGACATTTCTCTTATTGTTACCAGAAAATATTACTCGATATTTCATGTGAATCATCTCCTTAAGGGATGATTTGTATGAAACATCAAACCCTATTTTCTGGAAAAAAATAAGAAAAATATTTCAATAGGTCATCTTCCAACATTAATTTAAATTATGCATATTAAAGATTAACCCTAGTCCTGCTGAACCAACTGATCTGGCTCTGCAATGTTTGTCAGTTAGAATGTGAATTTGCATTGACAACCTGGATCAAGTAATCTGGTTGGCTGGAAATTAGAAGTGGGCATGGCATCTTAATTTATTTAGCATGACAAAGGTTAATTAGCAAAATGTCAACAAGCTTCCAGAATTTGAAACAAGCAAGATTATGTAGCTGCATATAAAGCCAGTTTTCTCAGCTGTAACCTCACATAGTTCTGGTCTGGTTTCAATTTCATTAGAGCACATCATGGCACAATGTACCTTAAGACCAGAACAAAACAGCCTCAGGAACATCTCCACCTTCGTTATTTTCATACATGAAGCCTACAGAATGACTATACTGAGGATACATTGGTGAAGTGCTAAGCTCTTGATCAGTATGTGCAGACTTGCACATTCATCATAGTCTTTGCTTTTCATATATGTCTTAGCATCATGTTCAATTTCAGATAGGGGAGCATTTACATTCAGAAGAGGTTTGTTATTTCAGAATTCAGTGACGCAATTCAAATGCATATACTGCACAAAAAACACTCAGGTTTTTTTGTTTCATTCTTTTTCAGTCCATTTTTAGAGTATTCCTTATATATTTTAATTGTTTCATCTGTTTCTGTTACGGAGAAAAAAATGTGCCAAAAAAAAAAAAAACCTGCCTAGCTTTTGTGCAGTATCTATTCAAATGAGTACTCAAAAGATATATTTGTTGCAAAAAGTAATGACAATGTCTTAACCCTTATCATGCTGAATAAATTAAGATGCCACACCCACTTCTAATTATCAGCCAATCAGATTACTTGATCCAGATGGTTGATATAAACTCAGATACTTAATGGCAAACAGTGCAGATTCAGATCAGTTGGCTTCTGAAGAAGCCAACTGATCTGGCTCTACACTGTTTGCAAATGCAGAGTATATCAAGGTTCAGAGGACAACGGTTAAAATCACCATAATTATTATTCCAGTTTGAATTTTTTCTCATCATGGCACATATTTTTGTACAACAGTATTGCTCCAGGTAAGGAAATAAAATTGGGACAAACATAACATGTTTTTTTAACACCAAATTATATCAAGTAGGTGACTGTCTTATTAGTTCCCTCCAAAAATGAGGCAATTCTAATGAGCCCTATATAATGTCTTGTCTCAGACATATTCTCTTAGAAACAACCTTCCTTAATTTCTTAGTAACCCATTATCCAAAACTCTGCAAAAAGTGATTTTTTTTTTTTGTTTACTAATCTTTTGAATATTGATTTTAAATGTAATATAACAGATGACATTTTAAACTGTATTTCTCAGCTTCAGATAAGAAAAAGGCAGGGTGAGCAGAATGTATAACCACACCAGGGCCCCAACGTGGGACTCTCAGATTACTAATCTGATGCTCTCACGCTATCTTATCTCCAAACACATTTTCTCCTCCTTTATTAAGTTCATCAAATCTCTAAAGTCTTCTCCAGGCCCAATGAGAGACCCTATTTTCAAAATCTTTCATGCTACTAGCCATAAAGAAACTGGCCACCAAATGTCATAGGGCAAGAAAAATACACAACTGTATCAGGACTCGACTGTGGATTAAGAATGGGAAGTAAGTATGTCCACTGTAGAATTACTTCTTTTGAAGGTGTGTCCATTTAGCCTTGTTATCTGATTGTGCTGTCATGCAACAACACAAAAATATTTGTACAGACATGAATATTATCGTGTTTACTACATATTACATCAAAAATTTCCTGTGACATCGCAACATTATTCAAACAAGTCGTAATTACTTTAACGCTTAACATGTTGGGAAAAAGTTTCAGCAAACAACATTTTTTTAGTTTGGTTTGGAGTTAACTGGCCCAGTTAACATTATATTAAGGTCATGTCAAGCTGTCAGTTAACCTAACTGCACTTTTCATGGGCAGGCTTAGTCCTGTTAACCTGTACTTGTGCACATTCTTTCATTTTCATTTTGAAATATTTTACTTCTTTTTCCCAGAAAAGAGGTTTTGACACTTCCTGCATGAAATGCAAAAGCCTATTTTCTGGGAAAAATAAGAAAAATATTGTTAATTTGTAATCTGCTGAATTTGCCTGTAGAATGGTAAAGGTTAACCCTAGTCCTGCTGAACCCGGATATGTCCTGCCTATGCAAACAGTGTAGATCCAGATCAGTTGGCTTCTTCAGAAGCCAACTGATCTGGATCTGCACTGTTTGCCATTAAGTATGTGAATTTATATCAACAATCTGGATCAAGGAATCTGATTGGCTGAAAATTAGAAGTGGGTGTGACATCTTAATTTACTCAGCATGACAAGGGTTAAATGTCCAGACACACTTATTCTAAAATATGAACCAGTCCATTTGACTACCAGGTCCCATGTCTTTACCCATTGTAGACTGAATAGACTTCCCCACACTATATATTGGAAGAGTCCAATTTCAATTTTAGGTAGATGAGGTTATGATATTTAGATATTCCTAGAGAAAAATGGCTGCAGTATTTGCAAACAAAGAAGACTTTGATCGGAGGCCGCATTCTGCACTGTTTGCCAATTACCCTTTCAGGTGTCACAATGCGTTAACCAGTCCGCTGTCTTGATTAGCTTAGCAGACAACAAACTGACAATATTTTTTCTTATTTTTTCCAAGACAACAGGTTTTACATTCCATGCAGGTTGTCTCTATCATATCTTTCTTACTTTTCCTGAAGAACAAGATTTGACATTTCATGCAAATTATCTCCATTGGAGACAATTTGCATGAAATAACAAAATCTGTTTTCTGGGAAAAAATGGAAATATTCTAACATGTTGTCAGCTGAAAATTCTATCCAGCATGCTGAGTGTTAAATGTGGCCCTGCAAGGGTAAATGGCGTAGATAAGGTACTGAACAAACTGCCCCTTAAATGTGGCCCTGCAAGAGTAAATGGTGTAGATACAGGTACTGATCAAACTGCCCCTTAAATGTGGCCCTGTAAGAGTAAATGGTGTAGATACAGGTACTGATCAAACTGCCCCTTAAATGTGGCCCTGCAAGGGTAAATGGCGTAGATAAGGTACTGAACAAACTGCCCCTTAAATGTGGCCCTGTAAGAGTAAATGGTGTAGATACAGGTACTGATCAAACTGCCCCTTAAATGTGGCCCTGTAAGAGTAAATGGTGTAGATACAGGTACTGATCAAACTGCCCCTTAAATGTAGCCCTGCAAGGGTAAATGGCGTAGATAAGGTACTGAACAAACTGCCCCTTAAATGTGGCCCTACAAGGGTAATTTGTGTAGATACAGGTACTGATCAAACTGCCCCTTAAATGTGGACCTGCAAGAGTAAATGGTGTAGATACAGGTACTGATCAAACTGCCCCTTAAATGTGGCCCTACAAGGGTAATTTGTGTAGATACAGGTACTGATCAAACTGCCCCTTACATGGCCCTGCAAGGGTAAATGGTGTAGATACAGGTACTGATCAAACTGCCCCTTAAATGTGGCCCTACAAGGGTAATTTGTGTAGATACAGGTACTGATCAAACTGCCCCTTAAATGTGGCCCTGCAAGGGTAAATTGTGTAGATACAGGTACTGATCAAACTGCCCCTTAAATGTGGCCCTGTAAGAGTAAATGGTGTAGATACAGGTACTGATCAAACTGCCCCTTAAATGTGGACCTTCAAGGGTAAATGGTGTAGATACAGGTACTGATCAAACTGCCCCTTAAATGTGGCCCTGCAAGGGTAAATGGTGTAGATACAGGTACTGATCAAACTGCCCCTTAAATGTGGACCTTCAAGGGTAAATGGTGTAGATACAGGTACTGATCAAACTGCCCCTTAAGAAGCAGTTTTATCTGGGTCTACACTATTTGTGTACATCTGTCTGTCCTCTTATTTAGGGTAAATATGGGTTTTTTTGTTTGTGTTGAGGTTTTACGGCCCAGTCAACCCAATGGGGTCATGTCGAGCGCGGTCAGTTTACCTAACCACATGTTTACTGGGCAGGCTAAGTCCTCTAAGCGGTTAACCGGTATTGTGCACATTCTTTTGCCAGAAACTGACAACTGCCCTTCTTGTATCAGCGGAAGGGAGAGAATGATCGTAGAAAATATTTCATGATCAATCTCCACGAAAGAATGTTGCCGACCTCGGCGGGGGTTGAACCCGCCACCTCCTGGTCTCCAGTCGGATGCGCATCCAACTGAGCCACCGAGGCCGGCGGGTAAATATGGTAACACATATTTCTGTCTGAAAAAAGAACTGAAGAAATTTAAGACTATGATCTGTTTCCTTGACTACTATATTGACTTCCTTGCACACTAAAATGCTACCTCATCATAATTTTTCTTGAATGTCACTTTCAAATGTTTCTAAAAGAAGGGGAGAAAAGTGATTTGTGGTGCTCAGCTGGTTCTGCAGGTTTGTGCAGCCTGATTAGGATTTTTCATGTTCACCTGAAGGAAATCTTAATCTCTGCGCAAAGTCAGCAGATGACAAAACTTCATGATATTTTTTTTCTTATTTTTCCAGTGAAATGGGGTTAACATTTCATGCACATTGTCTCCTTAGAAAATAATCTGCATGAGATGTCAAATCCTATTTCTGCACAAAAAACAAATAAAAAATACTACAAATGTTCTTTGCTGAAATTTTACCAAGCATGCTAAGTGTTAACCTTTGTCATGCTAAATAAACTAAGATGCCATGCCCACTTCCAATTTTTAGCCAATCAGATTACTTAATCCAGGTTGTTCATATAATTCTCATACTGAATGACAAACAGTGCAGATCCAAATCAGTTGGCTTCTTCAAAAGCCAGCTGCTCTGGATCTACACAGTTTGCAAAGGCAGGGATATATCCGGGTTCAGCAGGACAAGCTGAACCCAGATATGTCCTGCTTTTGAAAACAGTGTAGCTCTAGTTGGCTTCTGAAGATCTGGACCTGCACTCTTTGCCAGTCAGTATTTGAATCTGTATCAACAACCTGGGTCAAGTAATCTGACTGGCTGAAAATTAGAAGTGGGAGTGGCATCTTAATCTATTCAGGAGGACAAGGGAAAATACTATAGAAGAAAAGGCCCTAAACAAGCTGCCCTGATAGGCAGCCTGATCTATGCCTTGGTTGTTTGCAGTTTATCACCATGACACTGCTCAAACAAGGCCTGCTTCAAGGTGTCCTGAAAAATAAAGAATGTTGCAGACCTGGCGGGCAGCAAACCTACAACCTCCTAATCATCAGTCGGATGCGCATCGAACTGAGCCACCGAGGTCGGCCACTCTTGAGGCAGTTTCTGAAGATGTGGTAAGCTGTCCATAATTTCATAAACTTTGACTACTTTATCAACATCTTAACCCTTTAAAGTGCTAAGCAAAGCAAAGTTGTAACAAATGACATTCTAAATGAGCTAGCGCATGACAAAACCTACAATAAGACCTGTGCGACCAGCAAAGACAGATCAGCCTGTACATGCACCCAGTATGGCAAGGATTCTCATTTATTCCTCTCTGAATAGCCCGGAGGCTGTAGAAGGCACTTGCAATCAGAGAAGAGGGATCTGACTGCATGGATGTGCAAGCTGATTTGATTCTTCCCTCGTTGCGCAAGTCTTATTGTAGATTTTGTCGTGCACTGGCTCAAATTTCTTTGTATTATTATTCCTCAGAGTAAATAAGGCTTGACTTTTCATGTGAACCATCTGCTTTTCTCTGAAAAACACAGAATAATAAAAATGTGAAACAATAATACCCTGCCATTATCAAGTCACAGGCAGACAACTCCTTGAAAAAGTAACAAAATTTGCCAGTGAGCAATGCCAAACCAGATCTCTACAATATCAATGCACATATCAAATTTGGTGAAAATCCACTGAAATTTACTAAAGTTATTGTCTGAAACTAAAATATGGAGGTGTTGTGGGCAGACAACTCTGTCAAAAATAGAAGAAATTTGCCAATAAGCAATCCCAAAGCAGATCTCTACAGTATCAATATGCACACTAAGTTTGGTGAAAATACATTGATATTTACTTAAGTTATCATCCAGAAATGAAAATACAGATGCGTCTTGGGCAGATAACTCTGTCAAATATTCACAAAATTTGTCCATTAGCAATCCCAAACCAGATCTCCACAATATCAATACATACACCAAGTTTTGTGAAAATCCATTGGAATTTACTCATCATCCGGAAATGAAAATTAGGACAGATGTACAACAGACAGATGGACAGACAGACTGATGGACAGACAGACACATGGACAGCCAACATGATACCATAATACCCTGTCACAATTATATGGCAGGGTATAAAAAATCAAAATGTCATCTGCTGCAGTTGTGATAAGCACTTTAAGCATTAAGCAAAGGTCCTACAAAAAAATCATGACATACAATAATACTACCTTTATAAAGTCAAAAAATATTTAGCACAAAACACCAATACATTTCACGTACACAACTCATCTAGACAAAAATCCTAATTATTCTAATTTCTTACCGAAAACACACATTGTGGGTACTCATTAGCAGCACCTCACAGATGCACTTCTAATGAGTACCCACAATGTATGCTTTCATGGAGAAATAAAAAATATCAACATTTTTTGTTTGAAAATAAAGTCTTACCTAGACCTATGACACCATGCTATAATAAGTCATTCAGCAAATAGCACAGAGCCACGCCAGCTGGCACAGGTGATCATTACCAGCTTCCATGGGTCTTTGCTGTTTGTTAATGAGAAATGAGGGTTTTCCCAAGACAAGGCCCATATACCTATTCCCAGCAAAAATCACAAAAATAGTTAGTCTGGAATGTCAGCATCCCCAAAATGTTTGTGACATCAAGCTGAATCTGTTATGATACATTGTTTACCGAGATAAACTCATAATTCGAGGGTTGAGCGCAAGACTATGGTAACTCAAACATATTTTTGAAACCCTTGTTTAGGGGTAACTTGGACCCCTTTGTAAATAATGCAAATTTAGGTGCCATTGCTCATACGAGCAATGGCACCTAAATTTTCATTGTTTACAGAAAGAAATGTTGTAATCTTCATAACACCTTCATGGTGAGGAGATTAGGTTTGGGGAAAAACAATCATCTGACTTACGCCAGTCTTGCGCTCAACCCTCGAAATTATGTGAATGTATCTCCATCTACTAGATTGCCTTTGAACTACAGAAAATTACATTGTCTCACAACAATCTACACTGAAAGCAGTATTTATGCACTTTCTGACATAGTGCAATTACTTCCTTGATTTAGTCCCTGATATACATGATTATGGAACTTGGGGACAATGGCCCCTCTCGCACATGTAGACATAAAGGCCCAGATCAGCCTATGCATCCAGTCCCACCAGGGGCTTTACTGTCCATACAGAATTACTGGATATTGCAAAATATATCAATGAACAGACAAATGTCCTGACTGGAATGACAGGATAAGCAGGCTGGCCTGGCTCGTCAATGACTGCATATGGCATAGGGGTCTTTTTCACGTGTCACATTTCAGATGATAATTTGCATTTCTTATCCAAGGTCACCTTTAACCCTTGTCCTGCTGAATAAATTAAGATGCCATACCCACGTCTAATTTTCAGCCAATCAGGTTACTTGATCCAGATTATTGCTATAGATTTGCATCCTTGATGGCAAACAGTGCAGATTCAGATCAGTTGGCTTCTTCAGAAGCCAACTGATCTGGATCTACACTGTTTGCAAAACAGGGTACATCCGGGTTCAGCAGGACTAGGGTTAATCAGAAAATGTGGTTAAGCTTTATCACTCTCTTGGCATATTCAGCAGACGACAAATTGGTAATACTTCTATTGTTTTTGCCAGAAAACAGCATTGAACATTTGATGCAAATTGTCTCCATCCATTGGATACAATTTGCATGGAATGTCAAATCCTGTTTTGGGAAAAAATAAGAAAAAATATTTCAAAATGTCGTCTGCTGAAAATTTTATCCAGAGAGCTAAGTGATAATCAGGTTTGATACCTACAGGTGAAGTGCTATCAAAGTGATCCAATTTCTATGAAGTAAATCAAACAACCGTATTTACCCTAAATATCTGGACATCTTACAATATCTGTCTTAAAGATTAAGTCTATTCTTAACCCTTGTCCTGCTGAATAAATTAAGATGCCACGGCCATTTCTAATATTCAGCCAATCAGATTACTTGAACCAGATTGTTGCTATAAATTCACATACTTAACGGCAAACAGTGCAGATCCAGATCAGTTGGCTTCTTCAGAAGCCAACTGATCTGGAGCTACACTGTTTGCAAAGGTAGAGTATATCCGGGCTCAGCAGGACAAGGGTTAAAACCTGTGTCTAAAAAACTACTGGAGTGGCAATCAGTGCAGACCCTGATCAAATGCCATGTTCTGCCACATCTTATATGTGTCTACATTGTTTGTTCAAGCCTGTCTGTGGCATTATTTAGGATTATTAATGTACACATACCTCAAGATAGGAGATGTAGCCAGATAAACATTTTTATTTCTCTAAGAAAATATATGATGTTGAGGGTACATGTACTCATTAGAAGTGCCTTGATGGGGTACCCACAACATATGTTTTTGTGGAGAAACAAGTAAATGTTGATACTTTTTTGGTTCAAAGGTCAACGAACATGTCCATTTCTGGATTGATTGTTATCAAGCCATAGTATAATGCCAAAATTTCCTTAAGGCAGATGTCCACACAATTCTCACTGAGCTATCAAATCAAACCAATTCTCACTGAGCTTTCAAATCAAACCGTTTGCTTGTAGGAAATCCAGGTAACTTATTTATAGCCGCGCTATTCTTGTCACTGTGACATCAGAGTGCTGTTGATAGAGAGTTATCTGTAAAACCTGGACTAGGATATTTGGGACATTGGCAAACAGTACAGACCCAGATCAGATGCTGCAGAATACAGCATCTGATCAGGGTCTGCACTGTTTGTTTAAATTACAGGAAGTTAAGGGTTCAATGAAACAATCGTAAATCCCCATTCAGGACCATTTTCTCAGCCTAACCAGTGACACTCTATCCACCAGTGTTGTCAGTCCTTTGATTTTCATTGCACAGCTTGCAGAAAATGACCTTGCTACTAATAGGGTTATACATTACATAGTCTTGCATAGCTCTAGATAAGGAGAGCATTCAGATAAATATTCTTCCCTAATTTTTCCAAGAAAACATATCAGACCATAACAAGTTTTTGTTGAGAAATAAGAAAAATACCAATACTTTTTCGTTGAAAAAGAAAACAAAAAAAGTCTGGAGCTATTCTTGTTAACTCTTAAAGTGCAACAGATGATATTTTGATTTATTTAGAAAATAAGACAATTCATGTGAATCATCTACACATAAAATCCCAACTTCATATTCTCGGTAAAATGATTATAAAAAATTACAATGCCATCTGCTACAAGTTGCCTAGTACTTTAAGGCTTAGCATGTTGGGTAAAATTTTCAGCAGAAATTTTGAAATATTTTTCTTCCTTTTTCCCAGAAAACAGTCTTTGATTATTTCATGCAGGAGACAATTTGAATGAAATGTCAAAGCCTTAGGAGATAATTTGCATGAAATGTCAAAGCCTGTTTTCTGGGAAAAAGAAGAAAAATTTACTCAATTGTTGTCCATTGAATTTGCCCATTGAGCATTAAAGTATAATGTTGTGTCGGAACTTACCCCGGGTCATTCTGAGTCAGTCCTAACTTGCTAAGGAACTCATCTGGTACACTAGGCATCACAGCATTATCGTTAGGTGAAGGAGGTTGCACGACTTCTAGTTTTTCATCCGTCCCTCCATGTCCATTCTGTAGACCAGTAGATTCTTTCTCAGCTTGTTCTGAAAGTTCTGGCATCTTTGTCCGCATCTGATCCCGTCTCCTAGCCAGATGGGACTGAAACATAAATGATACAGGTATGACAAGTCTGAATGGCTAGCCCTTTCAACCCTGTGTTTCTGAAGTGGACTCTTCCATCTTTGAAAGTGGGCTCATCCACTGTCACAAATAGGCATGTCAGACAAAAATCAGTAACTCAATGCCACAATGTAGATCTTGATGAGATGCCACATCTGGATCAACATTGTTTGCAAATATATTTGAGCCAGTGTTTGATTGATTGATTGTGTTGGGGTTTAACGACACGTCAACCCTTGAGGGTCATTTTGTGTCGTCTCCCAGAGAAAGGGAGAAAAGAGATAGAAGAGACAGAGGAGGAGATGAAAAAGAGGGACAGAGAAGAAAGAGGAACAGGAATGAAAGTGAAGAAACAGAAGAAATAAAAACATTCCCCCTCTACCCTTACCGGCTACAAGAATAGCAGGCCTTGCCCAACTGTAAGCCAATATCAGCTGGACACCCCGGTGATGTAAGATACACAGCACCTTCGCACCACCCAACCACCCCGTTGAGCCAGTGTACGACAAAACCTACAATAAGATCTGTGAAACCAGCAAACACACAGACCAGCCTGTACATCCACCCAGTATGGCAAGGGTTCTCGTTTATCCCTCTTTGGATAGCCCGAGGCTGTAGAAGGCACATGCGGTCAGCGAAGACTCTGATCAGATTGCACATATGTGCAGGCTGATCAGTCTTCGCTGGTCGCACAAGTAGCATACCTCTTATTGTAGGTTTTTTCATGCCCTAGCTCATTTGTTTTTGGTTTGCTAAGCCAATAGCATTAATATTAATGCTCAGCACTCTGGGTAAAATTTTCAGCAGACAATATACAGAAATATTTTTCTTATTTTCCCCATAAAACAGGATCTGGCATTTCATGCAAAATTGTCTCCATTGGAGACAATTTGCATGAAATGTCAGATCCTGTTTTCTGGGAAAAATAAGGAAAATATCATCGATTTGTAGTTTGCTGAATTAGCCAAGAGACTGGTGACAGTTAAAGAGCATTCCTTTTCCAAGGAACCTCATTTGGCTCACATGAACAAAACCATATCTCCAGATAAGAGGGGGTATTAGGGAAATGTCTTTTTTTTTTTTTTTTTTTTTTTTTATTTATTTCTCCCAGAAAACTTGTGGGTACCCTCACCAGGGATGACTACAAGATAGTTTTTGTGCAGAAATAAAAAAAAAAAAAAATACTTTGTGGTTGGAAAAAATGCTTTATCCAGAGCTATGCTGAACACAAACCACTATGTCAAAGACAGGTGAAAACAGGTGAAACATCCTGTACAGTTCTAACCCTTGTTATGTTCAGAATGAAATTAGCACATGGCTAAATGCCTATTTTCTGTCTTATTTTCATCAGAAACTAGGACTCAAGGTATCAAGGAAATCATACCCTTTCAAGCTGATTTGCTTGCAATAGCAAACTGTTCCTAAGTCTTGATAAGGCTGTTTTTTTTTTTGTGTTTTTTTTTTTCGTTTTTTGTTTTTCTGTGTTTGTTGTCATCTTTTTTGTCATTCAAAATGTATTGGTATTTTTCTTATTTCTCCAAGAAAACGTTGTGGCATGTATTGCGCACTCCATGAGTACCAACAACATACGTTTTGATGTTGTGATAAGAAAAAAAAAAATTAATCTGGATACCCCTCTTATCAATAAAAATGCTGGGAAAAATAAGAAAAAAGCAGCAACAAAAAACAATCTTAGTGCTTAGCATGCTGAGAAAAAAAATGCAGCAGACAATATTTTGTAATATTTTTCTTACTTTTCCATGAACACAAGATCTGACATTCTATGCAAACTGGCATGCAATGGCAAAATACTATTTTCTGGGAAAAATAAGAAAAATATCATCATTTTGTCATCTGCTTAATTTTTTCCCTGAAGGCTATTAAGATTTTTTTTTCTTATTTTTTCCAATTAAACAGCATGGATAAGCCTCAAGAATATCCAGATTAACCCTTGTCCTCCTGAACCCTGATATACCATGCCTTTGCTACAGTGTAGATCCAAATCAGTTGGCTCTGAAGAAGCAAACTGATCTGGATCTGCACTGTTTGCCATTAAGTATGTGAATTTATAGCAACAATCTGGATCAAGTAATCCGATTGGCTGAAAATTAGAAGTGGGCGTGACATCTTAATTTATTCAGCAGTACAAGGCTTAACATTTTTCTTATTTCTATATGAAAAAAATATGCTGTGGGTATTCATTTGAATTTGTCTGTTAAAATTGTCATCCTCAGAGTTGTCATCAATTTGTTGTCTGTTTAATTTGCCAAGAGCGTGCTAAGTGTTAAATATTGTGAGATAATATTTAAACTCAGCAAGTTAAAGGCAAGTATTGTTAAAAAGGAGGTAGTTGGAATAAGAAGAGCAGTAGCATCAGAAGTTTGTAGCCTGTCATCACTAATTACTAATATCAGTGAGATACATACACCAGCTGCCAAAACAAACCAATAACTACAGAAAACACTCACTGCAGGTACCAACTTAAAGAGATCAGGGATCATAACAATTCCTGGATCATAGCAATTTTGAGCCTTAAAGCCTTTACCAGAACTGCAGCAGACACCATTTTGATGTGTTTGTTTTCTTTTTTTTCTTTTTCAACTTTTTTGAGAAAATAAGACTTGGCATTTCATGTGAATCATCTGCCTAAATGCAAGTCTTATTTTCTCTGAAAAATAATAATAACTGAATTCAGAATGTCTTCTGTTGCAATTTCTTAGCACTTTATGGGATAATCACTAATCACAACTGCAGCAGATGATATTTTGATTTTTTATTTTAGGCTTCAGAAAAAAATGTCTTGATATTTCATGTGAATTTTCAGCCATTCACAAGAAATGTCATCTTATTTTCTCTAAAAGATAAATAATTTTTTTTTTTTTTTTAAAATGTTGTCTGTTACAATTTTGCTTAGCACTTTAAGTGTTAAGTGATCATTTTTATTCACTGAACTTATTTTAATCTCAAACTGTGATTTCTTACCCAACCTAATTCTGTAAGATTTTTCAAATCTCATTTATTTTTGCACTTTATAAACTTTGATTTAAAAAAATAACAACAAGAGAAGTCCATATCATTATATTTTCTTTTTCATCCTTGGAACCATTACAGCAGCAGGACAGCCCTGCAGGGTGGAATGTTTTCAGTAACAGGATCTCTAGTGGTCTCTCCCAGCACAGAAGCCCTCCAGTCAATGTTCTGATCAGATAGAGAGTAAAGTGTTCTCATCAGACTGAAAGTACAGTTTTCTCATCAGACTGACAGTAGTGTTCCCATCCGACTGAGTGAACAGTGTGCTCATCAGACTGAGAGTACAGTCGTTCTGTTTAGACTGCGAGAAGTGTACTGATCAGACTGAGAGTATAGAGTTCTGATCAGGCTGTGAGTATTGTTCTAATAAGACAGTGTACAGTGTTCTGATCTGACTAATGCCCCGTTTATATGCATAAGTTTGCCCCTAGGGGCAAATTTACCCCTAGGGGCAAATATACCCCTAGGGGTAAACTTGTCATGTGAACGCATTTGCCCCTAGGAGCAAAATTTACCCACGTGGGTAAATTGCCCCAGCTCAAGGGTAGGGGCAAATATATTTGCCCCTAGGGGTATTTTACCCCTAGGGGTATATTTCGTCATGTAAACGCAATGTTTAATTTACCCATAGGGGTAAATTTTGTAAATATGTTTGGAATGCCTCAAAATACATGTATACAATGTTTATTTTGCATAGATTTTATTTGTTATTTACTTGATGTCTGCAAATATACTTGTACCTTCTCAGTCACAAATTTATGTTTGCAAGTTGTGTCAGAAGTGAGTTATTTGACAAGAATACTATTATGCTAGTAGCAGTTAGGATACTGATTGAAGGCAAATATGATTTATAGTTATTATGGTGCTGATCAAGTAGCACACTTTTGTGCTGATCTATAATTAAATAGTTAATGCCATCAAGAAAGTTTTCGCAGTATTTTTAACCAATTTGATGACTAAAATTTTCTCATTTCTTAACGCTTATCGTTCCCATTTCTTAACGCTTATAGCTGAGGGTAAAATTATTAGCAGACAACAGCTTGAAATATTTCCTTATTATTCCCGGAAAATAGGCTTTGACATTTCAAGAAAATGGTGCCATCCCTTTATTTTCTGAGGAAAAAAAAAACACAAAAAAAAACACAAAAAAAAACAGAAATACTACCAATTTGGCATCTGTTAATTTCGCCCAGAGAACCAGAGTGGTAAAAGTTGATGACTAAACAAAAATTACCAGGGGATATAAAAATGGTACCAGATCAGACTGTTTATCTGTTCAACAATCTCCACACAGTCTGATTACGGTCTAAGGTACTCACACACATGACATTTCAACAGTTTAATATGTGACAATCATTTGAGTATAGCCATCTGCAAACACACTAAATACTAGCAAAGGGGTTTGCAATGATCATGGACAGTCATTACCGATGAACAATTAGTTTATCTTTATATGTAGAATCACATCGGTAAATAGGAAATACCCTGACCAGACTGTGCAGATCTATGTCACCAGAATTGAGTTCCCTGGTATTCCCAGTTTCAGGTCCTATGCCAACATTCAACATTTTCATACAGTCTAACCTGAATTATAAAAAGCGATGTCAAATAATTATTTTTGAGTCTGCTAGCGATAGCTAGCAGGCTCTTTGCAATCGCATGGGGTTTTACGAGCGGATTCTCATCACAGCTATTTATGCGTATATTTATACGCGCACTACTTCTTAATCAGACGCAATGCGGCACTATTTACGGTGAACTGAATGTGAAGCAGCGGAATTTTGTATGGCTTTTTTATTTCGCTAACATAACTGTAACTGAAATCGGTTTAGATAATGCAATTTGAAACATAGACTTCAAAATTCGGTGTAGTAATACATGCGCTACTTTTGTCAAATTAATTCGGCACGGGGTCCTTCTAATCACCCCTGGCACCCCACGACATCCCAAGGCACCCCACGACATCCCAAGGCACCCCACGACATCCCAAGGCACCCGTAGGCACTAAATTATTTCATCGTATTTATTAACTGAATGCTGAAATTACACCAGGGTATTAGTTTTATGTATCCAAACTTGTTTTTGTGATAGTTTAAGACATTAACCTTACTTCAAGCGATTATCTCGGGGCGCCTAAACACCAAGATTCAAACTGACGCTAAAATATAGCAAAGAGACCAATGGTGTAAGCTGATAGTCTATCAAAAATAAGTTTTAACTTAAAATTACATTTTATATTCAAGTTCAAACACAAGTCATCAGTATAAATACTCTGTTTATTTAGATAGAGACAAGTATTACAAAACTTTTACTTGTCGTCTAAAACACATATTTTATGGTAAATATACATATATTTTGATGCCATGGGGCGAAAAAATTACGAGAGTTTTAGACATATGATAAATCAAACACAAGTCATCATCATCAATATAAATCTCTGTTTATTAAGATGAAGACGAGTATTGCAAAAGTATACTTGTCCATCTATAACATATTTTATGATAAATATCCATATAGTTTGATGCCGTGGGTTGTCATGGGGTACCATGGGGTGCCATGGGGTGATTAGTAGGACCGCTCGCCATCTTTGATGTTGTGCTTAGCAACGGAAGCTGAACGAAAAGAAAGGTATCAGTATTTACATAATCAGAATCTACTTATTCGATATTAAATATAGCAAGAAATCAGGCACTTAATTCATTCCTTCTACATGAAATAACTTTATTCACACCTCAGTGACAGGGAGTTGTTTTACAACTGCTGGCCCATTTATAGGTTTATGACCCTTCTTTTTTGGACATCTGAAAATCTCGTGAAAAGGGTAGGCATAGCTGGTCGGGCTAATCTGTTGATGCTTAGGTGAAGCACTAGCAAATGACAATCAGTTATTAACGCTAATCTGGACTGAACATTGCCATTTCAAATTTATTTAATCTGCTCTTGTCTTAATAATAAGTTGATAGAGTAAATTTATAAAATTGTACTAGAATAATCGTGGAGCTACATCAGGTGTTGCATTTGTATGAACTGGAGCATATCTAGCTAGAGTTGAACTTTAATAATTCTAGAAATTGGAAATTGCTGCAGGAGATGCACTCATTTGGAATAATCAGGTGATAAACTTCATTGGAAAATAAAGAGGTTCATTACTCCAATCACTGCATTGGCCTATACATGCAGATAATAAAATGGATTTTTTTGTGAAGAAAGAAACAAAACAGAAAAGAAATAATTGTATTTAGTTTTTCAGTACATGGTAAGATTATATATGTATATCTGTTTTACACAGATGCCTCAGTAAAGACCCATTCTTATTTATACATTAAACAAGAGGCCCACGGGCCACAACTCGCTCACCTGAGTGAAACCACCACTGCAGATATGCAGATGGCATGCAACATTTTTCCAATACTCTTATGACAAGGCAATGGCTTAAACAGTTTTTGAAATATCTTGCTTACAAGGTTAAAATGCTGAAATTTTCTGAACGTTACAAGTAAAATAAGTCACCCCCAATGCCTCCTACCAACTTTTGAGTCAACTGGCATTTCGGTGCAGTAGAAGAAGCAAAAAATAGATTTTCAAGATGGCTGCCATCTTGGATTTCCGATCAGAATGATTATAGCTATTTTCTGATCTACAAGTCACCCTGATGCTTCCTACTAAGTTTCAAGTCAATTGACTTTTAGTTTTAAGAGAAGAAGCGAAAAATAGATTTTCAAGATGGCTGTCATGGAGGCCATCTTGGATTTCCAATTGGCACGATTTGAGCTATTTTTTTATGTACAAGTCATCCCGATGCTTCCTAGCAAGTTTGGAGTCAATTGGCCTTTCGGTTCAGGAGAAGAAGTGAAAAATAGCTTTTCAAGATGGCTGCCATGGTGGCCATCTTGGATTTCTAATCAGCACAATTTTAGCTATTTTTGATTTATAAGTCACCCCAATGCTTCCTAACAAGTTTGGAGTCAACCGGCTTTTGGGTTTCGGAGTAGAAGCGAAAAATAGATTTTCAAGATGGCTGCCATGGTGGCCATCTTGGAATTTGGACCGACAGGATTTTAGCTATATTTGATCTACAAGTCACCCTGATGCTTCCTAGCAAGTTTGGAGTCAATTGGCCTTTCGGTTCAGGAGAAGAAGCGAAAAAGATTTTCAAGATGGCGGCCATGGTGGCCATCTTGGATTTCCGATCGGAACGATTTTAGCTATTTTTTTATCTACATTTCACCCTGATGCTTCCTACCAAGTATCGAGTCAATTGGCCCTGGGGTGTAGGAAGAGTAGGCCTTTAAAGCAATTGTTCACGCCGCATGACCCATGATGGACGACGGGCATTGACTGACCACAATAGCTCACCATGAGCACTTCATGCTCAGGTGAGCTAAAAATCTGAGCAAATTTGGCTCAGTGGCTTCAGAGAAGTCGTCAAATTCTCAACAATTTTCCCATATAAATGTCATGGGGCTCATACAAATGCATAGGGAAGCAAACTTGACCTTGCCGTAAAAAGGTCAAATGTCAACGTACGATAATCTTTTCAGCAATTTTGGTAGATCTCCTGTCCCTGATGATTTGTGCACAGATTTAGCCCCAAGGCATCCTCATTCTGAAGAAGAAGATTTTTAAAGGGTCTTACCATATTAGGGCATGGTGGCCATCTTGGTCGACCTACCGCGACCATTTTAGCAATCTTTCGTTCCCCTGACTTAAGAAGGCACAATATGAAATTTGAGCAAATTTGGCTCAGTGGCTTCAGAGAAGAAGAAATTTAAAATTCTCAACAATTTTCCTATTCAAATGTATGGGGCTCATACAAATGCATAGGGAAGCAAACTTGATCCTGCCGTAAAAAGGTCAAATGTCAACGTACGATAATTCTTTTGGCAACTTTGGTAGACCTCTCCTTCCCGATGATTTGTGCAAAGATTCAGCCCCAAGGCATTCTCGGTTCTGGAGAAGAAGATTTTTAAAGGTTTTTACCATATATGGGCATGGCGGCCATCTTGGTCAACGGACTGCGACAATTTTAGCAATCTTTTGTTTCCCCACACTAAGGTGGCTCCATATGAAATTTGAACAAAATTAGCTCAGAGGCTTCAGAGGATAAGTCGTTTGAAACTCTTAACAATTTTCCCATTCAAATGTATAGAGCTCATACGAATGCATAGGGAAGCAAACTTGATCCTGCCGTAAAAAGGTCAAATGTCAACGTATGATAATTCTTTTGGCAACTTTGGTAGACCTCTCCTTCCCGATGATTCATGCAAAGATTCAGCCCCAAGGCATCCTCGGTTATGGAGAAGAAGATTTTTAAAGGTTTTTACCATATATGGGCATGGCGGCCATCTTGGTCAACGGACCATGACAATTTTAGCAATCTTTTGTTTCCCCACCCTAAGGTGGCTCCATATGAAATTTGAACAAAATTAGCTCAGAGGCTTCAGAGGAGAAGTCGTTTGAAACTCTTAACAATTTTCCCATTCAAATGTATAGAGCTCATACAAATGCATAGGGAAGCGAACTTGACCTTGCCGTAAAAAAGTCAAACGTCAACATACGATAATTCATTTGGCAACTTTGGTTGACCTCTTGTCCCCGATGATTCATGCAAAGATTCAGCCCCAAGGCATCCTCGGTTATGGAGAAGAAGATTTTTAAAGGTTTTTACCATATTTGGGCATGGCGGCCATCTTGGTCAACGGACCGCGACAATTTTAGCAATCTTTTGTTTCCCCACCCTAAGGTGGCTCCATATGAAATTTGAACAAAATTAGCTCAGAGGCTTCTGAGGAGAAGTCGTTTGAAACTCTTAACAATTTTCCCATTCAAATGTATAGAGCTCATATAAATGCATAGGGAAGCGAACTTGACCTTGCCGTAAAAAGGTCAAACGTCAACGTACGACAATTCTTTTAGCAACTTTGGTTGACCTCCCGTCCCCGATGATTCACGCAAAGATTCAGCCCCAAGGCATCCTCGGTATTGGAGGAGAAGATTTTTAAAGGTTTTTACCATATATGGGCATGGCGGCCATCTTAGTCGACGGACCGCAACCATTTTAGCAATCTTTCGTTCCCCCACCCTAAGGAGGCTCCATATGAAATTTGAGCAAAATTGGCTCAGCGGCTTCAGAGGAGAAGTCGTTTGAAAATGTTAACGGACGGACGGACGGACGGACGGACGGACGGACGCACGGACGGACGGACGGACGGACGGACGACGGACGAAAAGTGATCACAATAGCTCATCCTGAGCAGAGCTCAGGTGAGCTAAAAAGTAGAATGCATTTCCATCTGACTGATTTTGAGAAATTGATAGTGAAAGCATGTAGTACAGAGTGTTCATGTTGGTTGTTTTTTCAAGGAATAGTAAATTTTCTCACAAAGCTTTGTCTCTGAATGTAAATTTAACATTGGATGAAGCCACTGGTTGTAAGCAAGTGTGAAAATATGGATGTAGAGCAAAATCAAGGTCAATCAAATAATATAAATCTACAAGAAAAAGCATCTGTATTATTGCAAGGAAGTATCCATCAAGGAGATGAGATATTTAGTCATGATTCAAGAGGGCGTCAATGCCTACCATGTTGTTTAGTATTTTTGGTGAAAGCTGTACAGAAAAGGATCTGTACCAACATGTGGAATGTGAACAACATGAATGAACTTCTGTTTGCAGGAGATAAATTATACGAGTATCCTTTCTTTGATTTAGAGACAACACTCGCTATGACTTTCTCATTCAAACCATATGCAGTCTTCGCTTGACGTACATTTGATAGAGTTTTTAAAGAAAGTCTTCTTTTCAGGAAGTACAATGCCCAGATGCTTGATACATTCCATAGAGCTCCATCTTATGGTGTAGTATTGGTAGCATTGGAATGCCACCTATCTTCTTTGCATGTATTGTGTTTGCTTAGAAGATACACAGCACTCCATCAATACTTTACAAGCTAGCAGACTCTTAGGACTATCAGTCCTTTGATTTATGTATTATTATTATCACTTTTCTTGATTATTACCAGTTAGTTCCATTGATTAATGCTTGTTTCATGTCTGGGTCACATAGCTGATGCGTGGAAAAAAATAAGTACCATCTGCTTACACATCTGGTCATAATCAGGGTCTATACTGTGACAAAAGCTACAGGACACCTTCGCCTCACTGAAACCACCCCTCCTCCCCTCCCACCCCCATCGTCCGCCCATCAATACATGTCAGTATGGTGGCATAATTGCTTTGTTTACAGCAGAATATTATAGATCCTGCCCAAACTTTAGTGGGGCTATACTGTCTTGCTCCTGTGGAATATTAGCTAAACATTTTGGAATACAGCAGCAAAATCGGGAACATTATATTACTGACCACCAAATAATACTTCTTTTTTTTCACCAAAAACTTTCTTTCCCTACTTCTTGTATCTGAAGCTTGATAATGCAGATTAACGTTATTTTTCTCAGGATACAGGATTTGATATCTTATGCAGATTGTCATCAATAGAGACAATTTGCATGAAATGTCAAATCAAGATCTCTGGAAAAATAAGAAAAATAACATCAGTTTGTCATCTGCTAAATATTCTCAGGTGAAAGAAACAATGCTGCTATTATAGATAAGCTTTTAAATAAAAAGAAAACTATCATTTGAACCTTCTTCCTAAAACACATATAAACGCAACCATTTACCCATAGGGGTATTTAACAAGGTGGGGCAAATATTTACCCATAGGGGTAAATTTACCCCTAGGGGTAAACTTAATGCATATAAACGGGGCTTAAGAGTAGTGTTCTGATAACACTGAGTGCACAGTGTTCTGAAAAGATTGAGAAGTGTACTAATCAGACGGAGGGTATATTGTTTTGATAAGACTAAGAGTATTGTTCTAATCAGACAGTGTACAGTGTTCTGATCTGACTGAGAGTAGTGTTCTGATCACACTGAGAGTACAGTGTTCTGATAAGACTGAGAAAAGTGTACTGATCAGACTGGGGATGTACTGCTCTGATCAGGCTGAGAGTATTGTTCTAATCAGACAGTGTACAGTGTTCTGATCTGACTAAGAGTAGTGTTCTGATCATACTGAGATTTCAGTGTTCTGATTAGACTGAGAGAAGTGTAATGATCTGACTGAGGGTGTATTGTTCTGATCAGGCTGAATGTATTGTTCTAATCAGACAATGTACAATGTTCTGATCTGACTGAGAGTAGTGTTCTGATCACACTGAAGGTATAGTGTTCTGATAAGACTGAGAGAAGTGTACTGATCAGACTGAGGTTGTATTGTTCTGATCAGGCTGAGGGTATTGTTCTAATCAGACAGTGTACAGTGTTATAATCTGACTAAGAGTAGTGTTCTGATCACACTGAGAGTACAGTGTTCTGAAGATTGAGAAAAGTGTACTAATCAGACGGACGGTGTATTGTTCTGATCAGACTAAGAGTATTGTTCTAACCAGACAGTGTACAGTGTTCTGATCTGACTGAGAGTAGTGTTCTGATCACACTGAGGGTATTGTTCTTATCAGACAGTGTACAGTGTTCTGATTTGATAGTCTGACTGATAGTAGTGTTTTGATCACACTGAAGGTACAGTGTTCTGATAAGACTGAAAGTACAGTGTTCTGATCAGACTGACAGTGCAGTGTTCTGATCAGATGGTAGTACAGTGATCTGATCAGACTGAGTGTACAATGTTCTAATCAGACTATATGAAGTGTTCTGATCAGATTGAGAGTGCAATGTTCTGATCAGGATAAAAAAAAAGTGTCCTGATCAGACTGAGTGTGCATGGTTCTGATCAGACAGAAAGAATTGTTCTGATCAGACTGAGTACAGAGTTCTGATCTGACTGAACATAGTATTCTGATCAGACAGAGTGCAGTATTCTGATCTGATTCAGAGTAGTGTTCTGATCAGACTCAGAGTAGTTTTCAGATAAGACTGAGAGTAGTATTCAAATAAGACTGAAAGTACAATGTTTTGATCACAGTGAGTGCAGTGTTCTTATCAAAATAAGAGTACAGTTTTCTTATCATACTGAGTGTACAGTGTTCTAATCAGTTTGAGAGAAATGTTCTGATCAGACTGAGGGTGCTGTGTTCTAATCAGGCTGAGTACAGTGTTCTAATCAGACAGAGTGTGTACAGTGTTCTGATCTGACTGAGAAATGTGTTCTGATTAGACTGATAGTGTATTGTTCTAATTAGAGTGTGTACAGTGTTCTGATGAGACTGAGAGAAGTGTTCTGATGAGACTGAGTGCAGTGTTCTGATCAGACTGAGAGTTCAGTGTTCTGATCATATTGAAAGCAGTGTTCTAATCAGACTAAGAATTAGTACAGTATCCTGATCAGATTGAGAGTACAGTGTTCTTATCAGACTGAAAGCAATGCTCTGATCAGACTGATAGTGCAGTGTTCTAATTAGACCGACAATAGGGTTCTGATCAGACTAGAGTACAGTGTTCTGATCAGACTGAGAGAACCATGCTCTGATCGGACTGTGAGGGAAGTGTTCTGATCAAACTAAGAACAGCATTCTGATCAGATGGAAAGTGCAGTGTTCTGATCAGACAGAGAGTACAGTGTTCTGATCAGACTGAGAGTAGCATTCTGATCAGATGGAAAGTGCAGTGTTCTGATCAGACAAAGGATACTGTGTTCTGATCAGACTGAGAGTAGTGTTCTAATCAGACTGATAGTGCAGTGTTCTGATCAGAGAGTAGTGTTCTGAGTAGTTTTCTGATCAGACTGAGTGTAGAGTTGTGATCAGACAGTGCTGCATTCTGATCGGACTGAAAATAGTGTTTTGATTAGACTAAGGACCCAGTTTTGATCAGATTGAGAGTACAGTGTTCTGATCAGACTAAGAGTAATGTGGTCCCACCATACTCAGAGTTTAGTGTTCTGATCATACTGAGAGTACAGTATTTTGATCAGGCTAAGAGTAGTGTTTTGATCAGACACTTTAATCCATACTTTTTGGCCTACATTTTGCTTTTGATGCAGTTGTTTCTTGAAATACTATGTGGAAAGGCAAACAATGTAGACCCTGATCACTGCTTTTTTGGAGCTGCACTGTTTGCATAGGCCATTCTGTCATGTACAAAATTTTAGGACATTTACTGTACCCTAAATACCTGGACAGCTTAACTCCTTATCATACTTCTAAAGTTTTGAAGAAGTCGATTTTACTATCTACTGGCATGTCTAAAATGCCTGATGAATGGCAAACAGTGTAGACCCTGCTTCTGGTCTTGGTCACTACTATTTGCTCAGGCATGTCTGTCCCAATACTTGGGAAAAAAAGGGTATTAGTCAGAGAAATTTTGTCAGTTCTGTTTATATTTCTAGGCAGACAAGAATACCAGCTGCCTAACCAAAGCAGAAACCTTTTGTTATTAGTAGCCAAGGGCAGTAACTCTACTGAAAATTGATGGAAAATGTTTAGTAATAATCCGAAGCAAGCTATTGTCATTTGATATATCGTTTCAACCAAATCCACTGGTTCATTCTCAAGATATTAAGTTATTAAGTGGAAACCATTTTTGTTGGTAAGCAAGGGCAGTAACTCTGTCAGAAGTTAACAGATTTTGTCTATTAACAATTCCAAACCATTCACCCGCAATCTAAATGTGTATGCAAAATCTCAAAAAAAATCCAATCTGAAAAAAATCCATCAAAAACCCTTCATATTAAAGAGCAGAAACCAAGCACTGACAGATGGATAGATGGACAGACATGGAAGGAAAAACCTAATACCCCAACACTATCATGCCATGAGGTATAATTAATCAGAATACACCTGGAGCTTTTATATTTTTTTCCCTAAAGTTAACACAAATCTGTCTCACCTTTATTATCCTCCAGTAACAAACACTGTAATAAATTATTTCTTTACCAAATCAAAAAAATAGGCTGTTGACACAGAAGAATTTACCGATGGCATCACAGATAGTATAAGTATAAATCCTTACAGTAATTGAGAAAGCTTATTAAGAAGGAGTATTTGCTGTTATTCTGGGATAATTTGCTCCAGTTTTTCATATGGGTACTCATTTGAAGAGCCTCTCTGAGGTGCTTCTAATAAGAACCTACAGTATGTTTTAATTCTCCATAAAAACATTATGTTGTGGGTACTCATAAGAAGTGCCTCACTGAGGCACTTCTAATGAGTACCCACAACATATGTTTTTATGGAGATATTGGAAAAACAATCCCAGACTTATTAAACACCCATCCTTAACGAGTCCTAGTCTACTTATCCAAACCCTTTCACCAAATCCAAGTCCTATTTTACTATTCTACATATCCAAACCAATCCTGTCCACATGGGTCCAGATGAAATGAAAATTCAGACCTTCTTTTTTTTCTAATTTTGCACCAAAACACACCTTGTGGGTACTCATTAGAATTGCCTCTTCAAGGCAATTCTAATGAGTACCCAGAAGGTATATTTTGGTACAAAAAAACAAAACAAAAATGATTAAACTTAACACTTGAATGATCACAGTCTCTGGAGCGATGAATTCATGATTGTTCTTGCAAATTATCATATTCCCCAGATAGGTTTACCAATTCTGTATAATTGTACTAAAAATTAACACTATTTAGATAGTAATGGAAATGCATTTACAAGATCTGCACCATGTCACTAACAAAAGACTTTGCAAATATGAGAAAATCCAAAGCTTAGATCAGCTTGCCCATTCTCTTACTCATATTATGGTCTTTTCTTTTCCCAAACAGAATCTACTGTATCCAGAATTCGTCAAGACAAACAATAAATGCTTGGATCAGACTTCAAAACCAGGACTGATTTGGCAATTGTTTTTTTGTTTTTGCATACAATATGGCCCCTTTAAATGTGGTACAGCTCATAGCATGCTTTCCTTGTCAGAAACAAACACATCCGCCAGCAGAACATTTATTCAGTGCCATGAGAAAAGGTATCATCTGGGAATACAGTCAACTCCCATTTATCTTGGTCCTAGGGACTCTCTGAAACACTTCGAGATATCCAGATATCCGTACCTCGAAATATCAGATTTGCAGAATTCAGGAAAAAAAATAAATCAAACAACCACATTTCACAAATGAATAAGTAATTTCACTCCTGAAGATAGGGACATATTGGAAATACTGTGGAAAAGAGGAGAGCAATTTCTCCTCTTTTCCGCAATATTTTGTTAGCATTTGTTCGATTTTCATGTTTATTCAGGGACCAATTTTCACTTCCAGATAAGTGGTTATTTGAGATAAGAGAAGTCGAGATAACGTGAGTCCACTGTATATGACAGTAAAAATCTAGATCAGCCAGCAGTGAACAGTCAGATAAGGGCCTTTGCATTACATTAATATATTCTACTTTCCAGTGAATCTTTACATGGACAGAAAAGGACTTGACCAGACTGCCTGGAAAGGCAGGCTGATTTCAGTCCATGCAAAAACATTTCAAAGTCCTTGTCATGCTGTATAGATTAAGATGCCACATCCACTTGCTATTTTCAGCCAATCAGATTACTTGATCCAGGTTGTTGATACAAATTTACATACTTAATGACAAACAGTGCAGATCCAGATCAGATGGCTTCTTCAGAAGCCAACTGATCTGGATCTACACTGTTTGTAAAGGCATGGTATATCAGTGCTCAGCAGGACTAGGATTAAAACATACTAGAATTTCTTAGAATTTTTGCACTACCAAATAAATTTTTGCCTGGCATGTCCAGTGGGCTGGTCCTATGAATTTTTCATAGATATTATCTGGGCTTTGCTGTATGAACATCACCTAAAGGCACATTTTAACAAGGTGTGGCGATCATAGCAACAAGGAAAATTTTGTTTTGTTTGTTTCCTTTGTTTTTCTTTACAGCTCAACATATGTAATTCACAACAGAATATTCTCACACCTGTTCTTCAAGTTCTGTATTTAACCTTAATATTTGGACAGACCTGTTTTAGCAAATAGTGCGGACCCAGATAAAACTGCTCTTTACCATACATATCCTAAAATTTAACAAGCCCATTGATTTTTACTACTCGTAGATTTGCCTAAAAACTATGGGTAGGTGAGTGGCAATGAGAGTAGACCCTGACCAGATGTTGTATTTTGTGGTATCTAAACTGGATCTACACTGTTTGCTCATGCCTGTCTGTCCCAGTACTCAGGGTAAATACATCACTTGGTGGTCAAATGGACTTGTTCAAATTCTAGGATAATTACGGTAAATGTCCAAAAATTTCGAACACCAAAGTTTCCGATAAAATGACATATGCAAACAGTGCAGACCCAGATCAGACTGCTCCTGAAGGAGCAGTCTGATCAGGGTCTACACTGTTTGCCGTTCCACTAAGTATTTTAAGAAACAAGTGCATAAGAAGCATAATTTAGGCCAGAATAGTAGAGAATAAAGTGTTAGAAATTTTAGGACATGTACCGTATGCTATGTAGTTTCCAAATCTTCAGAATAATAATGGTAACAAATAACTTAAAACACTTTTGAGCTTAGGTGACCAGTGAAAGCAAATGCACCTGTGCTGGACCATTATGCACTGCATTCTTAATCCTTGTCATGTTGAATAAATTGAGATGCCACCACCACTTCTAATTGTCAGCCAATTAGATTCCTTGATCCAGATTGTTGATATAAATTCACATACTGAATGGCAAACAGTGCAGATCCAGATCAGCTGGCAAAGGCAGGGTATATCCAGGTTCAGCAGGACAAGTGTTAACTACACATGTGTATATACTATTTACCCATAAATAGTTTGATACTTATTACATATACCAAAAGTTAAACAAAGTCCATTTGACCACCTGTGAAATGTGTTAACCCTTCTCTTGCTGAACACAACATGCCCTGGCTTAGCAAACAGTGTAGATCCAGATCAGTTGGCTTCTGATGAAGCCAACTGATCTGGATCGGCACTGTTTGTCATTAAATATGTGAATTTCTATCAAAAACCCGGAACAAAGTAATCTGATTGGCTGGAAATTAGAAGTGGATGTGGCATCTTAATTTATTCAGCAAGACAAGGGTTAAAATTATGTCTGAATGGCAAACAGTGCAGATCCTGATCAAACTGTGAGCAGTTTGATCAGGGTCTACATTGTTTGCTCAGGCATGCAATGAAATGAGAGATGATAGGGAAGAATCAGGGAGGCCTAATGACCAATGTTCTGCACAGTGCAGGATGTGAGGTCAGGAGTTTGCTCAGACTGTCCAGATGCAAAGGCTGATCAGAGTCTGAACATATCCTATATGCCCAAAGGAGCCTTTTTACTTGACCACAAAAATTCACCTTTGCTGTCTTTCTACTTCAGTAATTTAATTATGTAGTTAGGAAGAGAAGCAAACCAGAAATTGCGCCAATTCTGAACTGTACAACATACAGGCCACACCAAGTGAAAAAGGCCCTTACAAAATATACCAACACTGATAATACAGATCAGCCTACACATCTGCAGTCTAATAAGTCCATCAGCAATAAACTCCATAATTGTATTGAACAGTGAAGGTTCTGTAAAGACTAAAGAAATGTACTGTCTGATCTGGGCTTTCACTTTTCACAATCTGTTAACAGTCACCATTTCTCTTGTCATGTTTGTCATAAGTACACTATTCAACCTAATTAATAATATGGCTCATACCAACCCTGTACTTTTATCTCATTCCCCATAATTCAATATGGGTATTCATTAGAATTGCCTCAGCCTCACTGAGGCAATTCTAATGAGTGATCACAACATATAAATTATGAAACAAAAGCAATGTAGACATTTCAAGATATCCTGCCAATGCAAGCCACAAGTGAGTAACCTTTCACAATTCCGACTTCATCAAGGGCCATAACACCATTAAAAGTAACAAAATTGGCCCATTTTGCATCTCAAGCTAGCTCTGGCCAAATTCAATCATACATAAAATTTGATTTTGTTTGTGTTGAGGTTTTACGGCCCAGTCAACCCAATGGGGTCATGTCGAGCGTGGTCAGTTTACCTAACCACACGTTTACTGGGCAGGCTTAGTCCTCTAAGCAGTTAATCAGTATTGTGCACATTCTTTCGCCAGAAACTGACAACTGCCCTCCTTGAATCAGCAGAAGGGAGAGAATGACAGTAGAAAATATTTCATGATCAATCTCCATGAAAAAATGTTGCCAACCAAGCAGGGATTGAACCCGCGACCTCCAGATCACCAGTCAGACGCGCATCCGACTGAGCCACCGAGGCCGGCTATTCATTCTCAAGACATTAAGCAAAAACTCAATTCTGACATCAACTGATTGTTTTGGGGTTTAACGACACGTCAACCCTTGTGGGTCATTTTGTGTCATCTCCCAGAGAAAGGGAGAAAAGAGACAGAAGAAATAGTAGAGGAGATGAAAGAGAGGGCCAGGGTAGAAAGAGGAACAGGAATGAAAGTGAAGAAACAGAAGAAACTAAAACATTCCCCCTCTATCCTTACCTGCTGCAAGGATAGCAGGCCTTGCCCAACTGTAAGCCAGTATCAGATGGACGCCCCGGTGACGTAAGATACACGACACCTTTGCACCACCCAGCTACACCTTCACCGCCCCCCCCCCCCCCCAATCCCAACCTCCCCAATATCAATGCCTGTGCAAAGGAAGACTGCTCAAGTTAGATGGACAAACACTCACACAGTATAACACAATACCCTGCCACTATCCTGTAGCAGGGTATAATCAGTATGTGTGTCTCAAAGAATTTTTTTGATATCAAACAGCTCTCTCTCGGCATTGTATGCATGTTGGTCTGGGTCTATGACAGCCACATTTTCAACTTGGAGAGACACATCAATGGAAGTATCCACCTTTTTCACCAATTATATGTTACATGTATCATATTTGATCCTTTTAACCACTTCTTCTTGATTTATGTTGACGATCACTTTACTCAATTGTTGTTTAACCTACCACAAAACTGATAAATCAAGATCTTGTGACATAAAATAATGTTATTCTGTTTTATTAGACAAAAATTAGACCTAACATTTTGACATATGAAAAGCTTTCCTAAACTAGATTTAAAAAAAAAAAAATTCTCCTCGACCTGTGCTGACAATGCCAACTCCTGGGCTGAAATCACATATCACATTGAAATTAGATATTTAAGGGTAAGTATGGTAAGAAATTAAGGTGTCCCTGGTCATCTACATTTCTCTGACTAACAATAATATGTAATATGAATTTAATAGAAGCTACCTATAGCCGTGCGTCCAATATTATCCAAATTATCTATCATCACATGCTTCATAGGTGGGTTGGCCAGATTTAACTGAATTTGGTTACAGACCACACTTCTGAATCCACTGCATGAATTGCGATATAACGTCCAAGTCAACAATATTTCAATAGTTTAGAGACTCATGTCTCGTGATTAAACCCCTTGCAAATGGAATACTTGGCGTTATTGGCTGTTTTGTTGTTATTATCGGCACGGCCGCCGTGTCAATAGCCTCTGTCAATTCACGGAACGCTTATTGTTTTTCAGGATAAGCACCAAACCACCCAAGCGTTTGTTGGACCATCACAGTTTTGGTCACACACATCACTGGTCACACAGTTAGTCTATAGTAGTGCGTCTGCACACCGAACGTGAAGGTTGGACACACTTATTATAATGTTTACCATAAGTATTCAGACAGACAGGCTTGAGCAAATGGTGCTGACCAACATCAGATGCTGCAGAACATGGCATCTGATCAGGCTCTAAACAGTCTGTCACTCCTTCAACGCTTTTTAGACTCAGCAACAGGTAACTTAATGAACTTGCTCTAATCTTAGGACAAGTAAGGTAAGGAGTTAAGATGACCCAATATGGTCTAACTTTAATATTAACACAAATTAGCGAGTTAACCCTTGTCCTGCTGAACGATTAAGATGCCACGCCCTTTTAAAATTTTCAGCCGATCAGATTTCTTGATCCAGATTGTTGCTATGAATTCACATACTGACTGACAAACTGTGCAGATCCAGATCAGTTGGCTTCTACACTGTTTGCAAAGGCAGGGTATATCCGGGTTCAGCAGGACAAGGGTTAATAAAACATCTGTTGCAGTCATTCAATCCAGTTAGATTTTTATTTAACTCTTTCGCTGCTAGTGGCGTCTTTTGTCGTCTGCTGATAACCTTTGCAAACAGTTTGGACCCAGATCAGGCCCAACATTTTGACAAACTGATGGTATTCCTGAGAGATTTTTTGAAAAAGTTTATTTAAAAAAAAATATCCACAGATGACAAAAAAGCATGCAAAATTACCCAGCAGGCAAAGATTTAAGAGGACTGGAAGCACATGGTAGATTTTTACCATTTTTAACCCTTGAAGTGCCAAGAAAAACTGCATCTGAAAATGTCGTCTGTTTATGTCGTCTGCTGAATATTCTTGCAAACTTTTCAAACCTATTTTTGCATACAGGCAAACAGTTTGGAGCAGTCTGATCTGGGTCCCCACGGTTTGCAAAAATGACTTTTAAAATCACAAGCAGATGACAAAGCAGATGACAATAGTTGTGATTGGCAGTTTAAGGGTTAACAAGGGAGGTACCATCTGTGACTTCTGTCTACTGAGACCTGAGAAGAGGTCTGCTCTAAAAGCAAATGTTTTCCTTTTAGAGTAAGCCCCTTTTCAGAAGTGAAGCAATAACAATTTTGACAGAGTTGCCGCCCTTGAAAGTGTATCCATTCCTCTTATGTTTTGCTAGTGACATTTTTTTTTTACCTATTCAAAGAGTGCTGGGGGTTCAGCAACACTTAAATCAACATTTGCCTAGGTAAAAGCACTGCATATACAGTATGGTACCGATGTTACTACTGGCAACAAAACCCATTTTTCAGATACCTGCAGGATAGATATAAACCCAAATCCCCTTTTCTGATATATCAAGTGCAGATAACTGAACAAATGAAATGGCCAGGGTTGCTGTTTTTGGCTACAGTATGTTACCTAAGTCCTCAACATATTTATGAAGTTTCAACCAGACAGTTCATATAGTAAAGGAACTATAAAGGCCAGTCCATTTATCAGACATATGAAAGGTGGATAACCCAAGAAATGGAAAAGCCAGAGTAAAAGTCCTTGACCATAATATGTAGCCTTAGGCCCTCTATGAATCTGTGAAGTTTCATCCAGATATTCTATACAGTAAAAAACTAGAGGCTGCCCTTTAGACACTGAAAAGTGCCAGAACAAGAAAAGAACGGATCCTCGATACTAACCCTTAAACTGCCAATCACAACAATTGTTGTCTGCTTTGTCATCTGCTTGTGATTTTAAAAGTCATTCTTGCAAACAGTGTGGATCCAGATCCGACTGCTCTTCTAGGAGCAGTCTGATCAGGGTCCACACTGTTTGCCTGTATGCAAAAATATGTTTGAAAAGTTTGCAAGAATATTCAGCAGACGACATAAACAGACAACATTTTCAGATGCAGGTTTTCTTGGCATTTTAACCCTTGTCCTGCTGAATAAATTAAGAGGCCACTCCCACTTCTAATTTTCAGCCAATCAGATTACTTGATCCAGATTATTGATATAAATTCACATACTTCATGGCAAACAGTGCAGATCCAGATCAGTTGGCTTCTTCAGAAGCCAACTGATCTGGATCTACACTGTTTGCAAAGGCAGGGTATATCCGGGTTCAGCAGGACAAGAGTTAAGGGCTAACATGCATGCTAAATCTGAATGAAATTCATGAATGAATACTTCAGTGCAGATGGACAGATACACAAATGAAGAGAAAAGCATTAAATGACTTTGAAATACCATGAATGGGATTACATTATAGAAAACAATTAATACCATATCTTACCTTCACCTATTAAAAGTAGTTTAAAAACTTTTGCCTCTGTTATTTAAAATGAAAAATAAAATCACATTACCCATATAAAGTGAAAAAAACAATTCTAACTTTAAAACTACTAGTATATGTATGTTATTTCGTGTATTACAAACAAAAAAATACCAATTTTAAACACTACCATATGTTTAACATTTATTCAAATCAGTTTGGAAAATGCACAAAAACAAGTATTAGATAACAAAATGAATAATAGAGCTACTGTGACAATGCAAATTTAGCTTTATATTTAACCTAGTCCTGCTGAACCCGGATATACACTGCCTTTACAAACACTGTAGATCCAGATCAGTTGGCTTCTAAGAAGCCAACTGATCTGGATCTGCACTGTTTGCCATTCAGTATGTGAATTCATATCAACAATCTGGATCAACTTTTCTGATTGGCTGAAAATTTGAAGTGGCCTCATCTTAATTTATTCAGCATGGCAAGGGTGCCCTACTCAATTTAAATATTAGCTGAGAACATTTTAAAACATTTTTAGAAAACAAGAATCATCTCCAGAAACAGGGCATGACATTTCAGTCAGGGAACAGGCTATACTTTGTAGATTTTCTGCCAAATTTTACAAGGGAGATAACTTTAATGACTTCTTGTTTGTTTTCCTGTGCATTAAGCCTCTTCAGAAAAAGGGTCCCAAGGGGAGCAAATCCTTTCCTTTTTGAAAAAAAAACAACCCTTCTTAGTAGGAGATAAAACAATTCTGACAGATTTACTTCCCATGAAAGTGTGTCAATTCCCTTTAACCCATTTCATGCTGAATAAATTTAGATGCCATGCCCAATTCTAATTTTCAGCCAATCAGATTGCTTGATCTGGATTGTTGCTATAAATTCACATACTTAATGGCTACCAGTGCAGATCCAGACCATTTGGCTTCTTCAGAAGCCAACTGATCTGGCTCTATATTGTTTTAAAAAGTAGGACATATCCGGGATCAGCATGACTAGGGTTAAAAAAACATCATTCTCTGGTATCTTATGCTAATTTTGTTAATAGTGTACTACAGATGATAAATTGGGGTATTTATCCTCAACATAACTCTTTTTTACTGAGGTCCTGAGTTCTACTTTAATAACATGTCAGCCCTTCTGGCACATTTTATGTTGTCTCCTAAAAGGGCAAGAAATGCTGGTAAAGCAGAGGGAAGAGTATCAGAGAGTCAAATGAATGAGGAAAGACAGATGACAGTGGAAGACAGTGGAAAGACAGATACGCCTACATTTTTTTATCTTCTGGCTCAGTTGGCCGCACGTCCAACTGATGATCAGGAGGTTGTGGGTTCGACCCCCGCCAAGTCGGCAACATTCTTTTGTGGATATTTGATCATGAAATATTTTCGACAGTCATTCTCTCTCTTCCGCTGATTCAAGAAAGGCAGTTATCAGTTTCTCCCGAAAGAATGTGCACAATACTGTTAACCACTTAGAGGACTAAGCCTGCCCAATAAAAGTGTGGTTAGGTAAACTGACCGTACTCGATATGACCCCACTGGGTTGATTGGGCCGTAAAACCTCAACATAAACAAACAATCTTCTAAAGTGAGCAGCAACAAAGATATCAGTCTTCTCATTCCAGGTTTGATGTCTCATATTCAAATAGCTCCAGATTTAAATAGCTCCAGATAAGAAGAATTTGTCATCCAAAAAGTACTGATATTTTTGTTTTCATTTTCCATGAAAACACTAAGGCACTTCTCCATGAAAACACTAAGGCACTTCTAATGAGTACCCACAACATATGTTTTCATGGAGAAATATGAAAACTGTTTATCTAGGAACCACTTTTACCTAGAACTATGATAAAAGGCATGACTGTCTGAATCTAACATACCGTCTTCGATCTAATTACCGCACATACCCCTATAAGCGCACACTCATGAAATTCCGTAGTCTTATTACAGCCAGTGTACTTTTTATTTACTTTTTTATAAAGGCATATGTTGTGGGTTCTCATTTGAATTGCATCAACTTGTCGATGCAATTCAAATGAGTACCCACAACATATGCCTTTATAAAGAAAATCAGAAAAAAATCGCATAATCATCATCAAATAAGTCCTTTTCTGATCTTTTATAGTGTATCCTTAATAGGTATAGGTACATTTTTTATCACATCTGAGTGTTCCCAGTAATTTTGAAAAACCTAAGCACACAGTGCGATAATTAGGTCAAATACGGTAGGTATAGTGCTCAGAGGATAATTTGACAGTGACGTCACGGCAGCTACCACTCTATCTGGGTAAAGCAGGTTTTACATGAATTATCGGGAAAATGTTAATAATTTATTTAGTACACTATCTTATTGCTAAACGTGTGTTTTAGTTTAGTATTTTCTATAGCGCAGTTGATAGAGGGGAGCGCTTGAGACGAATAATTTGTTTAGTGCACGAATCCTAGCAGTACCTCAGGGTTTTTTTTTTGTTTTTTTTTTTAATTACTTTTACTTCACTTATGGTCCTTGTATGTTATATATAGTATTTTAAATATACATTATTGGACATTATCATAGCATTGTTGACATTTTTACACAAAGGACATGCTTCCAGCGTCCTTGTGCACGGATTGTCAGCATGTGGAAATCATTCAAACTAAAAGTTTATCTAGACTCACCAATTACGTCTTGTCTTTTTTTTAACTATTATAAATCTGTTTCATAATCAATAATTGCAAATTTTTCTTAGCATATTTTTCTTTTATATTTACTTCTTAAAAAAGTATGAAATAATAAAAAAAAAAATAAATAAATAAATCACTAGGATTCGAACCCATAATGTCCAGATATGTAGTCTAGGAAAACTACCACTGGGCTATTGCGGATTTACGGTTATTGTTGCTTACAATATTTATTAAAGGTAGCTATTTGGATGGCGTTTACCTATTTATCAAAATGGACTTTGTCTTACATTATAAACAATCAGTGACGTCAATGTCAACTTATCCTCCGAGGATAGTATGCAGGTTAGCAGCTACTTTTTTTTTTTTTTTTTTTTCTTTTTGCACAAGACATCAATATGCCCATATATGATATTAAAAAGCGACAGACAGGTTTTAACCCTTGTCATGCTGAACCTGGATATACCCTGCCTTTGCAAACAGTGTAGATCCAGATTAGTTGGCTTCTTAGAATTGTTTGCCATTCAGTATGTGAATTTATATCAATAATCTAGATCAAGTGATCTGATTGGCTGAAAATTTGAAAAGGGTGTGGCATTGTAATTCATTCGGGACAAGGGTTAATAACAAGCAAGATCTTCCGAGTAGTCAGTTTGGGATAAAATGGTGATAATTTAGTTCATACTGTAATAACGCAAAGTATTTGGACAGACAGGCCTGACCAAACAGTGTAGACCCAGATCAGATGCTGTGAAATGTGGTATAAACAGAGGGAGATGAAGGAAAAAAGAAATGACAGTGCAAATACAGAAGAAATACTGTGTCCCTTTCCCCCATCTGCTGCATGCACAGCAGGCCCTTACCACCAATCTTTGTTTATGTTGAGGTTTTACGGCCCAGTCAACCCAATTGGGTCATGACGAGCGCAGTCAGTTTACCTAATCACACTTTTACTGGGCAGGCTTAAACAGTATTGTGCACGTTCCTTCCTCAGAAACTGACAACTGCCCCTCTTGAATTAGTGGAAGGGAGAGAATGACTGTCGAAAATATTTCATGATCAAATCTCCAAGAAAGAATGTTGCCAATCCGGCCGGGGTCGAACCCGCAACCTCCTGATCACCAGTCAAACACGCATCCAACTGAGCCACCAAGGCCGGCAATCTACCACCCTTTTCCCACCAAAACATAATTATGTTGTCAGTGCTCATAAGGAATGCCTCCACAAAGCAATTCAGATAAATTACCGTATTTACCCTAAGTATTAGGACACTTTAACTCCTTACCATACCTGTCCTAAAATTTGAAAAAAGTCTATTTTCCTACTTGTTGATGTGTCTAAAATATTGCTGCATGAGTGGCAAACATTCCGTGGCATCTGATCTGGGTCTACACTGTTTGCTTAGGCCTCTGTGTCCCAATATATAGTTATTACGGTACCCACTATACGTATTTTAGATTTTTTTTCTTCTGAATACCCTATTTTATCTGCAGTTATGAGCACAACAAAATACAGTCTAATCTCAATGTCTCGAACATCTTTGGGACCATGGAAATTCGTTCAAAACATGGGTAGTTCGAGCCATTGAGGGTTAATCATGGCACCAGTTCAGGAAGCAAATAGTGATAATTTCGGGAAATCTTTCATTTTCTACATAATGATTGTATGTTGAGTGTACTCATTAGAAATGCCTCAATGAGGTGATTCTAATGAGTACACATAACATACAATTCCATGATAAAATAAGAAAAAAATCCCTAAATATTTGTTTTCTTGAGCTATTAGAAGAATTTTGTAGGGACTGAAAAAAGAGTTTGAATCATCCATGGTAAACGAGCCATCCGTGTTCGAGATATTGAGGTTATACTGTACAACTACAATATTTACTCTTAGTTTCAGATCATCTTTTCTTACCATACTTACCCTAAAATGTCAATAAGCCTATTTCACTAGCTGATGATGTGTCTACAAATTACTGGATGAGTGGTAAACAGTGCAGACCCTGATCAGATGCTGCAATTTGCATATATGACTTATTATAGCCATTTTATTTCAAAACCAAGTTAGTATACCATTTTGACGCAAATGACCCTCATGGGTTGACACGCCGTTAAACCTGCACTCATCATCATCATCATCATATTAGGATGATGGAAGGGTAATAATGAAATGTTCTATGCAACAAAGAATCATACATTGCAGTCATGAACTGAAATCTGTCACCCACAGTATTCAAATCCAGGACCTTGTGATCCAAAGTTGGAGGTGCCAACCACTTGGCCACACAGATGCTTCACCTACAAGCATAAGCAATCCATTCAAGCACTTGTTGAATCATAATAAATATTCTACAAGGTGGTTCCTACATTGTCCATGACCTTACGCGATGACAATATGTATTCCAGACTTGTCTTAAATTTCTATTTACTGGAAGAAAAGGCTGTCATACCCACAGAATATGCATGCCTGACAAGATATGGCGAGTAATCAGATTTTTTTATTGTTGCTATCTTTTTTTGATATCTTGAAGGTACTCACTGGAACTGCCTCAATGAGGCAGTTCCAATGATTACAAGAAGATATGTTTATGAGTCAAAAAAAAATTATTACCACAAATATGGCTTTATCTGGAGTTATATGTATGATATTGAAAAGATCCATTGTTGCAAACGACACCTGATACAGGTATCATGTATCTTACTGCCTACTCAAATGGTAAATGACATAACTATGGAAACAGTTGCTGAATTAATGCTAAGCATGCTGGGTAAAAAATTCAGTAGACGAAATTTTGCAATATTTTTCCTTAGACAATCAGCATGAAATGTCAAATCTTATTTTCTGGACAAAATTAGAAAAGAATTCAAAATGTCTTCTGCAGAAATTATTTGAATGCATGTTAAGCATTAACTGAAAATTTGTATAATCTGACTGCTTGAAGTACATTTATTTTGGCAAGCTGCACTATATTTTCTATGTATATTAAATGACATTTTAAATTATTGCTCTCAATTAACTGTCTGCCTTCCAGTAGATGAATAACTGAAATGTCATTTCATTTTCTGAAAAAATAAATCCACCATGTTTACAAGTAGTAACAGTGTTTTTAGAGAAAACGGATGTCCCCCAACTTTCAGTTTTTCTACTGCTGTGACCTTGAAAATTAGGTCATGGTCACCAAAATTTAACAGGTCTTTGTTATGTCCCAATTATATATCCGTGAAAATTTGGTAAGAATCCAACAATTGGTTCACAAGATACTGTGCAGACAAGAAAGTGTCACACCAATGCCAATGCCTATGCCAATGGGATCTGCACCAAAATCAATATATCCCCCTCTCGTAGGTTGGCGGACATGACAAGAGCTGTCAGCCAACACTATACCACTGAACCTCATTGTATGATAGTTGATTTTAAGACAGTTTTGGAGATGAGACAGTTTAAAGGCGGACTCCAAAAGTATTGTATCCAACAAAAATGTATAGATTATATAGAAATATGAACATAAATGGTCACTTTTCTATATGATCTGTGCATTTTTATTCTTCTGAATACATGAACAAAAAAGTATAGATTATATAGAAACATGACCATAAATGGTCATGTTTCTATATAATCTATACACTTTTGTTTAGCTACAAAATGATTTTTTAGCTAGCTTGTTCTTTTTTCTTTGGATCTCAGCAACAGACATAAAAAGGTTGTGGAGTAGCTCTTCTGAAGAGCAGCTTGTCTGTGAATAGTGCAAATCATTGCTATAGTTCTTTACCCCTAGTATGAGTAAAATCTGAGCTATTACAGAGATTTGGCTCAAGACATACAGACTTGTAAAGCTTTTACATTATAAATGCCTATTCAGACTATGTCAAGGGCAATAACTTTTAAGTAAATAGGTCAATTTTGATGAAATTGTCAGCATGCTGAATGACCAGGGCTTTATTATTTACGTGAAGTATGAATAAAATCTGATCAATGTTACAAAGATATGACTCTAGATGGTTGGACAGACAGACAGACAGAAAGACAGACAGACAAGATACATATACATGGACAAAGCCAAAACTATACCCCACCACCTTCAGCTTGGGATAATATTTCAAAATGTCATCAGCTGAAAATGCCAAGCGACTGCTAAAGGTTTAATATTAGCATGCTAGGTAAAAGTTTCAGAAGTCATCATTTTGAAATACTTTTTTTTTTTATATATAGATGGCTTTGGCTTTTCATGCAAAATTGTCTCCAAATTGTCAAAACCTATTTTCTGGAAAAATAAGAAAATATCAAATTGTTGTCTGTTGAATTACCCCAGAGAATGGTAGAAGTTAAAGAAAACCATTTAAAATGGTGGGAAAAATCTGAACCCCTACTACCCCTTCCAAAAATTTGATTTTCAAACCTTATAGGTAATATCTAGCAACTTTGCAAATCATATTTGAAACAAAAAAAAAACAAAAAAAACATCTGAAATATGCGAAGAATCTGTAAGTCTCATGCCAGTGAACCCAACAGCTTTTGCAGACCATTATACCAGTATACAGAAGAGAAAACTATGAGACTGTGCAGATGCACAGGATGATCTGAACTTGCAAATTTTGCACATGCTCAAAGACAACTTTCCACAAGATGAGGCTTAAGAGAATGATACACAAGACAGATTTTTTGCTGTTTTTTAATGAGGGAGCCAACTTTTCTGACTTCCCATTTGCTTTTCCTGCAGACCAAATCCCTTCTAAAAAGGAATCTACTCTAAAACAAAAGAATTTGCTCCCAAAGGGAGCAAATTCTTTCCATTCAGAGTAGATCCCTTTCAAACTAGACAAAGTACCCAGTGGGGCATGTATACCCCCGAACAGAGCTACCGCCACTTTTTAAAGAGCACAAATTATGTAGCTTTCACTCTGGAGATGGCAGTTGTATGCTATACGTTCTGACATTGAAAGAATTTAATAACACATTATGTGAAGCCCTTGACCTTGACCTCGGTCAGGCACAGGTGCAAGGATCTAGCTAAATAAAACTTTAGCCCTATAACTATTACAATATACCAGTGAAATCAATCAGTCTTTATAATATAAGCAAATATGACATTTGTATGAAAAGTCTGTGACCTTGACTTAAAAGCCATGGGCCAGCTTGGGAATGGTGTCGAGAAAAACTTTTGACCTATATATACCATCATGCTTAATATTAATGAAACCAACGAAAGGGTCTTCATAATTTAGCTACATAAATTTTAATGAAAATTTTAACATGAAATGCCTACTCAATGTCCTCTACATATTGGTAAAGTATCACAAAAATATCTTATAGAATTTTTAGAGTTATTGCCCACATAAGATTTAAATAACCAAGGAGATAACTGCAGAATGGAGTCAGTTAGAGTTGTCATTCTTGAATATGATGTGCCTACTCAATCTCCTGTACATATTGGTGAAGTATCATGAAAATATCTTAAAGTGTTTTAAAGTTATGATTCACACAAAATTTTGACAATTTTTGGAGACTAGGGGAGATAACTTATGAACCAAGTCAGAGTTGTTATTCTTGTACTCGACACCCCTACCAAATGCCCTCTACAAGTGACAGTGTTTTCTGAAAATGGCTCAAAGGGTAACTGAGTTTTGGGGTGCACAATAATGCGTCTATTGACAGACAGATTGATGGACAGACGGGTGGATTCCATGCTGATAGTTATATCCCCTAACCCATCAGCTGGGGGATAACGAAATGCAAAAATTTTTTAATTTTATATGAAAATTCTAAGTCTGTGATATTGCCCTCCAGGTCATATCCCAGGGTGAGGATCGTGCTGAGTAAAGCTCTAGACCTATATCTACCAACATCTAAAATATAAATGAAATTCCTCAAAGTGTCTTGATGATAGCCATATAAACTTAAACACAAAAATTTTGACTTTTTTCTGAAAATTCTGTGACCTTGACCCCAAGGTTATCCCCCAGGGTGGGGATGGTGCTGATAAAAACTTTAGACCTATATCTACCATCAGGCCAAATATGAATAAAATCCATCAAAGGGTCTTCATAATATAAGGTCTTATAATCTTTAACGTAAAAACTTTGACCCTAGGACAAAACTAAAGTACGAACGAATAATGCATCTACAGATGGACAGACCAACAGATTCCTTGCTGATAGTTATATCCCCTCAACCTATCAGTCAGGGGATAATGAAATTCAACAAAAGGTCTTGATGATGTGGCTATATAAACTTAAATGCAGAAGTTTTTACTTTTATATGAAAATTCTAAGTCTGTGACCTTGACCTCAATCAAGGTCACACAGGATGGGGATTAAACCAATGAACAAATGAACGAATGGAAAAGCAAAAACTATATACCCCTACATACTTTGTCGGGGGGTATAAAGAGCACAAAAACTATTTTGACAGAGTTGCCTCCCCTGAACATTTTCCATTTCCATTTCCCCTTAATTATTATCGGTAAAAGCCAGACAAATGTAATTTTTTAATTATTTAACCATTGCCAGAGGTAAAAGCAGCAAATGACAAAGTCATAAAGACACTTTTTTTTAAGATAATAAGACAGCATTCCATTTAACTCTGCATGCTGGGTAATTTTGCATGCTTTTTTGTCATCTGTGGATTTTTTTTTTTTTTTTTTTTAAATTAACTTCTTCAAGAAAAATCTTTCAGGAATACTATCAAAGTGTCAAACAGTTTGGACCCTAGATCAGGCCCGAGGTTTTGTCGGGCCTGATCTGGGTCCAAACTGTTTGCAAAGATTATCAGCAGACGACAAAGTCACCACTAGCAGGGAAAGAGATAAGGTGAAAGACACAGTTTCCAACTCTGCCAAAATTGATTTTGCCCCCTTTTGACTAGGGATCTACTCTAAAAGGAAAAAATTTGCTCCCATTATGGGTGCAAATTCTTTCTGTTCAGAGTAGACCCCTTTATTGAAGGGGTTTGAGGAGGAAAGAAAACAGGAAGTCACAGAAGTTGTGTCCTTTGTGAAATTCTTTCCTTTTAGAATAGACACATTTTCAGAAGGAGTTTGGTTGTCTCCCTTGTAAAAAAAATGGCAGAAAAACTACCAAGTAGATCCAGTTCCCTTCAAGCAGTTAGAAAGGAAACAACTGAAGGCAAGTCAAGGCTACTTTTCCAGGAAATACAAGTTGTTTGATAGCACAATTTTGAAAACACAACAAAAGTGCTAAAACTCTAAAACATCTCTAAAACCTGACTGAAAAAAATTCTATTATAACCCTTGAAAATATTCTCTCTTACTAGAAGTGCATGTCATATTTTTAACCCTTGTCCTGCTGATCCCAGATATACCCTGCTCTTGCAAACAGTGTATATCCAAGAGCAGTTGGCTAGCCAACTGATCTGGAACTGCAGTTTGCCATTTAGTATGTGAAGAATTTATAGCAACAATCTGGATCAAGTAATCTGATTGGCTGACAATTAGAAGTGGGTGTGGCATCTTAATTTATTCAGCAGGACAAGGGTTAACATAAGTATACAGGCCTTAGCAAATAGTATAGATTCACAGTGGCCTGAAGTAATCTTGAAAACTATGCCTAGAATCACTCTCAGAATAGGGGCTACTTTTAAAGGAAAGAATTTGCTCCCAGAGGATCCAGAAACAGAAAAAATTGTAACACACCCCTTTCCCCACCTCATTGTTGCATGTACAGCAGGCCTTTTCAACTTCCTTACCACCCACTCAATTCTGTTTTTGCCTATTTCACTTTACAGTGTCCGAATACAGACAACAGCATTAGATCCAGAGTCATGGTTGCATTTAATAGCTGGCTTTTTATTTTAAAATTACAGTTTTACTTTTGTAAAAAAAAAGCAAAAAAAAAAAACAAAAAAAAAAAAACAACTGATAACACCTAAAACATCTTGAAACAGTTTCAGTACAATATACAGACAGATAAGAAACTGCTGTCTTCTGGATTTTTTTCAGAGAATACAAAAGGTTAAAATATTTGCACACCTGCAAGCATGAATGGCAGGCAGTTTGATAAAAAACTGGCACTAAAGTATGTGTTTTCTTTTTTTGAAAGGATAAGCATTAATTAAAATCTTGAAGTTGATCTTATTGTAGACTGAACGAACTCCTCTACACTAAATATTGGAAGATTCTAGTTTCGATTTTAGGTATGTCAGGCTATGTGATTCAGATATTCCTAGAGAAAAATGGCTGAACTACTTGCAAACAGTGGAGACCTTGATCAGATGCCGCATTCTGAGGCATCTGATCTGGGTTTGCACTGCTTGCCAATTACCCTTATAGGGTCTCCAGACTACAATGGGTTAGGGTGAGATGATTATTCCAACCAAATTTTACTGACCTTTTTTTCTAATTTCTTCACAAGAACATATGTTGTGGTTTACTCCTAACACATGTTGTGGCTACTCAAGAAGACAATCCTTATTGCTGGTTGTGTAGTTGTATAATGACACATCAACCCTTGTGGGTCATTTTGTGTCATCTCCCAGAGAAAGGGAGATAAGTAACAGAAGAGAAAAGATAGAGTTAGAAACAAACTAACTGAAATAAACAAATGACAGTGGAGAAACAGAAAAAAATAAAAACATGTTCCCTTCCGACACCTACTGCAAAGACAGCAGCCCTTACCCTACCACAACCATAGTCAAAACTGACTTGTTCAAAATTTAGGACAAATATGCAATGGAGAAAAGGTGTTTGAAAACTTGGGGTAAATATGGGACTACAAACTATGAGTTAGTACACAACAAAACTTACAATAAGACTTGTGCGACCATCAAAGACTTAGATCAGCCTGTGCATCCCCGCAGTCTGATCAGAGTCTTTGTTGATCGTATGTGCCTTTTCTACAGCCTTCAGGCTATCCGAAGAGAGATGAACAAGAAGTCTTGCCATACTGGGTGGATGCGCAGGCTGATCTGAATCTTTTATGATCATACAGGTCTTGTTGTAGGTTTTTTCATGAACTTGCTCAAATGGTTTTGAGACTGAATAAGAAAAAAAATATTTATCTGGATACCCTTTTATCTTTGACTATGTCACTTGAGAACTTCAAAACTTATGGTAATAGTAGTGATGGGGACCTATTATATGCCTAAACATTGATTTACAGGAAACTGTTGCTACTGAGAAATAAAACTCCATTAATTTCCAAACTATGATTTATGTCACATCTTCGTTTTATTCTTGAACTTTTCAATCATATTACTCTTTTTAGAATGATCAAAGCTCTAGATTAGCAATGAACATATGATCATTTTTGAATATATCTATTATCTGTATCATATTTAGCATAAGAATTCAGACGGACAGGCACAAGCAAACAGTGCAGACCCAGCTCAGACACTTGGCATGAAAAAAAACTATGAACCTCCACGTAGCAACAAAATCCATCCATGCAGATTTTTAATAAAAACTTTGACATAAAAAATAACATGAAAATCCTTGAAACTGTTCATTGGGTTGGTGTATTAACATAAAAATTCAAAGTACATGACCTTGCCCTGAAGACGGCATTGAACAGAATTTTGCACAAGTCTACAACATCAGCCCAAGTATCAAGTCAATCTGTTTAGGCATTCATGAGATTATGTGACATAAAATTTGTAAGTTAGGGACCTTGACCTCAAGGTCACAGGCACAGGTGATGGTGGCTCTGTGTAGAACTATGGACCACTGTGGAGCGCTGTGGTGCAGTGGTAAAGCGTCGGACTCGAGATCGAGAGGTACTGGGTTTGATCCCCACTAACAGCAAGTGTTGTTTCCTTGAGCAAGAGACTTTATCCACATTGCTTAGTACTGGTTTCTACCCAGGAAAAAAGAGGGCCACATGGAAGATTAGTACTAGATTACTAAATGTGTTACCCTCTATAAATAAAGTCGATTATTATTACATGTATTATTATTATTATTATTATTATTATTATCATCATTACTGTCTACTTACAGGCCATCTATAAACTAATATCCTGCAAAGGGTTTGGATAGTATGACCTCATAAAAACTTTAACATAAAACTTTAACAATGCCAACTCCAATGGCAAAATTGATGCTGGGAGAAGTGCAATGGCTTTTCCTGGTGAGCTATACTTGAAAGAGTAAGTTGTGTGAAGCACAAAACATTAAATCCAAACCTTAAAGGTGAAAAATCCACTTATTCAATTTGGGTTATGGATAAGCTAAATAGAACAACAACGTCTCCTAAGTAATATGATGGAAATCTCACTAAAATAATCTCCAGGTAATTACACAAATACCATATTTACCGAATGTATTTGGACAGACAGGCCTAAGCGAACAGTGTAGACCCAGATGAGATGCCACAGAATGCAGTGTCTCATCAGGGTCTACACTGTTTGCCACTCATCCAGCAATTTTAGACACAACATCGGGTAGTAAATTGTACTTGTTCAAATTTTAGAACAAGTATGGTAAGGAGTTAAGGTGTCCAAATACTTAGGGTAAATACAGTACACAGTTAACACTGTGTGCTGGGGAAAAATTTCAGCAGACACATTTTGAAATATTTTTCTTATTTTCCTAGAAAAGAGGATGTGATACTTCATGCAAATTGTCTCCTTAGGAGACAATTTGCATGAAGTGTCAGATCTGATTTTCTTGAAAAAATAAGAAAAATGTCACTAATTTGTCGTCTGCTGAATTTGCCCATAGCACGGTAAGAAGTCAACACACAGGTGTAAGCATGTACGCCCGCCACTGCGTAGTAATTGTTAGTGTCTGCACAAAGGCATGTTTCTGTATGGTCGATTTCCTTAAGAATGAGGCAGTGTGGGGAATTCAGCAGTCTAACTGAGTGACTGAGCACATCTTTTTAGGATCGCACTGCTCACCCCCTTAGTATGGGGAAGGGGCTAGAAAAGGTGCCCTAAACAACTGCCTGCTTCAAAACTCGTGGATGGTTAACCGTAATCAACACAGATCCCATTTAGCAGTCCAACAAGAAAAAAGAAGGCGAAGGCGATATGTTTAGCGATCAGCGCATGGAATGTGCGCGCTCTAACGGACAGTGCTGGTTCTGACAGACCTCTACAAAGTAGGTCAGAGGTATAAATACAAATCACAGTGATCCACTTTTGTATGTATGACATACCAGCTTTAGCAGATGTACCTATACATCAAATCAGGTAGGTATAGGCTATATATATTTTTTTTTTGTACAAAGTAGGTCAGAGGTCACCAAATGTAGGCAGAAGTGACCTACTTTTGGTACAGACGTACCCTCTTCAATAGATGTGCCAAATAAAGAATTTGGCAAGCCTGAGCGAGTACAGAGATATGCACTGGACATATCATGGACCCAAAGAATAGACTGAAGGATGGACAGAAGGGATGATGTATGAAGTGCTTTGTTAGGGGACTTCTGCACTAAGGATGTGTATGTTCTGTACTGGTTTGGTTAACTTTTGTCAATCTCTGGGTAAGTTTATCAGACAACAAATTGATAATATTTTTCATATTTTTCCCAGAAAATAGGCTTTGACATTTCATGCAAACTGTCTCCTATTTTCTAGAAAAAATAAGAAAAATATTTAAAAATGTTGTCTGCTGAAATTTTTACTCAGAGGGCTAAGCGTTAACAGACAGCCTGACAAATGAATAAGAAAATCCAATAAATTCTAATCATCTTATTAACAGTTACTATCTTGAGAATTAAAAGAAATTTACTATTGACAGCATATTTATTACCACTTACCATGCTATGGGCAGATTCAGCAGACAACAAATTGATGGGATTTTTCTTAATTTTCCCAGAAAATAGGATTTGATAGTTCATGTAAATTGTCTCCAAAAATAAGAAAAACATTTCAAAATCAAATGAAAAGTCAAGGAGTAGAATAAACAATCAATGTCGATCTGAGTGGACTTAAGGGGACATTTAAAAATGTCATCTGCTGATTTTTTACCCAGCATGCTAAGTATTAACCTGATCATAATCATTAAGAGGACTGGTTACACTTTGTAGATTTTGAGCCATTTTTACAAGGGAGCCACTGTTATAATACCAAAGGGAGATAAATCATTTTTTGACACAGCTGCCTCCCCTGAAAGAGTATCTACTGCCCTTAAACTGAAATAGGCAGATTATTATTATCATTATCCATCATAAAAACTTGATGATGATGATGTTTGATGTTTTACATCCCTTTCAACATTACTTAAGTCATATTGAGACAATGGCAGGGTGATAATGAAAGTCTCTGCGTGATGAAGTACTGTACAGTCATGACTGAAGTCCGCCTCCAGCGGGATTTGAACCTGGGACCTTGTTATCCGAAGTCGGGAATGTTAACCATGCAGCCACTCGGCCACCCTGAAGCTTTGTAAAAACTTGAAAGGAGCAGTAATATATAAGATGCTGTGGGCGACAGTTTTATGACTGTTCACCAATCAGTAAAACAGTTTGCTCTGAGTGAAGACACTAACTTGTGAAGCAGTCACATGCACTTATTCCAACACTTTTGCTATGAAAACAATGTCTTGATTTGGTGCTTAAGGATAATGGCAACTCTTTAAAGGAAGTGATGCAACTCTGTCAAAATTGATTCTGTCCCCTTCTGAAAAGGGGTCTACTCTAAATGGAAAGAATTTGCTCCCAATTGGAGCAAATTCTTTCCTTTTAAAGTTGACCCCTTTCCAGAAGGGTATTTTAGTACAAAAACGCAAACTGGAAGTGACAAGTTGTCTCCCTTGTTGAAAATGGTGGATAATCTACCAAATACCCTTGAAGGGTTAATTTACAAATTACTTTTCCATACCTTATTTTAACATAGCTTATCCCATTTCTAAATGTCATTCTGCAACTTATTTTAACACAGCTTATCCAATTTCTAAATGTCATTCTACCACACCCAATCTCTTCTGACTTTTCCTTCGGGGTATCAAATATATTATATAAGAATAAAGATAATTAATTTGTCTGCATTTCATAATATAAGATCATGGTTTTCAATTGATTGTATTCTGTAGCAATGCTATTAACAAGACCACTGAAAAATGTCAAGCCTTATTGGGTCTGAAAGAAAAATAAGACTTTACGCTTTGCATGTTGGATAAAAATTTCAGCAGACAACATTCTGATTTTTTTTTTTTTTGATTTTTTTCCCCAGAAAACAGGTTTTGACATTTCAAGCTAATTGTCTACTAAGAGACAAATTGCTTGAAATGTCAAAACCTGTTTTCTGGGTAAAATAAAAAGAAATATTTCAAAATGTCATCTGTTGATTTTTTTTTTTCCATATTTTTCCCAGAGATTTCATGCAAATGGTCTCCTTAGGAGACAATTTTCCTTAGGAGACAATTTGCATGAAATGTTAAAACCTGTTTTCTGGGAAAAAAAAGAAAATATATCAAAATGTCATCTGCTGAAATTTTTACCCAGAATGCTAAGCATTAAGCGTTAAGAGTTAACAGTTCCCTGTTTTCTGTGTGTGAGTGTAATACAACCAATATCTTCCTCTAGAATATCTTAGGGGGTGAACGGGTGTGGCGAAGTTGTCGTGTATCTTACGTCACTGGGGCGTCCAACTGATATTGGCTTACAGTCGGGCAAGACCTGCTATTCTTGTAGCAGGTAAGGTTAGAGGAAGAATGCTTTTATTTCTTCTGTTTCTTCACTTTCATTCCTGTTCCTCTTTCTTCCCTGTCCCTCCCTTTTCATCTCCTTTACTATCTCTTCTATCTCTTTTCTCCCTTTCTCTGGGAGATGAAACAAAATGACCCACAAGGGTTAACCTGTCCTTAAACCCCAACACAATCAATCTAGAATATCTCCATATTTATTTATCCATAGCTTTATTTGGAAAGACATGCCAGAACAAATTGCAGACTTGGATCAAATGAGTAGTATGACCAGGATCTGCACTGCTTGGCATTCATCCAGATTTTATAGATACAACACAAGATAGACGAATGAACATATTCAAATTTTAGAAGGTTAAAGATTGAATATCAACCCTTAAAATTTGTCATGCTGAATAAATTAAGATGCCATGCCCACTTCTTAATGTCAGCCAGATCCAGGTTGCTGATACAAATTCACATACTGAATGATATATAGTGAAGACCCAGATCAGTTGGCTTCCTCAGATGCCAACTGATCTGGTTCTACACAAGTTGCAAATACAGGGTACAGCCAGGACCAGGGTTAAAAGTGCTAATCACAAGTGTAATAGACAACACTGAGATTTTGCTGGAAATTTCATGTAAAACATCTGCCTAGCAAACAACTAGGCAATTCACACAAAATGTCTAGTTTCATTTTCTCTAAAAAATAAAATAAAAAACTAGAAGTGTGCTTGTAAAACACTATTTCCAAACTGCTTGCAAATTTTCATAAGCCTAACTAGTAGTTCCTTTGCTATTTTGCTTACAAGATGTTCATTTGCTAAAATGCTGAAGTCTGAAAAGGGGCCTAACTCCACTATGAAGAATCTGACAGAAAAGAAAAAAATACGAGTCAGCTATTTTTTCATAAACAATGCATGCATGAAATTTAAAATTCCTAGCATACATGGTACCAAAGGTATGAGAGGTCTCAAAAGCAGGAAGTATATGGACGAACAGACTGACAGACAGATAAGTCTTAAGTAATAGCCCTCCCAATTTCTTCAATGTTGGGGGATGTTGCCTGCTACAATTTTTCTTAGGGCTTTAGGGTTTTATTTAGATGCTTTATATGAGGTAGTTTGTGACAATCACCTGTTTACTTTGACAATTTACTGAGTTAACCATGAATAAACCATTTCACTTCTAATTAAAAGCTAATTTAGCATAAGCTGAGCGATCCAATTACCATATTTGATCTAATTACCACACATATCCCTACAAGAACACAGTCAAGCAATTTCATAGGTTTCAGATTGCAGTCTGTGTAGTAATATTATCTACTTCTTTATAATGACATAGTTACGATGTGAGTACTCATTGTGGGTACTCATCTGAATTGCCTTGATAAGTCCAGGCAATTCAAATGAGTACCCACAACATAGTATGCTTTTTATAAATTTGTTGAGGTAATTCAAATGGGTATGCACAATATATGCTTTTATAAAGAAAATCAGAACACATAATTATCATTAAATAGGCCCCACAGGAAGTCCTCTGCTCATATTCCAGAATTTAAAGTGTGCCCTTATTAGGAAGATATTATACTATATTTTTTTCTCCATTAATTTTGAAAAACATCAGTGCACAGTGCGGTAATTAGGGCAAATATGGTAGACCTACTTTTTAATTTGCATCTAAACAGCCAATTTGAATCAAAATTAACCCTTAAAAAGCTTATCACAACTGCAGTAGAGGACATTTTGAGATTTTTTTTTTTACTTTTCAGAGGAAATAAAGGTTGACATTCCATGTGAATCATCTTATAGACGACCATTCACATGAAATGTCATCCTTACTTTTTTTCGAAAAAAAAAAAAAAAATAACTGAACAAAAAAACAGAATAATTTGCTCAGAGCTTTAAGGGTTAAAGCTGTAGCTAAAGACTTGTGTTATCGATCAGCTCTTGTTGTTTTTTTTGTTTTTTTTTTTATTTATTTATTTTTTTTTTGAGAAACCCACTGTTAACACAACACTTTACTTGTGTATCAAAAATAATGTTCCTTATAGTGTTGTTTTACATGTATTCAAAATGCTAATACGCTCCTGCTTTTTAAATCTTCATAGTTCTATTTTTATAAGTCTAGTCTATATTCTTTTAATGCTTAAAATATATTATAGTTTTCATATTTGTAATGCACTCTGTGATACCTTTTTATTACTGTTGTATACTATGTTGATTTTATGGATCAATCAATCAATCAATTGCATAGTATCCCATGTTTTTAAGTAGACAGCCAAAGACTGGATAAGGTGGGCCTCTGATGTCCACATATGCCTAAAAGATGTTTTTTATCAGAGTACCCTTTACTTTTTGAGCTGAGGTTTTACTGCCCAGTCAACCCATTAGGGTCATGTTGAGTGCGCTCACCAAACCACACTTTTCCTGAACAGGAGTACCTTTTAGTATATTCACCTTAAACATTATGTTCTATTACATCTCTTATACCAACATTTTAAGCCTTAGCATTTTGTAGGTTTAATTATCAGATAAAAATAAGAGACAATTTTTATGAAATTTAAATTCTTATTTTTATACTGTTGTCTGCTTTTATAAAAAGTCAACAGGCTGAGGTTAAGCCTTTAACTTCGGGACCCCTTTAATATGCATACACAAGTAAGGCTCCATCCCTTACTAGTGGGTGATTTACTAACAAAATGGTTTCATAAATCATTTCAGAGGTTTTAAATGCAACCATAAGAAGAAATGCTATGGCTATTCAGTTATCTCTCCCAAATTACAACTTTATATAGTAAAAAGGGGTTATTGGGGGTCAGAAATTATGAGTAAACTCATATGTTGATAATTTTGTATTTGGGCAGATATGCATTAACAAACAGTTAAGACCCACATCAAACTGCTCCATTAGGAACAGTCTGATCTGGGTCTGCACCATTTCATCAACTTGCTGAATTATCAGAAAATAAATTTAAAGACAAATTCTACCTTGAAATCTCTCAGAATTTCCATTACGAATTAACACAGCCACCTGATAATACCAGCGCAATTTTCTATCCAACTATTCATACTGCTGCGAAGCAACCCTTTATGCAAATTTCATTCATTTATAGCTGTTGAAACTGAACACCCCCTGAATGAAAAAAAAAGATGGCAATGTCGATGGTTTGAACAGAAGGATTTCATATTGCTGCTGGCAAGCAGCTGTTTTATATGCCTCTTCCTAAGACAATGTTCTCGGAGAAATTTGCCAGAAAATCAATCGTGAGTGGCATTTGTTTCTTACCACATCGTTTAGGTCTATTAATCTCATCAAATTCCAGTAGTTAGATGAGTTTTGTTTGAAAATAATGTCAGCTAGATGACACTTAAGTTCCAGACTGTAGATAGGTGTTTCTTTCATATAGTGGAAACTCTGTATAAGATGGCTCATTTTAACCCTTGTCATGCTGAATAAATTAAGATGCCACACCTACTTCCAATTTTCAGCCAATCAGATTACTTGATCTAGGTTGTTGATATAAATTCACATACTGAATGACAAACAGTGCAGATCCAGATCAGTTGGCTTCTTCAGAAGCCAACTGATCTGGATCTACACTGTTTGCAAAGGTAGGGTATATCCGTGTTCAGAAGAATAAGGGCTAAAAAACCCTTGTCATGCTGAATAAATTAAGATGCCACACCTACTTCCAATTTTCAGCCAGTCAGATTACTTGATCCAGGTTGTTGATATAAATTCACACTGAATGACAAACAGTGCAGATCCAGATCAGTTGGCTTCTTCACTGTTTGCAAAGGTAGGGTATATCCATGTTCAGAAGAATAAGGGCTAAAAAACCCTTGCCATACTGAATAAATTGAGATGCCGCACCCATTTCTAATTTTCAGCCAATCAGATTACTTGATCTAAATTGTTGATACAAATCCACATACTTAATGACCAATAGTGTAGATCCTTATCAGTTGGCTTCTAAAGAAGCCAACTGATCTGGACCTACACTGTTTGCAAAAGCAGGGCATATCCGGGACCAGTAGGACTAGGGTTAAGATGGTTTCGGATATGAGACAGTTTAAAAGTGGGCCCCAAAGGTATTGTAGCCAAACAAAAATGTATAGATTATATAGAAAAAAATACCATTTATAGCTCCATATTTCCAGAGAAATAATAAAAATGTAAATAATTTTCTATTGAAAAACAAAACTTATTCAGAGCTATGTAATATTTTTTTCTTATTTTTCTATAAAAACCTTCAGCATTAAACCTAATTACCGCACATACTGATTTTTTTTTTTTTTTTTTTTTTTTAATCCTTGTAATTACTGCAATTTCTTCAAACATTTGTCAATAAACCTTTTAGAGTCAGTCTTAGAATCATTCTATTTTTTCTTTCTTTTTCAAGGCTTGACATTTATTTTACATGAATAACCTGTTAGGCAGATGATTCACGATAGGCAAAGCCTTACTTTCACAAGGAAAAAAAGAAGAGTGTCATCTACTACAATTTCGAATTGGGCTTTAAGGCTTAATATTTATTGCAAAAGAATCCTACCTGAAGCAATTTTGTACCAAATTACTTCTGAGGGCCAGGAAACAACAAGTGCTGGCTTTCGAAAAAGCTTGTGATCACCTGAATATAAAATTAACTCTTTTCCTGCTAGTGGCAACTTTTGTCGTCTGCTGATAATCTTAGCAAACAGTTTGGACCAAGATCAGGACTGACAAAATGTGGGGCCTGATCTGAATCCAAACTGTTTGACACTCTGATGGTATTCTTAAAAGATTAGAAAAAGTTAAATAAATAAAAAAAAAAAAAATCCACAGGCGACAGAAAAGCATGCAAAATTACCCAGCATGCAAAGAGTTAATCAGAAAACATACAGCCTACATATCTCTGCAATAGGTTAAACTGTCCAGGCCAGACAAGTCATCATCATCATCATCAATGGATTTTTGATTAATGTGCAGGTACAGGGCAACATCCACTTCAGTGGGCCCCCTTCCAGGTAGCTGGCTAGCTGCACGTAACAAGTAACATCATAACCTGTTTTGGGAGATCACAAGAATATATGGACAGTGAAGGCTCAGACAGGACCGTGCACTGGTCAATTCAAATCATAGCCTTTGCTGTCTGCTTTCAGATTTACATATTCATTAACTTATGTCCTGACAATATTGACTAGCAATAAATGGGGCTTGACATTTTATGCTAATTATCTCCTCAGGAGACATCTCAAATACAGTACCAAATGAGCCAGCGCATGACAAACCCTACAATAAGACTTGTGCGACCAGCAAAGACTCAGATCAGCCTGCGCATCTGTGCAGTCTGATCAGAGTCTTTGCTGATAACATGTGCCTTCTACAGCCTCAGGGCTATTCAAAGAAGGATAAACGAGAATCCTTGCCATACTGGGTGGATGTACAGGCTGATCTTAGTCTTTGCTGGTTACACAGGTCTTATTGTAGGTTTTGTCATGTGCTGGCACAAATGCTATTGTCTGGGAAAAATGAGAAAAATATCAGATTTGTCATCAGCTGATTTTTCCCAGAGAGAGTTAACAAGAAGTATCAATAAGCAGTGCATGTTAGATACCCAATCATTTAGCAAGAAAAGAAGCAGAAACCCAAACGTAACCAATGGACAGACAGAGAGATGGATGGACAATGTGAGAATAGTATACACCCCTAACACAGTTTGCGGTGGGGTATAATGATTCTAAGGATGAACATCTTATCTGGAGCTGATGTTTGGAGACCATCAGACCACAGGAGAAACTCCTAATAACTTTGACAGATGCTCATGAGGTAGTGTTGGAAATGGGCCAGAATTTCATAACAGATCATCGATTTTGTAAAACCGACTGATCATCGACTAATTGTTGACTTGTAGAAAATATATTAATTCTTAATCTAGCCCTTTCCAGGTACTAATTCATAGCTCCAGATCAATAAGTGAGGTATCCACATTTGTTCTTCTTATTTCTCCATGAAAACATGTTGTGGGTACTCATTAGAAGCACCTCTGTGAGGCAATTCTTACGAGTAACCACAACATAAGTTTTCATGGAGAATAAGAAAAACATCAGTGACTTAGTTATGACTATTTTATCAAATTTCTTCACCTTTACTGACCACAAATCCAGAATGACAATTTAGAATTTCATTTCTTTATAACTTGCCTATAAAAATAAAAAGTGAGAAAAAAAAAAAAAAAAAAAAAATGTTTCTAAAAATAGAATTTTCTGATTAGTCAACTAATTAGTCGAAAATCTTTCCAATTATCAGTCACAAGAGGCAAAAGTGACCGATGATCGATTATAATCGTTCATCAATGGCAACGCTATCATGAGTGTGTGGATTTTGGCCTAGCTGGGCACACTTGAATCTGTATAAACAGTCACAAGACAGAACAATCCCTTTATAACATTATTTAGTTTGGTTCCATGGAGTGGCACAGTGGTACAACTGAATAGTGTGATAATGAAAGTAAAATTTCAGAGCTGTTCAATTATTATTATTATTTTTTTTTTTTTTTTTTTTACTGATTTCTCTATAAAAGTGCCCAAGTGAGATGCTTCTAATGAGTACCACAACTTACAGTCAGACACTTCTAATGTGAACCAACTTCTTATGTTTTCATGCTTTTGTTTGTTTTGAGGTTTTACGGTCCAGTCAATGGGGTCATGTCGAGCGCAGTCAGTTTACCTAACCACACCTTACTGGGCAGGCTTAGTCCTCTAAGCGGTTAACCAGTATTGTGCACATTCTTTCGCCAGAAACTGACAACTAAGTTTTCATGCAGAATAAGAAAAATATTAATTTGGATACCCTCTTTACCGAGAGCTATACAAAATGTATAAAATTCATAGGGAAATTAGCTTTTGGGAGCCATGGAAAACATTGAAGGCCCTGATCAGAATGCACAAAGCAGAGGCTGATCTTTGCTTTCCCTGTCTGCAAATGAAATAAGGGCATGTGGGTATCATGCAGAATAGCCAACTATGTTTTTCATAACTTAAGTGAAAATTGTGAAAACGTTGTGCATAGCTCCAGAAAGGTTTTTTTTTTTTCAACTAAAAAACACTGATATTTTGTCATGAAATATATGTTATGGGTATGCATTAAAAGCACCTTACTGAGGCAATTCCAATGAGTACCACAATAATGTTTTGTATAGAAATAAGAAAAATACTTAGTGGATACCATCTCTTCTCTGGAGCTATGACTGAGCATTTTTTTGCTGTCTTTATGTGGGTGTCAACAGTGCATGCAAGCATATGTACAAATATTTACTCTAAACAAGAGCTGTCATCAGACAGCAGAGCTCGCCTGAACAGCTGCCAAGGCTATGGGCAGACAGGGGAGTAGGGATATTGCTGAATAAAACTTTGGACCTATATCTGTCCTCACAACAAATATAAACCCAGTCCATCATGTGGTCTGGAAAATATGAGCTGTTCAAAACTTCAACATAAAAGTTCCAAGTCCATGAACTTAAGGTCATTGGCAAGGGCAGAGGTATTGCTGAATTTAACGTTGCACCTATATCTGGAAAATATGCACTGTTAAAACTTTTAGGTAAAACTCTAAGTTCCAAGTCTATGACCATGACCTTAATTATAAACCAAATCCATCAATAGTCTGGAATATATGAACTGTTGGAAACTTTAATGTATTAATAGCTCTATTTACTTTAATGTAAACTTTAACATTAAACTTCTCTGACCTTGACCTTAAGGCCATGGACATAGGTGGGGAATTGCTGAATAAAGCTTTGGACCTACATGTCCATTGTGTGGTCTGAAAACATGAGCTATTAAAAACTGTAACAAAACTTTAACATAAAAGTTCTTAGCCCATGACCTTGAACTTAAGGTCTTAGGCATGGTTAAAGGTTTTGCTGAATAAAACTTTGGACCTATATCTATCATCATACAAAATAAAATAAGAGGCCCATGGGCCACAACTTGCTCACCTGAGTGACATAACCACTGCAGATATGCAAGTCACTTCGATACTTGCAATATAAATGTATATGGCCCATACAAATGCATGGGATAGCAAATTTCAACATAGAACCGTCATTTTAGCAATTTTGGTAGATCTTCTGTCCCGCATAATTTGTGCAAAGATAAGGGCTCAGGGCTTATTTGGTTCTGGAGAAGAAGATTTTTAAAGGTTTTTACCATATATGATCAATGGACCATGCCCATTTTAGCAATCTTTCATTCTCCTGCCCAAGGAGGCTCCACATGAAATTTGAGCAACACTGGCCTAGAGGCTTCAGAGGAAAAATCATTTGAAACTATCAACATTTTTTCCATACAAATGTACAGGGCCTATACAAATGCATACAGAAGCAAACTTGACCTCGCCATGAAAAGGTCAATGTATGACAATTATTTTAGCAACTTTGGTAGACCGCCTGTTCCCAATGATATATGCAAAGATTCAACCATAAGGCATCCTCGGTTTTGGAGAATAAGATTTTTAAATGTTTTTTCCCATACAAATGCATAGCGAAGCAAACTTGACCTTGCCGTAAAAAGGTCAAATGTCAATGTACGATCATTATCTTAACAACTTTGGTAGACCCCCAGTCCCCGATGACTTAAGCAAAGATTCAGCCCCAAGGCGTCCTGGGTTCTGGAGGAGAAGATTTTTAAAGGTTTTTACCATATATGGGCATGGCGGCCATCTTGGTCAATGAACCGCAACCATTTTAGCAAGCTTTCATTCCCCCAACCTACGGAGGCTCCATATGAAATTTGAGCAAAATTGGCCCAGAGGCTCCAGAGGAGAAGTCGTTTGAAATTCTGAATATTTTTCCCATACAAATGCATAAGGAAGCAAAATTGACCTCACCGTAAAAAGGTCAAATGTCAATGCACGACCATTATTTTAGCAACTTTGGTAGACCTCCAGTTTCCGAAGATATATGTAAAGATTCAGCCACAAGGCATCCTCGGTTTTGGAGAACAAGATTTTTAAAGGTTTTTCCCATACAAATGCATTGGGAAGCAAACTTGACCTTGCCGTAAAAAGGTCAACTGTCAATATACTACATTTATTTTAGCAATTTTGGTAGACCTCCCGTCCCCGATGACTTATGCCAAGATTCAGCCCTAAGGCATCCTCGGGTCTGGAGGAGAAGATTTTTAAAGGTTTTTACCATATATGGGCATGGCGGCCATTTTGGTGAATGAACCGCGACCATTTTAGCAATCTTTCATTCCCCCAACCTAAGGAGGCTCCATATGAAATTTGAGCAAAATTGGCCCAGAGGCTCCAGAGAAGAAGTTGTTTGAACATTTTTCCCATACAAATGCATAAGGAAGCAAAATTGACCTTACCATAAAAAGGTCAAATGTCAATGTACGACCATTACTTTAGCAACTTTGGTAGATCTCCTGTTTCCGATGATATATGTTAAGATTCAGCCATAAGGCATCCTCAGTTTTGGAGAACAAGATGTTTAAAGGTTTTTCCCATACAAATGCATAGGGAAGAAAACTTGACCTTGCCATAAAAAAATCAAATGTCAATATACGACCTTTATTTTAGCAATTTTGGTAGACCTCCCATCCCCGATGACTTATGCAAAGATTCAGCCCCAAAGCATCCTCGGTTCTGGAGAAGATTTTTAAAGGTTTTTACCATATATGGGCATGGCGGCCATCTTGGTCAATGGACCGTGACCATTTTAGCAATTTTTTGTTTCCCCAACCTAAGGAGGCTCAATATGAAATTTGAGCAAAATTGGCTCAGGGGCTTCAGAGGAGAAGTCATTTGAAAATGTTCACGGACGGATGCTCGGACGGACGGACGGACGACGGACGAAAAGTGATCACAATAGCTCATCCTGAGCATAGCTCAGGTGAGCTAAAAAACCAAATCCATCATCTGGTCTGGAAAATATGAGCTGCTAAAACTGTAATGCAAAACTGTTATAAATCCATGACCTTGACCTTAAGGTCATAGGCGTGGTGGAGGTATTGCTGAAAAAAGCTTTGGACCTATATCTATCATAATACCAAATATAAACCAAATCAATCGAGTGGTCTAGAAAATATGATCTGCTAAAAACTATAAAAATAAACTTTAATATAAATGTTCTGTCTGTGACCTTGACCTTAAGGCCATTGGCGTGGTTGAGGGTATTGCTGAATAAAACTTTTGATCTGCACTTATCATCATACCAAATATAAACCAAAATCATCTTGTGGTTTGGAAAAGATGAGGTCTTAGTCCTGACCCAATCAATCACTGCATTTTGTTGGGTCTGATTTCGATCTACACTATTTGCTCATGCCTGTCTGTCCGAAAACTTAGGGTAAATACGGTACATTAAAATGGTTGAATTACTTGGAAAATTATCATAATTATGGTGGCCAAAGTCTTCATTTTCAGCAAAGAGCTAGAAGAAAATAAACATAGGTCTAGATAAGGGAGGGTGTCCAGTGAATATTTTTCTTATTTCTCCATGAAAACAGATGTTGTGGGTACTCATTAGAAGCGCCTTGGCAAGGCGCTTCTAATGAGTACTCACAACATATGTTTTCGTGAGGAAAAAAGAAAAATATCAATACTTTTGGATCGAAGAAAGCACCTAAATTAGTGCTATGATAAAACTCTTTCTTACCTCCTCATGCAGAAAGTGTCCATTTACTGTCAAAATTGACATACTAACTAGGTGTTTCAAAAATGGATTCCTATCTGTCCTAAATTTGATCAACCAAACAACTCAGTACTGTGTCGCACAAAACACAAAATTTTACTTGGAACACCTACCAAAGATTCTGAATAATGAAGAAACAATCTCAACTGAGTAAGAGATTTTCAGCCTTCTGCCTCGACCTGGTCACCAGCACACTTGTAAAAATTCCAAAAGAAACTTTCTTTTCTAATTAATTATCAGATTCCAAAACAAAATGAATGCAAAATCAACTGAGATTAGTTCAATGCAGTCAGTTTTAATTTAAACTGGTTTGATATTTATTTGCTTTCTTGTTTGTGCGGAAAATTTAAACACATTACAATGTAGCTCTGTACCATTTTTACCTTAAATATTTCAGACACCTTAACTCTTAACCACACATCCTAATATTGGATCAGTCCACTTTACTACAAATTGACATGTCCAAACACTGCTGGATGAGTGACAAGCATTTTATGGCATCTGATCTGGGTCTGCACTGTTTGCTCAGGTCTGGCTGTCCAAATACTTTAGGTAAATATGGTAACCGTGGAAACTAAACAATAAAAGGTTATACAGAAAGTGTTAAAGCATAATCTCTGCCTTCAGAACTAGCGTTAATGAAGACTGAAATTGTATGACCTCTAACAATAAGAAATCAGTCCACCTCCTCTGGGGTTTATTTATTTTGTTTAATACTATTACCACTATATCCATTACTTAATTACGAAATGGTAACCGGCATTTATTGTCACTACCTGCCATTTCAAATTTATATGGAACCATATAATTGATACAGAACATGGAAATAAGGCCCTTATTGCATGTACATATGCCTGTAATGAAGGGCCAGATCAGCCTCGGCCTCAGAGGCATATGAAACTTGCAATACTTGCCCAGTTTCATTCAGGCCTTCATTCCCTGTTCAAAGAACTAGATACTATGTAGTGAAGTTCTGTTATTATGGCCAACCTCCTCAGTGACTTATTATAACTCGTAAATAAGACACAATGAGTTGCCCTTCTGCTCATGACATATCGTCTCATTAAGACAAGCACCTCCCTAAAAAACTTCATGAAAATATTTAAACAGGCTAAGAAGCTAGAGCATGTCATGAAAACAAGGGCAGAAAACTTTCAAAAAAGAAGTGTAAATAATAAGTCAAGCTGAAGTGTCACACAAGCAGTCAGCTCCACTCATGTAGATGCAAATGAACACCAAGAACGCAGCCCTCATAATTTCTGAGAAATGGCCTAAACCAGAATATTCAACCCTTGTCCTGCTGAACTTAAGATATATCCTGCCTTTGCAGACAGTGTAGATCCAGATGAGTTAGCTTCTGAAACCAACTGATCTGGATCTGCACTGTTTGGCATTTAGTTTGTGAATCTGTATCAACAACCTGAATCAAGCAAACTGATTGGCTGACAATTAGAAGTGGGTGTGGCATCTTAATTTATTCACCATGGCTAGGGCTAATGTTGTCTGCCACCATCATCACTGGAAAAGTAATACAAGTCTCACTTTCTGCCATGAAACTTACAGATGATATAATACAAGTCCAATTTACCATATTCACCTTAAGTTTGCTTGAGCAAACTATGTAGAATCAGACCAGCTGCCACAAAACACATCAGATAAGGATCTAATGGTTTGCCACTCATCCAGCAGCTGTTACATGCATCAACAGGCAGCAAAATAGACTTGTTCAAATTTTAGTGCAAGTATGGCTAGGAGGTTAAAAGGTCTGTATATTCACAGTAAATATGGTAATCAGGCTGACAATAATAATAATAATAATAATAAAAATAATTACATACTTACAAGTATCTAGTATAACAAAAGTTTTTATCAACCCTTGTCATGCTGAATAAATTAAGATGCCGTGCCCACTACCAATTTTCAGTCAATCAGATTCAAAGATCCAGATTGTTGATATAAATTCAGATACTAAATGGCAAACAGTGCAGATTCAGATCAGTTGGCTCTTCAAGCCAACTGATCTTGATCTACACTGTTTGCAAAAGCAGGGTATATCTGGCTTCAGCAAGACTACAGTTAAATAATACAACTCAAAAGCAATTACAAACTTCATGAGGAAATTATTCCATGTGGTTCGAGACGAGCAAAAGGGTCCCTTCCAGAAAATGCAAAATGCAGATTCCGAACAACCTTTGCATATGGGCAGACTCATCGGATCCTAAATGCTCTTCAATGATTCCATAAATGGATAGTGAAGACATCGACGAGACTGTAAGGAAATACAGACTGAGCTGGACATTCTGTTTGCACATTCCCAAAGACACCTTTTTGTTTGAACATTTGCTAACCTAGCCCAAGGAAAGTGTCTGTGAACTTATGACAGCAATAAGTTATTATTATTTTAACCCTTGCCATGCTGAATAAATTAACATGCCATACCCACTTTTAATTTCCAGCCAATCAGATTACTTGATTCAGGTTTTTGATAGAAATTCACATATTTAATGACAAACAGTGCAGATCCAGATCAGTTGGCTTCTCCAGAAGCCAACTGATCTGGATCTACACTGTTTGCTAAGACAGGGCATGTCATGTTCAGCATGAGAAGGGTTAATATCTATTGGAAAAGGAACTTTTTCACTGAGAATAAGTTTATTACCACATTTACCCTAAAAATATTCAGAAACCTTAACCTCATTACCATACTTTTTGTAATAATAATAATAATAATAATAATGGTCTTTATTTTCAGAGGGTTACACATTTAGCAACAATACAGGCTAATCTTCCATGAGGCCCTCTATTATTTACATTATATACAACAAAAAGAAAATGCATAGGCTAGAAACACACATACACACACACACTAATAAGAGAGATGATCAAGTTTGAATATACACTGTGAGCTGATGTAGAGTTGCCTTATTTCACTGAAACAAGACATATCTGACACCAATCACTACAAAAAAAAAAAAAAAAAAAGAAAAAGATAAATGCAGTAATATCCCCAGAAAACAGTCTTGCCGAAAGCGAAACACAAGTCCTGAAACCAGGTTACATGGATATGTACAAAATACATACAACACATATACAGGGTCTAAATTAAATATATATATATATATATATATACATATATATATATATATACACGTGTATATACATATAATGTATATATACTAAGTTTGAATTCCTTTCATCCATTTGATGCAATTTTTATGGAAGCTATCAACAGTTCCTAAGTGTTTTAATTTGTCAGGTAGATTATTCCAAATCAATGGTCCAGAGTAAATCAAACTCTGCTTAAACAGTTCTTTACGAGGTCTTGGCAGCACATAATTTATGGTTGTTGATGATCTAAGGGACTGAAGAGTATTGTTCAAGGGTCTTGTGTGAAACATCTCATTAATGTATTCAGGTGTTAGGGACTGAGAAATTTTGAACATGAATTTAGCTTTCTTGAGAAATATTCGTTCATAAATGTTTAGAATTTTTAGCTCTTCCATACTAGTAGCAATATTTTCATATTGATAGTCTAAAATAATTTTACAAGCTCTTTTTTGTAAACGGTAGATCCTATCAAGATTACTTTGAGAAGTTCCTCCCCAGATGGCACTGCAATAATCAATATGGGGTTGAACATAGGACTTATAAAATTGGACTCTTTGATCAGTAGACAAGTATTCCTTCATTCTGGAGAGCAGCCAAAGATTAGAAACTATTTTCTTTGTAAGGACATTAATATGATTTGTCCATGTTAAGTTGTTGTCAATTAATACCCCTAAAATTTTATCATTTGCTACTACAGATAATTCTTCATTGTTATAGTTCAACTGAAGGTTATTATTATTTAAATGAATCCGTTTCTGAGGAGTGGTAATAAGCATAGCTTTAGTTTTAGTAGTGTTTATTAGCATTCCATTTTCCTTACACCATTCTGAAAGTTTATGCAATGCAGTCTGCAGCTGTTGTTCAATACAGGCTTGAGATTTGTCAATAAAATAAAGCGTAGTGTCATCAGCATATAAGTCTGTAAGGACATTATCAATGCTCAAAGGCAAGTCATTAATAAATAATAAAAATAATAAAGGGCCCAGAATAGATCCTTGTGGAACACCACATATTGTAACATTTGAACAAGACTGTTTTACTACCTGTTAACTGATGGGTGAGTAGCAAATAGTGTAGATCCTTCTGTTAACTGGTGGGTGAGTGGCAAATAGTGTAGATCCTTATCAGACATCTTAACCCTTGTCATGCTGAATAAATTAACCCTCTAGTGCCCAACCATAGAAAGCATTGTCCAAAAACTTTCATATTACCCACAGTGACCTATTTTGGGAAGTATATTACAAAACTATACTTGAAATTTTTGGGAGGTCAAAGGTCATGGAGATACGTTTGTATCATATATAATACACTGGGCATTAAGTGTTCACAAGCAAGGGTAAATAACTCCAGAATAAAAAATCTTTTAGAATTTATTTGTGCCTTCAATATTTTCATTTATTTAAAAGATTCTTTTGGAAAATATATATCAAGTTTTTCTCTAAAAAAGTGGTTGGCAGGGGAATTTTTCATTTTGAGCAAAACTTTTGCCGAGTGTATCATATATGATACATCCAACTTTTTACACTTTGATGACTGAAAAAACATATTTTATGTTAAACCATGGAATAATCAACTGTATTTTCTTATGACCTTACATCTTGACATGCTTTATAGCATTAAACATCAACCATATATTGAAATATCCTGGTCGCGGTACCAAACATATGTCATGTATCATATATGATGCGCGGGGCACTAGAGGGTTAAGATGCCATGCCCACTTCCAATTTTCACATATACTGAATGACAAACAGTGCAGATCCAGATCAGTTGGCTTCTGCAGAAGCCAACTGATCTGGCTCTACACTGTTTGCAAAAGCAGGGTATATATGGGCTCAGCAGGACAAGGGTTAACACTAAATACACTTCTTTTAACCCTTGTCCTGCTGAATAAATTAAGATGCCACGCCCACTTCTAATTTTCAGTCAATCAGATTAATTGATCCGGATTGTTGCTATAAATTCACATACTTAATGGCAAACAGTGCAGATCCAGATCAGTTGGCTTCTGAAGAAGCCAACTGATCTGGATCTACACTGTTTGCAAAGGAAGGGTATATCCGGGTTCAGCAGGACAAGAGTTGAATTTTTACTTGAACAAATCCAGTTGACTAACTGGTGATGTATCTAAAAAAGAGGTGGTTGACAGTAAACAGTGTAGACACTGATCAGAGGCCACATTCTGCAGAGTCTAATCTAGTTTACACCACATTTGCTCATGCCTGTAAGAACTGTATGGTACCGTATTTATTTATCCTAAAGTATTAGGACACCTCAATTCCTTACCAAACTTGTTCCAAAATTTGAACAAGTAAAATTTATTATCTGATATTGTGTCTAAAAACTGCTGGATGAGAGGCAAACAGTGCAGACTCTGATGAGATGCTGCATTTTGTGGTGCCTCATCTGGGTCTACATTGTTTGCTCTGGTCTGTCTGTCCGAATACATCAGTTAACATTGTACTTTAGTGGAAAGGTTCTACAACTCAATGTCAATAAAGTATCTATTGATGTCACTCACTTACCTCCCTTAGTTTGGAAAGGTTGGATTCCACTTTCTTATCCTCTTTTGGCACATGATCCTCGTCCTCTTCAATAATCATCTGCACAAACAAACGAGAGAAAATATTATTTAAGAGTTTATTGCCTATCAAGAGGAGACAATTTGCATGAAATGTCAAAGCCTATTTTCTAGGATTTGATTGTGTTGGGGTTTAACAACACGTCAACCCTTGTGGATCATTTTGTGTCATCTCCCAGAGAAAGGGAGAAAAGATATAGAAAAGATAGTAGAGGAGATGAAAGAGAGGCTCAGGGAAGAAAGAGGAACAGGAATGAAAGTGAAGAAACAGAAGAAATAAAAACATTCCACCTCTACCCTTGCCTGTTAAAAGGATAGCAGGCCTTGCCCGACTGGAAGCCAATATCAGTTGGATGCCCCAATGACGTAAGATACCCGTCACCTTTGCCACACCCAACCACTCCCTCTATTTTCTAGAAAATTATAATCAGTTTTTCACCTGCAAAATTAGTCCAACAGAGAAGAGAAGATACTTTCTAACAAATCTAAGTTTGTCAGCTGCATGCCACATCCATCAGCATAATTAATCTCCAAAATCACAGAAAAGAAAGAAGACAAAAAAAAAAAACACACAAAAAACAGCCCGATAGAAAAAGGAGAAATTAATTTCTCCTTTTTCTATCGGGCTGTTTTTTGTGTGTTCTTTTTTTTTTTTTTTTTGTCTTCTTTTTTTTTTTTTTTTTTTTTTGTTGTTTTTTTTTTTTTGTTTTTTTTTTTCAGATTTGCCCCATCAGATCCTACAGGCTCCCATGATGACCATGTTCTGCCAGCATCAGGACAGACAGGCTTGAAAAAACAGTGTAGACCCAAATCTGCTACCACAGGATGTGGCATCTGGACAGGGTCTTTACAGTTTGCCTCTCATCCAGCAAGTTTTAAAAAGATCAACAGGTAATCAAATGGAATTGTTCAAACTTTTATTAGAACATATATGGTACATAGCTCCAAGTAAGAATGTGTTCTGTCATGGAAAAGTAACAATATTTTTTCTGACTTCTGCACAAAACATGTGCTGTGTGTACTCAAAAGAAGCACCTCTGAAGGCATGTCTAATGATTACGCACATCACAGTTTTCGTGTTACCATCTTTTATCTGGAGCTATAATGGTAAGGGAATTAACTTTTGTCCTGCTGAATAAATTAAGATGCCACGCCCATTTCTAATTGTCAGCCAATCAGATTACTTGATCCAGGTTGTTGATATATATTCATATACTGAATGACAAACAGTGCAGATCCAGATCAGTTGGCTTCTTCAGAAGCCAACTGATCTGGAGCTACACTGTTTGTAAAGGCAGGATATACCTGGGTTCAGCAGGACAAGGGTTAATGTGTCCAAATATTTTGGCTAAATACAGTATCACTGCAATAAATGCCATACAACTGTCAATAGCTTAAACAATGTATCAATCTGAACTGCAATGTTACAAGTTTTTGCATGCTGGGTAATTTTGTACATTTTTTTTTTTGTCTTTTGTGCATTTTTTTTAAATTAACTTTTTCAAAAACAAAAAAAAAAATCTTTCAGGAATTCTGTCAAAGTGTCAAACCTGATCTGAGTCCAAAGGTTATCAGCAAACAACAAAAGTCACCACGAGAGGGAGGGGGGGGGGGGGGGGGAGGGGGGGGGCACAGGGCACAGGGGGCAGGGGAAGTTAATGTCAAAGACAGTTATATCTGCCAGAAGTGAAGTGAAGCTGTAAACATTACCACATTCACCCTAAACATTTTAAAACCTTAACCCCAAAAAGTCTATTTGATTATAAATACACCTATAATAATACTGTGTTAATGGCAAACAGAACTGACCCTGATCAGAGCACAGGGGGCAGGGGAAGTTAATGTCAAAGACAGTTATATCTGCCAGAAGTGAAGTGAAGCTGTAAACATTACCACATTCACCCTAAACATTTTAAAACCTTAACCCCAAAAAGTCTATTTGATTATAAATACACCTATAATAATACTGTGTTAATGGCAAACAGAACTGACCCTGATCAGACTCCACAATTTTACAGTGTTTATACTGTTTTCTTATGCCTGTTTGTCAAATATTTAGGGGGAATATGGTACATATACATGGTTCCCACCAGATAAGAGGTGATATCAGATAAATATTTTTCTTATTTCTCCACAAAAACATGTTCTGGGTACTCAATAAGGCAAGGCGTTTCTAATGAGTACCCACATTTTATGTGGAAGAATGAGAAAAATATGCATATGTTGTGGGTACTCATAAGAAGCGCCTCAGGGAGGCGCTTCTTATGAGTACCCACAACATATGTTTTTATGGAAAAGTAAGAAAAGGGATGAGTACCCACAACATATGTTTTTATGGAAAAGTAAGAAAAGGGAGGTGCTTCTTATGAGTACCCACAACATATGTTTTCATCATGAAAACACGCCTATATAATTTTGACCCCCTTAAACCCCACTTTTATACAGTAAAACTGGGGTTTACAGGGGTATACAATATTTTTCTTATTTCTGCACAAAACATAGATTGTTGGGTACTCGTTAGAATTGCCGCGCCGAGGCGGTTCTAACAAGTACCCACAATCTATGTTTTGAGCAGAAATATGAAAAATATCAGAGATTTTTATCTGAAAATTTTCAGTTTTTTGGGGTGAAATTTTCTATATATTTGAATAGGCATGTTTTCGTAATGTTATGGAAAAGTAAGAAAAATATCAGTACTTTTGGGATGAAAAAAGTGCCATATCCGGTGTGATAAAAAATGAACACATGCTCAGAGAACACGTGTCTCCTCAAGTGAAGTATAACTGTTATAATAGCACAGATGCAAGTGAAGTGAACCATCAATGGCAATGAAGTTGTGTTTGGCAACAGATTTACATTATCTGCCTCATTCATTGCAACAAATGTTCCAGTCGAGACTCACATTAATACATTTTCTTGGTGTTTTAACCCTTGAGTGCTAATCATAACTACAGTAGAGTACATTTTTTTTTTTAAAGTCAGAGAAAATAAGGTTTGACATTATATGTGAATCATCTGCCTATGGTATTTATGGTACAGGTAACAATACTTTGTCTTTATAATATCTGCCTTAAATATCCGGACATACTTGACCCAAATAATGAACAAATTCATCTTACAACCTGTTGATCTCTAATCGCTGAATGAGTGGAAAAGAGGGTAGACCCTGATCAGTAGCCACATTCTGCAGTGACTTTCGGTTAAGGAGAAGCACAAAATAGATTTTCAAGATTGCAGCCATTGTGGATTTCCGATTGGAACAATTTTAGCTGTTTGATCTACAAGTCACCCCAACGCTTCCTACCAAGTTTCGAGTCAACTGGCCCAGGGTGTAGGATATACAGGCTTCTAAAGCAAATTGTTGACGCTGCATGACGGACAACTAACATTGAATGACCAAAATAGTTCACTTTGAGCATTTCGTGCTCAGATGAGCTAATAATCTTTACCGCTATCTTGGCTAATTCAGCAGATGGCAAACTAATATTTTTCTTATTTTTTTTTCCCAGAAAATAGGCTTCAACATTTCATGTGAATTGACTCCTAAGGAGACAATTGGCATGAACTGTGAAACTCTATTTTATGGGAAAATTAAGGAAAATATTTTAAAATGTCTGCTGAATTTTTTACTCAGCTATAATTACGGTAACTTACAGGAAACAATAGTTGCAATACATTTTGTATCATTACACTAGCGGTAATGAAGAAGAAAAAGAAAATATGAAGTTCACCTAAATAGACACTGCCATAAAATAATGAAATGCTAAAACTGCAAACTATTCTTGCTAAAAGCCTCTAAAATTAACACTTAGCATGATGGGTAAAAATTTCAAGAAACAGTCTGCATGAAATGTCATGGCATATTTTCTGGGAAAAAAATGTTTCAAATTGACATTTGCTGAAAATTTTACCCAGCGTGCCAAGTACTAAAGCATTATACTGTGCTATGCAGTAGTTTCCTTGATTTCTTAACAGAGCTCATGATAAGCCATTTTTTTTTATAGATATGAATTTTTTGTACTTTTAGCTTCCATCAGACACATTGTATGTATGCTATTTACCCTAAATATTACAGAGAAGCTGTTAAGGAGGAATATTTGATGCTAATTCTGGGATAAGTTTCTCAAATTCTCTATAAAACCCCCCAAGGCACTTCTAATGAGTACCCAGACCATATGTTTTTATAGAGAAATAAAAAAAAAAAAATCCCAGAATTATCACTAAATACCCCTCTTTTACAAGTCCTCTGTATTTAATTAATTGTATAGACAAAGAGGAACAGTGTAGACCTAGATCAAACAGCTCCTCTTAAGAGCAGTCCAGTCAGGGTCTACTTTGTTGGCTATTCTGCCATATTTACAGGCAATGAAATGAATTTGTTCAAATTTAAGAATAAGGCAAGGAGTTCAGGTGTCCAAACATTTTGGGTACATACAACTTTCATTAGTCTGCACTAAAAAGCTTAATTAGGTTTTGGCATAGAATGAAGAAAAAAAATCAGATGATAATTCTAATATTCATCTAATCTTGATTACTGTTTTAGCTTTCACACTTGAATCCTTCTGTGATCTAACCATACCATATTTACCCAAGTTATCTCCTAACCATACTTGTTCTAAAACTTGAAATAGTCCATTCAACCACCTGTAGGTTTGTCTAAAATTGCTGTCTGAGTGACAAAAAGTTCTGCAACATCTAATCTGCATCTGTATCATTTGCTAAGGCCTGTCTTTCTGAATACTAAAGAGTAAGTATTTAATTAGTGTAAATATTAATACTGTAGTGCAAAGCCATACTAATGTTAATTTGAATCATTCCATTTGACTGCCTGATGGTTTGTCCATCACAAAAACATGCCTATATAATTTTGACCCCCTTAAACCCCACTTTTATATAGTAAAATGGGGTTTACAGGGGTATACATTATTTTTCTTATTTCTGCTCAAAAACATAGATTGTGGTTATTCATTAGAACTGCCTCTGTGAGGCAGTTTTAATGAGTACCACAATGTATATTTTGACAGAGGCAGTTCTAACGAGTATCCACAATCAAAGTTTTTGAGCAGAAATATGAAAAATATCAGAATTTTTATCTGAAAACTTTCAGTTTTTGGTGGTGAAATTTTCAATATATTTGAACAGGCGTGTTTCAGTAATGCTAAAAATTGCTGTATTTGCGGAAAAGGGTTCTGCAACATCTAATCTGGGTCTACACCATTTCCTCAGAATTGTCTGTCTGAATATTTAAGAGTAAATACAGTAACTACTGTATATATTGTATACTGTAATGCATTACCATACTTATTTTAAAATTTGAACCATTCCATTGACTGCCTAATGGTTTGTCTAAAATTGCTGCATGATCAGCAAAAAGTTTTTAAACATCTAATCTCAGTCTACACCATTTGTTCAGCCTGTCTATCTGAATAGACTTTAATAGTAAATACAGTAATCACTGCAAGTATGTACTAGTGCCTCTGGAATACTGTAATGCATTATGATACTGATTTTAAAAGTTGAACCAGTCCATTTGACTACCTGCTAATTTGTCTAAAAATTGCAATATGGGTGGCATAGAATTTTGCAGCATCTGATCTGGGTCTAAACTGTCTGCTCAGGTCTGTCTGTCCAAATATTTAGCATGTTGATAACAGTAAATTTTGGATACTGTAATGCATTACCATTGTAATTTCAACACTTGTCATGCTGAATAAATTAAGATGCCACGCCCACTTCTAATTTTCAGCCAACCAGATTGCTTGATCCAGACTGTTGCTATAAATTCACATACTTAATGGCAAATAGTGCAGATCAAGATCAATTGGAATCTTCAGAAGCCAATTGATCTGGATCTACACTGTTTGCAGAGGCAGGGCATATCAGGGTTCAGCATGACACAGGTTAAATTAATATTCAAACAAGAGGCCCACGGGCCACGGGTTGCTCACCTGAGTGACATAGCCACTGCAGATATGCAGATGTTATGCAACATTTTTCCAATCCTGTCATCCCAACTAATGAAAAAATCATCATTTAAGCAGTTCTTTATTTTGAAGAAGATATATGGCATGCCAGTCAATTGAGCGTGATCATTTGAACAAACTCTAAATGGAAGCCAACTTGGATTTACGATCGGCACGATTTTAGCTATTTTTGATCTACAAGTCACCCCAATGCTTCCTACCAAGTTTCGAGTCAACTGGCCTTTCAGTTCAGAAGAGGCGAAAAATAGATTTTCAAGATGGCTGCCATGGCAGCCATCTTGGATATCCGACTGCACGATTTTAGCTATTTTTGATCTACAAGTCACCAAGTCACCCCAATGTCTCCTACGAAGTTTGGAGTCAATTGGCCTTTCGGTGCAGGAGAAATAGCTAAATAGATTTTCAAGATGGCGGCCATGGTGGCCATCTGGGATTTCTGATCAGAACGATTTTAGCTATATTTGATCTACAAGTCACCCTGATGCTTCCTACTAAGTTTCAAGTCAAGTGACTTTTGGGTCTAGGAGAAGAAGTGAAAAATAGATTTTCAAGATAGCCGCCATGGCCGCCATCTTGGATTTACGATCGGCATGATTTTAGCTATTTTTGATCTACAAGTCACCCAAATGCTTCCTACCAAGTTTCGAGTCAACTGGCCTTTCAGTTCAGGAGAAGAAGCAAAAAATAGATTTTCAAGATGGCTGCCATGGCGCCCATCCTGGTTTTACGATCGGCATGATTTTAGCTATTTTTGATCTACAAGTCAGCCCGATGCTTCCTACCAAGTTTCTAGTCAACTGGCCTTTCAGTTCAGGAGAAGAAGCGAAAAATAGATTTTAAAGATGGCTGCCATGGTGGCCATCTTGGATTTCCCGATAGGCACGATTTTAGCTATTTTTGATCTATAAGTCACCCCAATGCCTCCTACCAAGTTTGGAGTCAATTGGCTTTTTGGTTTAGGAGTAGAAGCGAAAAATAGATTTTCAAGATGGCAGCCATCTTGGATTTCCGATCGGCACGATTTTAGCTATTTTTGATCTACAAGTCATCCTTATGCTTCCTAGCAAGTTTGGAGTCAATTGGCCTTTTGGTTCAGGAGAAGAAGCAAAAAATAGATTTTCAAGATGGCCGCCATGGCTGCCATCTTGGATTTTCGATCGGCACGATTTTAGCTATTTTTGATCTACAAGTCACCCCGATGCCTCCTAGCAAGTTTGGAGTCAATAGGCCTTTCGGTTCAGGAGAAGAAGCGAAAAATAGATTTTCAAGATGGTGGCCATGGCGGCCATCTTGGATTTCCGATCGGCACGATTTTAGCTATTTCTGATCTACAAGTCACCCTGATAGTTCCTAGCAAGTTTGGAGTCAATAGGCCTTTCGGTTCAGGAGAAGAAGCGAAAAATAGATTTTCAAGATGGTGGCCATGGCGGCCATCTTGGATTTCCGATCAGCACGATTTTAGCTATTTCTGATCTACAAGTCACCCTGATAGTTCCTAGCAAGTTTGGAGTCAATTGGCCTTTCGGTTCAGGAGAAGAAGCGAAAAATAGATTTTCAAGATTGCGGCCATGGCAGCCATCTTGGATTTACGATCGGCATGATTTTAGCTATTTTTTATCTACAAGTCACCCAAATGCTTCCTACCAAGTTTCGAGTCAACTGGCCTTTCGGTTCAGGAGAAGAAGCAAAAAATAGATTTTCGAGATGGCTGCTATGGCGCCCATCCTGGTTTTACGATCGGCATGATTTTAGCTATTTTTAATCTACAAGTCAGCCCGATGCTTCCTACCAAGTTTCGAGTCAACTGGCCTTTCAGTTCAGGAGAAGAAGCGAAAAATAGATTTTAAAGATGGCTGCCATGGTGGCCATCTTGGATTTCCCGATAGGCACGATTTTAGCTCTTTTTGATCTATAAGTCACCCCAATGCCTCCTACCAAGTTAGGAGTCAATTGGCTTTTCAGTTTAGGAGTAGAAGCGATAAATAGATTTTCAAGATGGCAGCCATGGTGGCCATCTTGGATTTCCGATCGGCACGATTTTAGCTATTTTTGATCTACAAGTCATCCTAATGCTTCCTAGCAAGTTTGGAGTCAATTGGCCTTTCGGTTCAGGAGAAGAAGCAAAAAACAGATTTTCAAGATGGCCGCCATGGCGGCCATCTTGGATTTCCAATCAGCACGATTTTAGCTATTTTTGATCTACAAGTCACCCCGATGCTTCCTAGCAAGTTTGGAGTCAATTGGGCTTTCGGTTCAGGAGAAGAAGCGAAAAATAGATTTTCAAGATGGTGGCCATGGCGGCCATCTTGGATTTCCGATTGGCACTATTTTAGCTATTTCTGATCTACAAGTCACCCTGATAGTTCCTAGCAAGTTTGGAGTCAACTGGCCTTTAGGTTCAGGAGAAGAAGCGAAAAATAGATTTTCAAGATGGCGGCCATCTTGGAGTTCCGATCGGAACGATTTTAGCTATTTTAGATCTACAAGTCACCCCGGTGCTTCCTACCAAATATCAAGTCAATTGGCCCAGGGGTGTAGGAGGAGTAGGCTTTTAAAGCAATTGTTGACGCCGCACGATGGACGACGCATGACGGACATTGACTGACCACAATAGCTCACCATGAGCACTTCGTGCTCAGGTGAGCTAACAAGTCCATCTGACTACATAGCTATGTGTCTAAAATATGCTGGGCAAAATGTCAGTGCCCATACTGATGAAACTGCTAATTTAGGAGCAGGTCGAACAGTGTCTTCAGTAATTGCTCATTAGACATGTCTATATGAACATGTAGGTTAGCAAATGAATTTCCTGATAAATCTGTCGAGCTACCAGAGGACTTGTTAAGGATGAGTATTTGACGATAATTACAGGAATATTTTCCCCAGTTCTTATTAAAAACTTATCTTCTGGATACTCGTAACAACCACCTCGGTGAGGCACTTCTAATGTGTTTATATAGAGAAATAAAAAAAAAAAAATATCCCAGAATTATCACCAAATACTCTTCCTTAACCAGTCCTCTGCCTATTGATTAATGTTGGACTAAAATTAAATGATTTATCAAGGCATCATTAAGACTGATTGTTATTTTATTGAAACAGCAGGTTTTCAATTTAGAATTGAAATATGAAGGTCAAAAGCAGATTGACTCAGCAAAGCAGATAAAGAATTGTTCACTATATTATAAACCAGCTGAAAATCTTACCAAACTAAACTCAAAGTGCTCTGATACCCCTAAGTGTTGGAAGGCAGGTCTGAGCAAAGAGAGTAGATCCAGACACATCAACAGGTAGCCTAGACTGGCTCCAGTCTCCAGTGACTAAATATTAATTCTTATAATCATGTTTGATAATCCACTAAAATAATAACAAAATAATATCATGACTATAAAGACTGGTCACTAATGACCAGTCTTTATAGTCATGCTATTATTTTGGTTTTATTTTAACCAGATTATAAGAATAAATATTTAGTCACTGGAGACTGGAGCCAGTCTACAGGTAGCCAAATGGAGTAACTGTTGTTTAAAGTATGGACTAGTATGTTTAGAAATTAAGATGTCCCAATATTTATGATAAATATGGTGATGTCATGCACACTCCTAATAAATGCACCACCTTCAAACTTGATGTTTAGCCTAATGCTGCAATTTTATCTTGGGTAGAGATGGGATGATTTGAGATGGGTAGGAGTTACTTTAAAACCCCTTTCACTAGAACATGTCATTTGAAAAAAAAAACATGAAACAGAACCACAAATACTGACTACCATACACAAAATGCATGTCTGATCAGAGTTTGCCTCTGTTTGTCTCTCTGCCAGTAACTTTTAGCCACATCAAAAGGTAGTCAAATGGACTTGTTTAAAATTTAGGACAAGTAAGGTAAGGAGTTGAGGATGATTATTTGGTATTTTACATCCCTTTCAACAATATTTAGGTCATAATGGGATGACAGAAGGGTATTAATGAAAGGCTCTGTGCAATGAAGCTCCATACAGAAATGGACTGAATTCCTCCTCCAACAGGACTGTAACTACAATTCAAGCGTGGTGGACTATGGCATATAACTGTTCCTATTTGTGCAATTAATGGGTAGGGGGAGGGGGGCTCCATACAGAAATGGACTGAATTCCTCCTCCAACAGGACTGTAACTGCAATTCGAGCGTGGTGGACTATGGCATATAACTGTTCCTATTTGTGCAATTAATGGGTGGGGGGAGGGGGGCTCCATACAGAAATGGACTGAATTCCTCTTCCAACAGGACTGTAACTGCAATTCGAGCGTGGTGGACTATGGCATATAACTGTTCCTATTTGTGCAATTAATGGGGATGGGGGTGGGGGTTAGGAAGGAACATAATGTTTTCTTGGAGAAATAAGAAAAATATTTAGTGGATACCCGTCCTTTTCTGGAGCTATGACTACTGGATATAATTTTGGATGAACAGATGAACATCTTCTATAGCTGCTATCTGTATACCAAATATAAATAGTATGATTTGAAAAGTAGCTAAGTAAATAAAAGATCTTAAGAATTAAGAGGTAAAACTTTAACATATAATTTCTAAGTCTGCGACCTTGACTTGTAGGGATAGTGCTGAATAAAATTTTGGACCAATATCTATAACCGTGCCAAATATAAAGTAACTCCATGCAAGGATTTAGAAATTAAGAGATCTTAAAAACTTTGACGCAAAACTTTAACATAAATTTCTAAGTCTTTGACCTTAAACTCTAGGTCATAAGCAGGGGTGGGAATGGTGCTGAATAAAATTTTTGATCAATATCTATAATCATGTCAAATATAAAGTAACTCCATACAAGGATTTAGAAATTAAGAGATCTTAAAAACTTTGACGCAAAACTTTAACATAAATTTCTAAGTCTGTGACCTTGACCTTTAGATCATAAGCAGAGGTGGGGGTAGTGCCAAATAAAATTTTGGATCAATATCTATAAACATGCCAAATATAAAGTAAATCCATACAAGGATTTAGAAATTAAGAGATCTTAAAAACTTTAACGCAAAACTTTAACATATATTTCTAAGTCCATGACCTTGAGCTTTCGGTCATGAGCAGGGGTGGGGGTAGTGCCAAATAAAATTTTGGACCAATATCTATTACCATACCAAATATACAGTAAATCCATGCAAGGATTTAGAAATTAAGAGATCTTAAAAACTTTGACGCAAAACTTTAACATAAAATTTCTAAGTCCGTGACCTTGGTCTATAGGTCATGAGCAGGGGTGTGGATAGGGCTCAATAAAATTTTGGACCAACATCTATAACTAGAACAGTGTTTTCGGAAGAAAACATATGTCCCCCCACCAGTTTGAACAGACATATTGTTAAAATAGATTGTATCTATAATAAACTCAAGGTCACAATATACCTATATGTAAGTTTGGTCAAAATCATAGCCCTTGTGTAACCTTGAAAATGGGATCAAGGTCACAAAAATCTAATCAGGTCTTGTCTCTGTCTTAACAATATAGCTGTGCAAGTTTGGTCAAAATCCATCCATTCATTCAGCAGATAGGGTGCAGACAAGCCATTATTCAACAATCTGAGTCCTCCTGCGACCTTGAATATGGGGTCAAGGTCACCAAAATAAAATCAGTTATTTATCATGCCACAACAATTTGGCTGTGCAATTTTAGTTAAACTCCATCCATTCCCTCAAGAGATACAGTGCAGACAAGCCATTTTCCAACAATCTAAGCCCTAGTGTGACCTTGAAAATGGGGTCAAGGTCACCAAAATCTAATCAGTTCTTTTCCATGTCCCGAACTTATAGCTGTGCAAGTCTGGTCAAAATCTACTCATTCCTTCAGGAGACAAGGTGCAGACAAGCCATTTTCCACCAATCTAAACCTTAGTGTGACCTTGAAAATGGGGTCAAGGTTGTCAAAATCTAACCAGTTCTTTTCCATGTCTCAACAGTTAAGATGTAGGTTTGGTCAAATTCCATTCATTCTTTTAGGAAATAGGGTGCAGCCAAACAATTTTCCAGCAATCTAAGCCCTCCCGTGACCTTGAAAATGGGGTCAAGGTCATAAAAATCTAATCAGTTCTTTTACATGTCCCAGCATTGTAGATGTGCAAGTTTGGTCAAAATCTATTCATTCCTTCAGGAGACAAGGTGCAGACAAGCCATTTTCCAACAAATCAAAGCCCTCCTGTGACCTTGAAAATGGGGTCAAGGTCACTAAAATCTAATCAGTTCTTTCACATGTCCCAGCATTATAGATGTGCAAGTTTGGTCAAAATTTATTCATTCCTACAAGAGGGTACAGACAAGCCATTTTCCAACAATCTAAGCCCTCCTGTGACCTTGAAAATGGGGTCAAGGTCACTAAAATCTAATCAGTTCTTTTACATGTCCCAGCATTGTAGATGTGCAAGTTTGGTCAAAATCTATTCATTCCTACAAGAGATAGGGTGGGGACAAGCCATTTTCCAACAATCTAAGCCCTCCTGTGACCTTGAAAATGGGGTCAAGGTCACCAAAATCTAATCAGTTCTTTTACATGTCCCAGCAATATAGATGTGCAAGTTTGGTCAAAATCTATTCATTCCTTCAAGAGATATGGTGCAGACAAGCCATTTTCCAACAATCTAAGCCTTTCTGTGATCTTGAAAATGGGGTCAAGGTCACCAAAATCTAATCAGTTCTTTTACATGTCCCAGCAATATAGATGTGCAAGTTTGGTTAAAATTTATTTATTCCTTCAAGAGATATGGTGCAGACAAGCTATTTTCCAACAATCTTAGCCCTCCCATGACCTTGAAAATGGGGTCAAGGTCACCAAAATCTAATCAGCATTTTTCCCCCTCCCAATGATATATTTGTGTAAGTTTGGCTAAAATATGTCCATTCAATAAGGAGAGAGTGCGGACAAGAGGCTAGGCCGCCGCCACCAACGGTATCCACACTAAAAACAATGTGGGGGGACATAATTATACCAAATATAAAGTAAATCCATCAGAGGATTTAGAAAATATGAGGTCCTAAAAACTTTGACGTAAAATTTCAACATTTTTGTTAACGCCGCTGCTGCCGCTGTCGGGATTTAGAAAATATGAGGTCCTAAAAAAATTGTCGTAAAACTTAAACATTTTTGTTAACGCCGACGCCACCACCAATGCTGACGCCAACACTGGGGGAGTGCAACAGCTCTTCCTGTACTTTCATACAGGCGAGCTAAAAAGGAGGCAGGCAAGTCTGTAATAAAATTTTAAATTTCTTGCCTAATGGTCTCAAAGCTAACTTGGCCCTGGAGAAGATTTTTAAGTGATTTTTACCATATATGGTCATGACAGCCATCTTGCTCTGTATAGTGTGAGCATTTGAACAAAACTTTAAACCCAATTTGACAAACAAAGTAAAAGCTATATGCTTTCCTGTACCAAACTGCACAGCTGTGGTGTGGAGCTTTTCTATTCACTAGTGGCCCTGATCAACAGTTACAGATAATAAAGCGAGGAATCAGAGGATAATATATTTGTATCTTGCAGAGGACTTGTTAAGGAAGAATATTTGTTGATAATTCTGGGATAGTCTTCTCCAGTCCTCATTAAAATCATATGTTATGGGTACCCATAAGAAGCACCTTGGCAAGACGCTTCTAATGAGTACCCACAAAATATGTTTTTATGGAGAAATAAGAAAGACTATCCCAGAATTATATCCAAATACTCCTCCTCCCTGTTTTTTGCACAAAAACCTAAATTACCTATGCAGTGACCATTAGCTCTATCTGGCTCCAGCTGTTGTGTTTATGACTACCATATTAACTCTAAATATTCAAATTATCCAAAAAAAATTGACAAGCCCATTTGAATACTTGATGTTGTGTCTAATTGTGTTGGCTGTATGGCAAACAGTGTAGACTCTGCTCAAACTGCTCCTAAAAGGAGCAGTTTGATCAGATTCTATACAGTTTGCTCAGCAATATCTATTCAAATATCTCGAAAAAATACAGTACCTGCCAATAACATGCCTATTTTATTACCAGTGAAGCAGTTGCCACCAGTTGTGAAAATTATTTTGGCATAATAAACAGCTCATTAGTTCTAACAGAAAATATAAGCTTTCAGTATGTATGCACTGTCAGTTATTCACCTTATGACTGAAGGTTCTGTAAAAGTCACAAATGCTGATCTCTGACCAGCTGATGAGTATAGTATGCACTCTTGGCTCTAAGAGCAGTGATTTAAGGGCTCAGGTTGTTGTTGTTGCGCAGAATTTTTATGCTAAAGCTATCTGAGGCAGATGGAGGCAGCAGCAAATGTGTTATATACTCTACAACCTCTTCATAACATGGTTCATTATAACACAGTTTTGGATATAACACGGTTCAAAGATGGATCCCGAAAATGTATAGATTATATTGAAAAACGACCATGTGGTCATTTTTCAATATAATCTATACATTTTTGTTTGGATATAACACAGTTGTTTAACTAACACGGTATATGCTATGGACCCCAACAATTGTGTTATAAAGAGGTGTGATGTACATGCATTTGTAAAGTCTTGTTGCTTTCAGGGATCACCAATGGAAACTTGATTCCAATGCCTGTCACCAAGGGCCTCCCTGGCCACTTTATACTCAACCCAGAGCACATCGAATATGAACTAGGTCTGAAATTTTTCTCGACTAAAGCGGGATTTGAACCCACAATCTTCCCCTTGCAAACTGAGAGCACCAACCACATGGCCATCCAGCCCACTCATGTCAGGCTTGGGTAGCTTCCTATACATGGTGTAGTACTACCATGTGTTCCATGACAGCATAGATTGCCTAAATGACAGCTAATCCATAGGTGCAGATAAGATTGGGTATCAGGTAAATATTTTTCTTATTTCTCAACGAAAACATAATTATGTTACTAGTACTCTTTAGAAGTGCCTTGGCAAGGCGCTTCTTATGAGTACCACAACCTAAGTTTTTATGGAGTTAGGAGAAAAATATCAATACTTTTGGATTGAAAAAAAACAAACAAGCAAATTCCATAGGGAATTTATGTCCCCCGCCTTATTTTTATTTGAGCTGTTAAAAATGAATAAGTTAAGCAGAGGATCATTGTTCCTGTATCACTTACCTAAGTAGTGAAGCAGGAAAAAAATGAAGCTAAAAATGTGGGAAAAAAAAATCAAAAACATAATTTCAAGATTCCAAGAGCACACGTATATCCTCAGACCTCAAGCAAAATGTCTGTAAAGTTTCAGAAGCATTTGCTTAAAGCTGTGGGAGGAGTTGTGCTCACAAGGTACCTACTACTATATGCACTTTCATAGTACTGAAGCATGAAAAATGTCTATGTTAAAAGTTAAAAATGTGAAAAAAGTAAAAAAACAAAGTAACTTCAAGATTCTGTAAAAAGCATATGCATATCTTCAGACTATGATTAAAACATCTGTATAGTTTCAGTGGGAATGGTATAAAACTGTAGGAAGTTGTACTCACAAGGTACCTACTACATAATTATACACTTTCATAGTTTTGAAGCATGAAAAAAGTCTAAGTTAAAATTGTGAAAAATTTGAATAAAATTACATCAAGATTCTGTAAAAACCACATGTATATCTTCAGACCATGATTAAGATACCTGTGAAGTTTCAGAAGGATCGGTATAAAACTGTAGGAGGAGTTGCGCTCACAAGGTCCCCACTACAAACTTGGAGCAATGCAAAAAAGTCTAAGTTAAAAATGTGAAAAAAGTAAAAATAATTAATTTAAGGATTCTGTAAAAAACACATGCATATCTTCAGAGCATAATTAAAACACCTGTAAAGTTTCAAAAGGATCGGTCCAAAACTGTAGGAGGAGTTGCGCTCACAAGGTACCTACTACATATACACTTTCATAGTATTGAAGCATGAAAAAAGTCTAAGTTAAAAATGTGAAAAATTTGAAAAAAAAAAAAAATTATTTCAAGATTCTGTGAAAGGCACATGCATATCTATTTTCAGACCATGATTTAGATAAATGTGAAGTTTCAGAAGGGTCGGTATAAAACTGAAGGAGGAGTTGCGTTCACAAGGTCCCCACTACAAACTCAGAACCATGCAAAAAAAAGTCTAAGTTAAAAACGTGAAAAAAGAAAAAAAAATAATAATTTAAGGATTTTGTAAAAGCTCAAGCATATCTTCAGAACATGATGAAGACGCCTGTAAAATTTCAGAAGGATTGGTTAAAAACTGCAGTAGGAGTTGCGCTCACAAAGTACCTACTACAAACTCAGAACCACGAACCACGCACCATGGAAAGCCGAATACTATGTCCCCTCACTTTTCTTCGAAAAGGAGGGGGACAAAAAAGCATCTTATCAAGAGCTATGTTCATCTCAGTAGTACAGTCATGATAAACAAAAAAAAAATGACACAAAATTTCCCTAAGTCCATTACATTGACCTTAAGGGCACTAAGAAGGACTTGTAATGGACAAATAGGTCAATGAGGAGGTTGGTATTATGCTGGATAAAGTTTTGTAACAGTGTCTGACACCAGTCCATGTATCAAAATAACTGGTAATGAGGTGATATAGAACTGAAACCAAAACCTTTAAAGCTAAATTTTTTAGTTTGTGACCTTGACCTCAAGGCCACTGAGTGGGGTAAGGGTGGCACTGTGTAAGACTTTGGCTGTAGTATTTAACACCATCAAAGCAGCAACTAAAGCAATACAGAGATTAAGGAGACAAAATTCTAAAAACTTTAACCACAAACTTTCATGTCATATTTCTAAGTCTGTGACCTTGACCTTAAGGAGACAAGATCCAGTCTCTAAAAAAAAAATAATAAAAAAGAATGACTGAATGTGGTTGTCCATCCCGAGTGACTGCTATAGTTCTTTCTGCAATTTCAAACAGGCAAGCTAAAATCAGTTGTTTTCTCCTGATCTTTTTTAGACAGTCACAACTATGTAAATTGAAATTTGTGATGCCATAATTCTCCCTACTGTATCGTTTCTTAGGCAGTTTAGTATTGGAAATGTTGTTAGGTTTGCCACATTAATCAGGTTATCAAAATATGGTATTATTTCCTGTTGTCTAAAAACAGAATATCTAGGATACAGATCTATCCAAGTAATGGAATAGATCATTTTCCTAGAAATTGTTTGTGATATGACTGTTTGAAATATGGTGAAAGCATCAGACAGAATTTAAAGTAGCAGACATGAAGTCAAAGTAACCTGTATACATGTATACTCATAAGCCGGCCTCGGTGGCTCAGTTGGATGCGCCGTCCGACTGGAGACCAGGAGGTCGCGGGTTCAACCCCCGCCGAGGTCGGCAACATTCTTTCGTGGAGATTGATCATGAAATATTTTCTATGTTCATTCTCTCCCTTCCGCTGATTCAAGAAGGGCAGTTGTTAGTTTCTGGCAAAAGAATGTGCACAATACTGGTTAACCGCTTCGAGGACTAAGTCTGCCCAGTAAACGTGTGGTTAGGTAAACTGACCGCGCTCGACATGACCCTATTGGGTTGACTGGGCCGTAAAACCTCAATACAAACAGACAAATGGATCCAGATCAGTGGAGATTGATCATGAAATATTTTCTACGGTCATTCTCTCCCTTCCGCTGATTCAAGAAGGGCAGTTGTCAGTTTCTGGCGAAACTGGTTAACCACTTAGAGAACTAAGCCTGACCAGTAAACATGTGGTTAGGTAAACTGACCGCGCTCGACATGACCCCACTGGGTTGACTGGGCCGTAAAACCTCAACACAAACAAACTCTGAATATCTGGATGGACACAAGAACACTGCTGACCAGATCCTAAAGAATTGTTTGATGAGGGTCTGCAATGTTTACCTTTTAGCCAAAACTATTGAGAATAACACCAAGAAGTAAAACTGTGGAGAAGTAGCTGCTGGGATCATTTGAATAAACCCATGGTCATGTCTCACCTACAATTATGATATCTCGCAATTTCTGTGAATTTTTGGAGGGTTAAGACCATGCAGTCTCCAATTTTGTCTACATTCTTCTATTGTGAAAAATTGATGATATTCTTTTATTTTTTCCTAGAAAACAGGACTTGACAATGCATGCAAATCATCTCCTTAGGACAATGTGCATGAAATATCGAATCCTTTTTTTTTTTTTCAGGGACAAATATGAAAAATATCAATTTGACATTCACTGAATTAGCCTAGATTGGCTCCAGTCTCCAGTGACTATTTCTTCTTATAATCTGTTAAATAATCCACTAAAATAAAACCAAAATAATATCATGACTATAAAAGCTGGTCACTTAAGTGACCAGCTTTTATAGTCATGATATTATTTTGGTTTTATTTTAGTGGATTATCAAATAAGATTATGAGAAAAATATTTAGTCACTGGAGACTAGAGCCAGTCTAGAATTAGCCCAGCTAATGCTTAGATTAATAGTTAAATGGTATGTCACACAACCAGATGAGCCACCACTTCTATGACCTGTTACAGCCAGTCAGCAGAGGGACTGCAACAGAATGTAGACAAAATAGAAAATAGGAGAGTGGTCTTAACCTTGCGAAAATTCACAGAAATTATGAGATATTATAATCATTGATCAGACATAACCATGGCTTACGTTTCATTTAAATGATGACAGCAGGTTTGAAGAGATCTCAAATAACTATGACCCCAGTGTAAGGCAAACCTCAGTTGCCACGGCAACCAAACTGCTCAAGTACATAGAGTAACAAGAGGCCTACGGGCCATGACTGGCTCACCTGATAAATACAGCTATTGCCTATCTGCAAATGCCATGGAATTTATTCTTCCAGTATTGCCGCAACAACTAGGGACATAAATTTGACCATACCCTAAAAAGGTCAAAGGTCTTCCTAGTATCATCATTTGAACAAACTTAGTAGACTTTGAGTCCCTAATGCTGTATACCAAGATTCAGCCTCAAAGTTTTTTTAGTTCTGGAGAAGATTTTTAAGTGTTTTACCATATATGGGCATGGCAGCCATATTCAATGGCAAGGAACCATTTGAACAAATTGTCAACATCCTTTCTACAGAAGGCCCCATGTGAGATCTGGTGAAAATTGTTCAAGAATTTTCAGAGAAGAAGACTTTTAATGATTTCATGATTTTACACCTGTACATAGCCCAAGGGCACGGGCAGATAACACAAATTTTGACCTTAGCTAAACAGTTTTACTTCTTTAACCATATGTTGTAAGTTTCAGCCATTACTCTGACCTTGCCGTAAAAAGGTCAAAGGTCAACCTACAACTATCATTTGAACAAACTTGGTAGACCATAAGTCCCTGATGCTATATACCAAGATTCAACCTCAAAGCTTTCTTAGATCTGAAAATTTTTCACGTTTTTACCATATATGGGCATGGCGGTCATCTTGTTCAATGGGGAGGATCCATTTGAACAAATTGTCAATAACCTTTCGACAGAAGGCCCCATGTGAAATCTGGTGAAAATCGCTCAAGCAGTTTTAGAGAAGACATTGGTATATTACACAATTTTATACATGTACATAGCCCAGGGACAAGGGCAGATAATCCCCAGGGGACAAAATTTTGACTGTAACTAAAAAGTTTCAATAATTTAATCATACATTGTAAGATTCAGCTATTCCTCTTTAATACATTTTGAAACTAGAAATGTGTCAAGATGTCACAGATGCCCCCCACCCAGGGCCATCCTCATCCACACGCAGTCATTTTGCAAAAAATAGCCATCAGAAGAGATGGCAAATCCCCGGACCGCAACCGCAAATGGCCATCTTCTTTCAATCTAGGGCATCAGAGATGTAATTTTATCAAGGGATACACTTGTTTAACCCTGCAGTGGGTGATAACTCCACAACTGTGAATCAGACATAGAGCTCTAAAACCATAAGTTGTGGAAACTGGATTTTGTGTTTTTAAACAAAGAAACTGAAAATAATGAGAAAAATAAGGCTTGTTGTCTGCAATGATTATAACTCTCAAACCGGAAGTCATGGAAACTGGGTTTTTTGTTTGCTAGTAAGTGATTTTCAACAAAGAATCCGAAAATAATGAGAAAAATAAGGCCTGTTGCCTGCAAAGATTATAAGTCCCAAACTGTAAGTCATAGAAACTGGATTTTGTGTTTGCTAGTAAGTGATTTTCAACAAAGAATCCAAAAATAATGAGAAATATAAGGCCCTTTGCCTGCAAGGCCTGTAACTCTTCAACCATTAGTCTGAGAAACTCAATTTTGTGTTTGCTAGTAAGTGATTTTCAACAAAGAATAAAAAAAATGAGAAAAATAAAGCCTGCTGCATGCATTGCTAATAAATCTGCATCAGCAGTATCAGTAAGGGAGATAACTCCAACACTCCATAGGTCAGAGTTGTCCTTACATATTGTGACACACCTAGTTTATGTTCTTAGTATCTCTACTATCATTAAAATGTCTCCACTGGTTAAAGAGTTATGGCCTGCACAAGATTTTACCACCAGGGGAGGTAACTGAAAATAAATGCAGTAATGAGTCATCCATAGTTACAATTTTTAAATGCAACTCTCCTTCTTAATGTTCTAAGCATCCCTATTAATTATCACCAAAAAATCTCAACTGGTAGAGAAGTTATGACTGTCAGCAAATTTAACAACTATGGGAGATACCGTAATATACCTAAGTATTGGGACACCTAAAGTATTGGGACACCCTTACAATTCGTAAAAATAATTATTTTTCATCACCCTAAGAATTGGGACATATCAAAAATCGCTAAAATTTTCAGTAATTTTTTGTACCATATGAATTGGGACCGGGCATTTGGGTGAAAAAATGATCTAGTTAACAGGGTAAAACTGTTTTCTTGGTTTGTGTTTTGTTTTGTTTACAAGCGATGTCACGCAATATTTTACGTCTAAGCATACAACAGGGGGTTCCTACGACAGGCTGGTTAGAAAGTAGAAAATAAATAAAACCTTTCTTTGAGAAAATTAATATGAAATTTATTCAAGAAGTCTTCAAAAACGAAAACGCACATGCTTTTGCATCAGTCTGGATGCGTCGCCATTTTGTGGTTGTCACGTGACACGTCACGTTTTAATTTGCAACTCAAGTGCATCAATAAAGTTCTACAAAAAAACAACAACAAACAAACACAACAAAAAAAAGAAAAAAAAAAGTATGAATAAATAATAATAATAAAAAGAAATTCGATAGAATTGTTTACCGATAACGTTTTAATGCAAAACAGCGTTGGGGGAACCCTAAAACACTGTTGAGATGAACCCCAAAACATCGTTGAGACGAACCCCAATAATAACGTCATCACCCGATGTATTGGCAGTATTTTTAGAACAGGTAGATTGTTTCCCGCATTCGCGGTATCGGTTATGCGCAATTAACCTTTAAAGCGGGGAAGCAGCATATGATTATTTTTTTTACTTGGACGCTTTCAACACATGATAGATAAACGAGGGGATTATAAATCAAAACAATAAGTGCCAATCTGTTATTCAATATTAACAATAGATTAGGTTAACGAGACAGTGGTCTGAAAATACACAAAACAATGAACACAAATATGACACATTTTTCATCATTAATCGGTGCCATTTTCAACTACGAGACGTAAGTATTGGGACACCTAAAAAAATAATTAATTTTCGTGTTTCTAAGTATTGGGACAGCCAGAGATTTAATTATTTTTCCCGTCCCAATACTTACGTATATTACGGTAACTCAAAAATGGAGTCAGACTTGTCTTTTGTGTACATGACATGCCTACTCAATGTCCTCTACAACTTGATGAAGTATCATAAAAATATCTCAAAGAGTTTAAGAGTTATGGCCTGCACAAGATTTAACAACTATGGGAGATAACTCCAGAACTGAGTCAGAGTTGTTGTTCTTGTATGTGGCACACCTACTCAATGGCCTCTACAACTTGATCAAGTATCATAATAACATCTCAAAGGGTTATCGAGTTATGGCCTGCACAAGATTTCATAACTATGGGAGATAACACCAGAACGCAGTCAGAGTTTTCATTCTTGTATGCGACACCCCTACTCAATGTCCTCTACCTATTGATGAAGTATCATGAAAATAACTTATAGGGTTTTATAGTTACAGGCTGCACAAGATTTAACAACTATGGGAGATAACTCCCAAAACAGAGTCAGCTCAATGTCATCTACAACTTGATCAAGTATCATGAAAATATCTCAAAGGGTTATTGAGTTATGGCCTGCACAAGATTTTATAACTATGGGAGATAACTAAAAAATGTAGTCAGTTAGAGTTGTCTTTCTTGTACGCGACACACCTACTCAATGTCCTCTATCTAATGGTGAAGTATCATGAAAATACCTTAAAGGGTTTTAGAGTTATGGGCCGCACAAGATTTAACAACTATGGGAGGTAACTCCAAAACGGAGTCAGCTAGAGTTGTCTTTCTTGTATGTGACATGCCTACTCAATGTCCTCTACATATTGGTGAAGTATCATGAAAATATCTTAAAGGGTTTCAGTTATGGTCCACACAAAATTTTACAATTTTGGGAGACTGGGAGATAACTCCTGAACCAAGTCGATTAGAGTTGTCATTCTTGCACGCAACACTCCTACCCAATGCCCTCTACAACCTGACAAAGTTTCATGAAAATAGCTCAAAGGGTATAGAAGTTATTGGCCGCACAAGGTTTCGTCTACAGACGGATGGACAGATGGACAGCCCCACCCTGGTCCAGAATCAGTGGCCTAAAACTTGCCCTTTAATCAACAACTAAACAGCTTTCCTCTGTGTAATTATTGTGCTAAATTTTAACTCTTCAGCTTCACCAATGATACCATAGTGATATTTTTAGTCACATTTTTGTATGTTTTCTTGGTGACCTGTTATATATTTTGACCTCTAGCCCCGCCCACGGGCATGATCCTGGGGCAATGGCACCATGATTTGAAAGATCTTGCTCTAGCAGACGTAAAATTGCACCCAAACTTGCAGGTAAACTTGAACCTGGTTACGAACGTGACATACACACACACCCACGTACACATGTACGGACATAACATCACGTCGAAACACTATATGCCCCACTCCTGCTTTCGGCAGGTGGAGGCATAAAAACAATTTTTCAACATTTTCCCCATACAAATGCATGGGGACGCAAATTTGACCTTGCCGTAAAAAGGTCAAAGGGCAACCTACGATCACCATTTGAACAAACCTGGTAGACCTTGAGTCCCTGATGCTATATACCAAGATTCAGCCTTCAAGCTTTTTTGGTTAGAGAAGAAGATTTTTAAGTGTTTTTATCATATATGGGCATGGCGGCCATACTGATTAATGGACCGTAACCAATTGGGCAAATTTTCAATCCCCCATTAACAGAAGGCTTCACATGAAATTTAAAGACAATTGGGTTTCAGAGGAGAAGTCTTTCAAAGGTGTTTACGGATGGACGACGGACGGATGGATGGACTACAACTACGGGCGACAAGTGATCACAACAGCTCATCCTGAGCCTTCAGCTACGGTGAGCTAAAAATAACAGTTCTGTTAAAAAAGTAGCCAAGAAGCTTTTTTTTTATACCAATCAAACTTGTTCAGAAGTTTCAGGATTTTTTTCTTTAACCCAATATAGTCTGGAAACCCCCAACAGATTAACTGGCAAACAATGAAGACTCAGATCATATGCCACAGAATGTGGCAAATAATTAGGGTCTCCTCTATTTGCAAATAGTTTATCCATATTTCTCTAGAAATGTCTAAATCACATAGTCTGACATACCAAAAGTTGAAATTGGACTCTTCCAATATATACTGTGGGGGAGTTTATTCAGTCCAATTGGGTTAATCTGAATTAAATCACAACTGGAGGTATTTGCCACCCTTTTCAAGCATAGAAGATCAGCTTCCCTGCTATATGAATCCCATTTCAAAGGGGATGAGAGGCTAAATGTGCAATATTTTCAGTTGCCATTGTAACAGATTTTTTTATTTGGAGTTTTACGGCCAAGTTAACACTGTTGCCATTGTAACTGATTTTTTTATTTGGAGTTTTACGGCCAAGTTAACACTGTTAAGGCTTTAAAAATGGCAAACAGTAGCAGATTGATCCTGGTCAACAACTGTTCACAGAGGCCTGTCTGTTCAAATATTTAGTGCAAATGTAGTAAGGTAAATGTCCTATAATTTTGTACACAAAAGTGTCAGAAAAAATGGCTTATGCAAACAGTGCAGACCCAGGTCAGACTGGAGCAGTCTGATCAGGGCAACACTGTTTTTCATTCCAATAAGCAATTTGAGAAACAACTGTATTAAGGTCAAAGATTATGCCAAAAAAGTATGGAATAGATTGTAAGAAATTTTAGGACATTTACTGTATCCTAGTAATTTGTGCTATTTGTGTGTGTTCAAAGATCCTTTTTTACTTGGTATGGCTCATGATCAAATTAAGAAGACTATCACTTGTTGTGTATTTTTGCATAATTATAAGGATAACAAAGTGATGTTCTTGTATTATTTTTGGAATCTATCTGACTGGGATTGGCACTGGCACCAATATATCAATCCTTGTCTGCCACCTCTTGAACTGATCAACCAAATCCAACCACAGCTTGCTGCACAAAGACTTTGGAAGGGAAAAGGAACTGACTGGGATTTGATGGCCTTCCATTTCTTGACCGAAGTCCTCAGTTTCTTCGATGACTTTTTACTTTTTTCTAGTTTGGTTTGTCAGGGCTTGTTTGCTTTGTCAGTATCTTATAAAAGAATCAACTCCTGAAACAATTCTAATGAGTAACCATGGAATACATTTTGACTGAAACATATCGTACTTATTCAAACAGACAGGTCTGAGCAAACAGTGTTTACCCAGATCAGATGCCCCAGAATATGCTGTCTGATCAGGTTCTACACTGATCGACACTCATCCAGCAGTAATTATACTCACAAACAAGAGGCCCATGGGCCACAATTCGCCCAGCCTAGTAAAACAGAAATATCTGCCAATGCCACGCAACATTCTTCCAGTATTGCCATAGCAACTTGGACACAAATTTGACCATGCTGTAAAAAGGTCAAAGGTCATCCTAAGATCACCATTTGAACAAACTTGGGTGACTGTGAGTCCCCGAAGCTGTATACAAAGATTCAGCCTCAAAGCTTCCTTAGTTTTGGAGAAGATTTTTGAGTGTTTTTACCATATATGGGCATGATGGCCATCTTGTTCAATAGTGAAGTACTATTAGAATAAATTGTCAATAGCTCTTTAACCATAGAAGACCCTATGTGAAATCAAGTGAAATTGGTCAAACAGTTTCAGAGCAGTAGATGTTTTAAGATTATACAATTTCATACATGTTTATAGCCAAGAGGCAAGGGCAGATAACCCCTGGGGAACAAAATTTTGATTGTAACTAAAATATTTTACTTCTTTATCATATATTGTAAGTCTCAGCCATTAGTCTTCAATACAATTTGAGAAAATAATTTTTAGACATTTTCCCAATACAAATGTATGTGGAAGCAAATTTGACCTTGCCGTAAAAAAGGTCAAAGGTCATCCAAGGATCATCATTTGAATACACCCTTCATACTGCTGATTTGTTTATAGCCAACTCAACTTATTAGGGTCATGTCGAGTGCAGTCAGTTTACCTAACCACGCTTTTCCTGGGCAGGTTAAGTCCTGTAAGCGGATATCCAGTAATTGTGCACATTCTTTTGCCAGAAACTGAAAACTGCCCTACTTGAATCAATGGAAGGGAGAGAATAACCATGGAAAAAATTTCATGATCAATCTCCACTAAAGAATGTTGCCGGACCCGGTGGAGTTCATACTGCTGAATTATATGAGTTGCAGTATTAGAAAATGTACCTGCAGACATGTGCACCCAGTGAAGATTCAGATCAGCCTGTGCATTTGTGCAGTCTGATCAGAATCTTCACTAGGCATATTTTGGGAATTTTTGGATAGCTAGGAATGATAGTTGCTTTATGTGGACAATGAAGACTGGATGTGAATGCTGATTCGTCTTTGTTGGGTGCACATGGTAGAAAGCACCTTTAACCCTAGTCCTGCTGAACCCGGATGTGCCTAGCCTGTGCAAACAGTGTAGATCCAGATCAGTTGGCTTCTGAAGAAGCCAACTGATCTGAAGCCAACTGATCTGGATCTGCACTGTTTGCCATTACGTATTGGAATTTATATCTAAACCCTGATCAAGCAATCTGACTGGCTTACATTTGGAAGTGGGTGCGACATCTTAATTTATTCAACATGACAAGGGTTAAATATCTGAATGGTTGATGATGGCAAGTGTGATATCATTAGAACTGAAGTGAACAGCTACAGGGGAATGTGTGAGATTTTTAGTTGGTATGCTCCCCTGTAACCTTTCAAGTCAGTGAATCATCATTTTGACACACACTTGCCATCAATTATGACTCTAGTTGGAGCGTGGGTAGTAAGACCTGGTATTTTATGTGAATCAGGCAGACAATTCACATAAATTGTTAACCCATTTATGCCTAGTGGACTCTTCTACAATAACTCTTTGAACCTGTCCATTTCCAATATAAGGGATGTCGATTTAGTATTTATTAATACCATGTTTTATAGAAATTCATGTATTTTATGCAAACAGTGTAGACCCTGATCTGATGCCGGGTCCTGCATCTGATCTGGGTCTATGTTGTTTTCTAATGTCCCTTTTATGGGACTCTGGGCTTAAATGGGTTAAGCCTTATTTCCCCTGAAAAATACAAAAAGAAAAAAAAAAAAATAATCAAAATGTTATCTGCTGCATTGTGATTAGAACTTAAATGTCAAGCCTTATTTTCTCTGAAAAATACAAAAAAAAAAAAAAAAAAAAAAAAAAAAAAATCAAAATATTGTCTGCTTTGACTGTGATCAGTACTATAAATCAGCTATGCTGATGAGTATAGCTGATGAGTCATATGATAGTTAAGCCTTAATATCTCTTAAAAAAAAACAAAAAACAACTAGAACAGTGTTTTCGGAGGAAAATGTATGTCCCCCACCAGTTTAAACAGATCTATCATTGAAAAAGGTTGTACCTATAATTTATCTTTTTTTTGTGTGTGTGTGTGGTCGATGGGGGCCATTTTCCAAAATCTAAGCCCTAGTGTGACCTAAAAAATGGGGTCAAGGTCACCAAAATCTAATCAGTTCTTGTCCCTGTCTCAACAATATAGCTGTACAAGTTTGGTCAAAATCCATCCATTCATTCTGGAGATAGGGTGCAGAAAAGCCATTTTCCAACAATCTGAGCCCTCCTGTGACCTTGAAAATGAGGTCAAGGTCACCAAAATTTAATCAGTTCTTTTTCATGTCATAACGATATAGTTTCGTCAAAATCCATTCATACCTTCATGAGATAGGGTGCAGACAAGCCATTTTTCAACACTCTAAGCCCTTGTGTGACCTTGAAAATGGGGTCAAGGTCACCAAAATCTAATCAGTTCTTTTCGGTGTCACAAAAATATAGATGTACAAGCTTAGTCAAAATCCATCCATTCATTCTGGAGATAGGGTGCAGACAAGCCATTTTCCAACAATTTGAGCCTCCATGTGACCTTGAAAATGGGGTCAAAGTCACCAAAATCTAATCAGTTCTTGTCCCTGTCTCAACAATATAGCTGTACAATAAACATAAAAAAGATTGCCTTTGGAAACAGAGAACACAGTACAGATCAGAAAATGGGAGTCTCGGTTTTATTGAGACTCTTCATAAGCAGTAATGAAGTATGCAACACTGCTTACGCCCTATAGCGTATACATGAGCAGAACTCCATTTTTAAATGTACCATAATGGGCCAAATGATCCCAAAGGAAATGAAATATAATCTGCACTATGGTACAAGTTTGGTCGAAATCCTCCATTCATTCTGGAGATAGGGTGCAGAAAAGCCATTTTCCAACAATCTGAGCCCTCCTGTGACCTTGAAAATGGGGTCAAGGTCACAAAAATCTAATCAGTTCTTATCCATGTCACAACAATAAAGTTGTGCAAGTTTGGTCTAAATCCATCCATGCCTTTATGAGATAGGGTGCAGACAAGCAATTTTTCAACAATCTAAGCCCTTGTGTGACCTTGAAAATTGGGTCAAGGTCAACAAAATCTAATCAGTTCTTTTCCATGTCACAACAATATAGATGTACAAGTTTAGTCAAAATCCATCCATTCCTTCGAGAGATAGGGTGCAGACAAGACATTTTCAAACAATATGAGTCTCCATGTGACCTTGAAAATGGGGTCATGGTCACCAAAATCTAATCAGTTCTTGTCCCTGTCTCAACAATATAGCTGTACAAGTTTGGTCAAAATCCATCCATTCATTCTGGAGATAGGGTGCAGAAAATCCATTTTCCATCAATCTGAGCCCTCCTGTGACCTTGAAAATGGGGTCAAGGTCACCAAAATCTAATCACTTCTTTTTCATGTCACAACAATATAGTTTCGTCAAAATCCATTCATACCTTCATGAGATAGGGTGCAGACAAGCCATTTTTCAACACTCTAAGCCCTTGTGTGACCTTGAAAATGGGGTCAAGGTCACCAAAATCTAATCAGTTCTTTTCGGTGTCACAAAAATATAGATGTACAAGCTTAGTCAAAATCCATCCATTCATTCTGGAGATAGGGTGCAGACAAGCCATTTTCCAACAATTTGAGCCTCCATGTGACCTTGAAAATGGGGTCAAAGTCACCAAAATCTAATCAGTTCTTGTCCCTGTCTCAACAATATAGCTGTACAATAAACATAAAAAAGATTGCCTTTGGAAACAGAGAACACAGTACAGATCAGAAAATGGGAGTCTCGGTTTTATTGAGACTCTTCATAAGCAGTAATGAAGTATGCAACACTGCTTACACCCTATAGGGTATACATGAGCAGAACTCCATTTTTAAATGTACCATAATGGGCCAAATGATCCCAAAGGAAATGAAATATAATCTGCACTATGGTACAAGTTTGGTCGAAATCCTCCATTCATTCTGGAGATAGGGTGCAGAAAAGCCATTTTCCAACAATCTGAGCCCTCCTGTGACCTTGAAAATGGGGTCAAGGTCACAAAAATCTAATCAGTTCTTTTCCATGTCACAACAATATAGTTGTGCAAGTTTGGTCTAAATCCATCCATGCCTTTATGAGATAGGGTGCAGACAAGCAATTTTTCAACAATCTAAGCCCTTGTGTGACCTTGAAAATTGGTTCAAGGTCAACAAAATCTAATCAGTTCTTTTCCATGTCACAACAATATAGATGTACAAGTTTAGTCAAAATCCATCCATTCCTTCGAGAGATAGGGTGCAGACAAGACATTTTCAAACAATATGAGTCTCCATGTGACCTTGAAAATGGGGTCATGGTCACCAAAATCTAATCAGTTCTTGTCCCTGTCTCAACAATATAGCTGTACAAGTTTGGTCAAAATCCATCCATTCATTCTGGAGATAGGGTGCAGAAAATCCATTTTCCATCAATCTGAGCCCTCCTGTGACCTTGAAAATGGGGTCAAGGTCACCAAAATCTAATCACTTCTTTTTCATGTTACAACAATAAAGTTGTGCAAGTTTGGTCAAAATCCATCTATTCCTTCATGAGATAGGGTGCAGACAAACGATTTCCCAACAATCTAAGCCCTTGTGAGACATTGAAAATGGGGTCAAAGTCACCAAGATCTAATCAGTTCTTTTCCATGTCACAACAATATAGCTGTACAAGTTTGGTAAAAAAATCCATCCATTCATTCAGGGGATAGTGTGCAGACAAGCCATTTTCCAACCATCTCAGCCATCATGTGAATTTGAAAATGGGGTCAGGGTCACCAAAATCTAATCAGTTCTTTTACATATCCCAGCAATCTAGATGTGCAGGTATGGTCAAAATCCATTTGTTCCTTCAGGCAATAGGGTGCAGACAAGCAATTTTCCAGCTTTTTCCAACAATCTAAGTCCTCGTGTGACCTTGAAAATGGGGTCAAGGTCATCAAAATCTAATCAGTATTTTTCCCCCACCCAATGATAAATTTGTGTAAGTTTGGCCAAAATGAAGTTTTTTAAAAGTAAAACATTTTAACTTCGTAATACTTAACCTATAGATAATGTGCTATTCTATTCTGTTATTCACCCCCTCCACAGAAAAAACGACCTTTCAGTCGTTATAAAGTCTTAATTCAGAAGGTCCCTTTAACAGTTACCTGTATGACGTAGTTCCTCCCGCTCAAATGATCACGTGTCAGTTTCTTTTATGTGTAAAACAATACACAATTAGGAGAAAGGAGCGAGGGAAGGGAGGTGGGACGATAAATACTTATCTATAGGTTAAGTATTACTCGTTAAAATATGTTTTACTTTTAAAAAACTTCATTTTAACTTCGTAATACATTAACCTATAGATAATGTGCTAGAATTTGTAGAATAGGAGGGAGGATTTCTCCTAATAAGTTAGTCCCAACTTCTGAATTAAGGCTTAATAAAAGGATTTATTTTTTATATATATATAATGAGGACATAATTAGTGCTTAAGGCAATAATAAGATCCTTTAACCAAGGATAAAGTAATCCAGGGTTAACATATATATATAATAAAGATATAATTAGTACCTCTCTAGTATAGCATCAGGTCTAGGGGGGCTGTTGACGTTGTCTACACATCCATAGCTGATTGCTGTTGGCCCCCCACCACTTTTTGGGCCACTACAATGGGGCCCAAACTTTGGAGATTCTGTGCTTGTTGAGACATGTCTCTGAGATAGAATTTGGCAAAAGTTGATGAACTATTCCAAACCGCTGCTTGAAGTATATCATTGAGAGGAACTTTGTCGAAGAAAGCCCAAGAAGAGGAAAGAGCTCTAACTTCATGAGCTTTGATTTTAAGGAAAGAGATATCTCGTTTAGTGAGTTTCCTATAGGCAAGTTTAACAGTGTAAGATATCCATCTCGAGATCTCGAGTATCTTTAGAGATATCCTTATTGCCTTTAATAGGAAGAAAAAGTCTAGTTCTATTTTGGCGATAAGAGCTAGTCATTTTGAGATAGAATTTCAGAGCCCTAACGGGGCAAAGAAGTCTGTCAGTATGTTCCCATTTACATATTCGAGCAAGACTAGGAACAACAATAGGATCTGGTTTAACAGAAGGAAGCTGGTTTTTTGCTAAAAATCCAGATTTAAGAATCAAGGAAACTGAACCATCAGATTGATTAAATCTTAAATGTTGTGAATCCATAGCTAGAGCATGTATTTCACTACACCTTTTAGCAGTGGCAAGAGCTAAGAGAAAGGCTGTCTTAATAGTAACGTGAAATTTAGAAGCCTTATCAAGAGGTTCAAAAGGTGGTTTTTGTAGACATACTAAAACCCATGATAAGTCCCATTTAGGTGTAAGAGATCTTTGTACTGGTCGTTGAAGTTCAAAGGATCTGATAAGTTCAGATAAAACTGGATTAGATCCGATTCTATTACCAGTTTTGAATTTTAAAGTGTTAGAGATCATAGATCTATAACCTTTAATAGTACTAATCTGACATTTCTTTTCCGAAAAAAGAAAGATTAAGAAATCGGCTATAACTGTAATAGGGGCCGAGATCGGATTAACCTTTTTTGTATGACACCAATTAGAGAAGATGGTCCATTTTGCATCGTAGACTTTTTGTGTAGATGCTCTTCTTGATCTGGAGACAAAATCTGCAACGTTTTGTGAAAATTTCTTATCTCTGATTGATTGTTTGATAACTCCCAAGCGTGAAGGTCGAGAATTGGGAGGTTTTGATGTACAAATCTTCCTTTGGATTGAGACAGTAGTCTTGGAATTAGTGGCAGACGAATCGGAGCTGACACTAATAGAAGAAGAAGTTCTGAGAACCACTGTTGCTGTGGCCAGAACGGAGCTATGAGAACTATTCTGCACTGATGTTGTCGGATTTTCTCTAGAACAGCAGGTATCAGAATAAAAGGAGGAAAAGCATATGCATGAAGATGATTCCAGTCCATGGACAGGGCATCTATCGCTAGTGCTTTGTAGTCTTGTACTGAAGAGACATATAATGGGAGTCTGTGGTTGAATCTTGTCGCAAACAGATCCACATTTGGGAAGTTGAGCATCTGGAATACTGAATTCGCAACTGTTTGATCCAGAGCCCATTCTGTCTTGATAGGTTTGTCTAGTCTTGAGAGGCGGTCTGCAAGAATGTTGAATTTGCCTGGGATGTGACGTACTCTGATAACTATGTCTTGTTCCAGGCACCAATTGAGTATTTTCCAAACTTCTACGCAAAGATTGGGGGAATGAGTGCCACCCTGTTTGTTGATATATGAGACCACCGTTGTGTTGTCTGTGGATATCATGATGCAAGAATGGTGAATAAATGTTTTGGCTTGTTTCAGTGCTAATCGTATGGCCATCATTTCTAACATATTGATATGTAGCTGGGATTGGTTTTCTGTCCAGCGACCATGAAAGGACAGTGTTGTCGGCTCTAAATGAGCTCCCCATCCGTAATGACTGGCATCCGTATAAAGGAAGAATTTGGGGTCTGGAGGATGGATTGAAGTCCCTGTCTCGAATCGAATGGGGTTTATCCACCATTGTAAGTGAGATCGAATCATACCGTTTATCGAGATCGGGTGATCGAGAGGAAGAATATGAGGTTTCCAGACTGACAGCAGGCACATCTGAAGAGGACGTAAGTGCAGTCTGCCCAGGAGAACAAGGTCTGCTGCAGCACTGAGTTTGCCCAAAAGAGAAAGGAAAGTTCGTGCCGATACATGTTTTGCTGACATTATTTTCTTGATTGTTAGAATTAGGTTCTGTACACGATCTGCTGGAACCCTGACTAAATTTTGTTGCGTCAGAAATTCCATACCTATGAAGGTGAATTTCTGAGCAGGAAAGAGGTCTGACTTCTTGAGATTTGGCAGAAAACCTAGGCTTTGAATAGTTTGAATGCAAATCTTTGTCTGAGTAATCAGACGGTTGTGAATCAGATTTTTTATCAGCCAATCGTCTATGTATGGAAAAACTGATATGGCACGTTGGCGTAGAAAAGCTGCAATAACGTCCATCAGTTTCGAGAAAATTAACGGACTTAGGGACATTCCGAACGGTAGGGCCGAAAAGTGATATACTTGATCTTTGTGTACGAAACGAAGATACTTCCTGGATTGACGATGTATCGGCACATGTAGATATGCATCTGTTAAATCTATGGAGACAGCCCAATCGTTGAGTCTCATCGCTTGTCTTACCGATTTGACTGTCTCCATTTTGAATGCTTGTTTCTCTATGTAACGGTTTAATAAAGACAGGTCTAATATTAAACGAAACTTTCCGTTCTTTTTTGGCACAAGGAATATCCGGGAATAAAAGCCGGGAGTTTCCGGATTCTGTACCCTTTCCACTGCCCGTTTGTTGAGAAGATTTTCGATCTCTTCTCTGAGAAACGGGGAGGAGGATTGATTCATTCTGATCAGAACAGATGACAAAGGAGGAATTTTGATGAATGGTATCCTGAATCCGTTTCGTACGATAGAGAGGACCCATTTGTTGTCTGTTATTTCCTCCCATTTTTCCGCAAAATGGGCCAATCGTCCTCCCACTGGAATGTCCGCGAGCGGAAGAGCAGGCAGTGGAAAGGGCGGGCCTTCATAATCTTGCGGAGGAAGAGGCAGGTTTAGAGGAGGGGAACTGACGGATGTTACCAGTCCTCTTGATATTATCTTTCTTAATGTGAGAAGATGAGCTTTGAGGAATATTTTTGGACCTATACGACTGCGTAGGTTTAGGTCTGGATGTTGTTTGTTTAGCAGGATATTTAGGTATCTTGAAAGCTCTGCTCTGCGAAGGAGGCTTATAAGAATGAGATTGTGACTGAATGGATGTAGAAGCTAGAAACCTTTGCTGTTGAGCTTCGAAGTTTGATTTAGCTATTTCTTTTATCCTGCCGTCAAATAAGGATTTTGAGTTAATAGGAGCATTCCTTAACTCGTATGTGGAATTGTCGAGTAGTAGTTTAGACGAAGCTAGGGCTGCGTCCCTCCTAGCTTGGAATAATTCAGTAGTTAAAAGTGTAGACATGGCAGTAGCATGTTTAATCGATTTGGCTACGGCCTCCAGAAGTCTGGAAAGGGCCGCAACCGACATCGATTCCTGTTGTAATGAAAGGAAGGCAGCTGAAGAAAATAGATCAGCATGAGAATTAATAGCGACTAGTTTTCTAGCCTTCCTTTCCCATGCTTCTAGATTCTTGAGCGGAATAGAAGCTCTTCCTTTATTAGAAATGTCTAGGAGCGACGCATCCGCTTCTAATTGAGGGATATTATCAGTTGGCAAATATTGGTTTTGGCTCTTGTAAAATTTAGTCGGAGCAAGAGCCGAAACCAAGCTTTGCGGGCAAATCCAATCTCTTGAACATTTGTCCGATTCTAGTCTATTTTGAATATATTTTGTTGTATTTTGTACTAATTTGGATTGTGAGAGGACAAGTAATGGAGTGGAACGAGACTCCATTAATTGTTCGATCCCAGAGAGAGGTTTTAATGGAGCTTGATCCTGCTGAGTTTTGGGGCATAACTCAGGAGGAAGAAGCCGGAAGACCTCGTTAATCGCACGATCAAATGACCAGACTTCGGATTCAGTTTCCGAATCTGACTCCTTATTCTGTTGAGTGAGATTCGGCTGAATCTGATCGTAATTAATAGGTTGATTTGTGATTTGACTAAAATTAGTCTCCTCAGGTTGTATTGGAGTTGGCGTTTGAACAACCTGGGGAGATTTATGAGCCCTTGTATATCTACCAATGTCAAGTTGAGATTGGGAGGAATTTGATGAAGAAGAAGGCGTCATCGATCGTCTTCTTCTCTTTTTATGAGAGTGCTTAGATCTCTTTGAATTTTTCTTTCGCCGAGAAGAACTCAAAGAGTCTGATCTGGAAGTAGAGATAGAAGAAGAGGACGATCGATGTCTTCTTCTCTTTTTAGATTTATGCTCTCTTTTAGACTGATCCTTCCTTGAAGGTCTGGAGATAGATAAATCATTTGAATTTGGAGGCTCAATCATTACACTCGGATCTGAGACCTGCGAAAAATCAGGTTCGAGTGGAATAATCTGTCTAGAGGAAGAAGCTGGATTAGGAAGTTCTAGTCTATTAGAACGTTCGTAACCAGGAATAAAGACATTGGATAGTCTGTGGACACTACCCTGTGAAATATGGCTACTTATGGACGGAGCGTAGTTTGTACAGGCACATTTATAGGAATATAACCAGGCGGAATTTGTGTTTGTAGGTCATACGCGAATGACTGTAAACCCATGCCTGGTTGACTGGAGCCTAGTTGACTGGTGCCTGGTTGACTGGTGACTGGTTGACTGGTGGACTGGTGACTGGTTGACTGGCGACTGGATGAACGGAAATAAGTTGCCCAGTGACTGGATGACTGGTGACTGGTTGACTGGTGACTGGTTGACTGGTGACTGGTGGGCTTAGTGCCCGGTCAGACTCTAAGTCTGCCAGGCTGCCACCTTGATGGGTCCTGCCCCGAGCAGTAAAGCTATGAGGGGCGGTGCTCCCATCAACTGTCCCGTTGTCAGACATGTCTGACTGGGACTTCTTGGATTTCTTTGATTTCTTCTGTTTTCTCTTCTGCGTCATAACTGATTTTCTAGTAGCATGAAGGCGTCTTCTTTCTGCTAGGTTCCAAACTTTTTCTGTCCAGGAACTACAAATATAACACGGAGAGATACGTGTGCAAGAATTACAAGTTAGACAAGATAAATGTGTATCCCATTTAGCTTTTAAATGGCCACAGTTGCCGCGGGCGAAATGCATCGACTGACGCGGAAACAAAGGAAGAAATTTAACATTGAGAAAACGAGAAATCTAAGATCGATATTTCGAAAATAAGTACATAGATAGTAGAAGGAGTGAATATAGAACCAGAGAAAGTCAAGGATATAAAAATTTTAACCGTGTAGAATAATTTTAATCCATTTTTTCTAACACAGAATAATAATCCTTGAACATTCAAAGTCCACAGAAAAGAAACTGACACGTGATCATTTGAGCGGGAGGAACTACGTCATACAGGTAACTGTTAAAGGGACCTTCTGAATTAAGACTTTATAACGACTGAAAGGTCGTTTTTTCTGTGGAGGGGGTGAATAACAGAATAGAATAGCACATTATCTATAGGTTAATGTATTACGAAGTTAAAATCCATCCATTCATTAAGGAGACAGAGTGCAGACAAGAGGCTACACCGATGCCAACGCCGACAGGATACGCACTAAAAACAATATGTCCCCAACCCCACCCCTATGGCTGGGGGACAAAAAATAATAATCAAAATGATGTCTGCTGCTGTTGTGATTAGCACTAACCCATTTTAGTCTGGAAACCCGAAAGAGGATAACTGGCAAACAGTGCAGACCCAGATTGGACATGGCACAATGCAGCATCTGACCAGTGTCTCCACTGTTTGCAAATAGTGTAGCCATTTTATACAAAGAGTATCTATCACATAGCCTAACATACCTAAAACAAATTGGGCTCTTCTAATATGTTGTGTGTGGAGGAGTTTATTCAGTGAACCTTTGTCATGCTGAATAAATTAAGATGCAACGCCCACTTCTAATTTTCAGCTAATCAGATTACTTGATCCAGGTTAATGATATAAATTCATATACTGAATGGCAAACAGTGTAGATCCAGATCAGTTGGCTTCTTTAGAAGCCAACTGATCTGGATCTACATTTTTTGCAAAGGCAGGGTATATCCGGGTTCAGCAGGACAAGGGTTAAGGGTTAATCTTACCTGAGATTGTCTGCTTGTCTTGTAGTTGCTGTTCGAAAATGACACAGCATTGTCAGAGCTTGATGAGCTGTTGGACGACAGCCTTGAGCTCATCGACGACAACTTGGACCAGCTTCCACCGCTCCCCCCTGACATCTTAGCGGAAGAAGGCACATCTTTCACCATATCTGTCATGTTCCCTTTGGCATCTCTTAAATTTGATACATCACTGCCCTGAAAAATTTGGAACCATCTGTTTCAGTATTTATCCAAAATATCTTAACATCTTAATTCCTTGTGATATTTGTTCTAAATTATGAACAAGTCTAGTTTACTACCTACTAATGTGTCTAAATACCAGTGGACAATTGACAAACAGTGTATGTGCATGTTGCGGCATCTGATCTGAGTCTAAACTGTTTTGTCAGCCAATGTGACACAATAAGTACTTACCATACTTGTCCTAAAATATTAACCCTTGTCCTGCTGAACCCGGATATACCCTGCCTTTGCAAACAGTGTAGATCCCAATCAGTTGGCCAACTGATCTGGATCTGCACTGTTTGTCATTAAGTATGTGAATTTATACAATAATATAATTTATATAATATATATGAAGTGTAGCTTCTTAATTTATTTAGCAGGACAAGGGTTAAAATTCCACTTTACTAACTCCTGATGTGTATAAAAAATGCTTGATGACTGACAAACAGAGTAGACCCTGCTCAGATACTGCATTCTGTGGTGTCTAATCTGAGTCTACACTATCTGTCACTCATCCAACAGATTTTATAGACATAATAAAATTGACTTGTAATAAAAGACTTTGTTTCAATTTTAGGTGAAGTATGGTAAGCAGCTAACAGCGTCCCCATAATCAGTGTCCTTTGGACATCTTTGGAAAGATGTTTTCTGCTTGGTGTTTAATTCTAAATGAAAATGTTTTGTTCTGGGCCTAGTTGTTCAAAACTAAGGATGTCCTTAGATAACGTATTGTTAAAACTTTGATCATTATATATGACATATGCTAATATGTTTGCTGAAAAAATGTGAATAGCTTTTGCATTGGGATCACATAGAACGCCATGTGATGGCAGGCACAGTGAGCATGCACAAAACAAATGCCTTTGCTCGGCATTCTGATAAGAGCGCAGTGGGGTCACTGTAAGGTTGCCATAGCAGCACAGGTTTCCTACAACACCACAGGAGTATGCAGGGATGTACAGATGTCACTGTGCCAATGCTGTGGTTGTCAGTGGCGTTTGCACGGAGGTATGTCTGATATGTCACTGCATCTCTAGCGCATTCATATATCATGTCTACAGAGCTTATAGGGAGTGTTAGTTATTTTACTGCACTCTTACAACGACAGTACGGAACTGTCATGGCAATCATTGTGCTCCCATGGCACTTCTACAGTGCCCATCGGCGTTTGTATGACAAAAACAAACAAAATAGTATGTAAATGAGTGTGAGCGCCTCGAAAGCGCAGTGCACGCAGTGTGAGTGCAATGAAATTGCAGTGCACGCAGTGAAAGCGCCGTGAGAGAGCAGACAATCGCCAACAAGAACTCCATATGAACATGATAGAACACCATGTGAGCTCTGTAGCAACGCCTTTGTTGCTGTTAGGACACCGTGACATGTCCATTTTCATGAAAAATACCATTTTTCTTGCAATCTCACGGTACTCTGAAAAATTAAACAACACAATGCCAACACAGTGGAAATGCAGCATAGTGTGACAGGGCTTTTAGATCCTATTTTCATTGATTTTAAGGAAGTAAATATATTTACCCTAAGTAGTCAGACACTCCTCTACAATTTAAACCAGTCCATTTAACCCATTGTAGACTGAATAGACTATCCTACACTATATAATGGAAGACTCCAATTTCAATTTTAGGTATGTCCGGCTATGAGATTTACATATTCCTAGAGAAAAATGACTAAACTATTTGCAAACAGTGAAGATCCTGATCAGACACTGCATTCTTTGGCATCTGATCTGGGTCTGCACTGTTTGCCAATTACCCTTTTATGGGTCTCCCGGCTACAACGGGTTAAATACCTGTTGATGCATCTAAACACTGCTAGATGACTGGCAAATAGTTCAGCATCTGATCTGGATCCACACTGTTTGCTCAAGTGTGTCTGTCCAAATACTTAAGATACCGTAACAACCCTAAATATTGGACAGGCATTACTCCGTCACCCTTAACCTTATTCTAAAGTTAAATAAAATTCAAGAAATATTGTTAGCTGTGGGGCAACCTAACTCTGACAGTTATCTTTTTTTTTATTTTAATCAATTAATAATTATTTTTTCTTGTTTTTTAGAATAACATTCACTCACAGTACTGGGACAGACAGGGATGATCAAACAGTTTAGACTTTAAAGGCATACCAAATTTGACTTGTGGTAAACTGGACTTGTTCAAATTTAACCCTTATACTGCTGAACCTGGATATACCATGCCTTTGCAAACAGTGTAGATCCAGATCAGTTGGCTTCTGCTGTTCTGGATCTGCACTGTTTGTCATAAAGTATTTGAATTTGTATGAACAACTAGGATAACATAATCTGATTGGCCGAAAATTAGAAGTGGGCATGGCATTTTAATTTATTCAGCATGACAATGGTTAAGAAGTCTGGTAAGGAGTTAAAGGTGTCCGAATATTTAAGGTAAATACAATACTCAAGAATCAGTATGTGGTGGATCTTTGGTATGTTCCAATATATCTTTTAATTACTGCAAACTGAATCCTGTTTTCACTGATATTTAGGAAACCAACTGCTCCCAGAATCAAAACAGATGCTGTGTACTGAGTATACAAGATATTAACTATGGAAATAAGTTTATCCTGGCTTAGCGAAGTAACCCTAAATATTGGGATACCTTAACTCCTTACAATACTTGTCCGAAAATTTGCAGTCCACTCTACTAACAAAATGTTTGGACTGAGTGGCAAACAGTGTCTGATCTGGGTCTTAACTGTGTGCTCAGACCTGTGGGTCCATATATATACAATTGTTACAGTAATTCACAAGCAATAAAAATGTGAAAAGATAATGCCCCGCCACTATACTGTGGCAGGCAGGTAACTCTTGACCAAATTTGTAAAATTGACCAAATTTGCCCATTAGCAATCCCTAACCAGATCTCCACAATATCAATGCACATGCCGAGTTTGGTGACAATCCATTGACATTTACTCAAGTTATCATCAAGAAACAAAAAAACTGATGTATGGTTGGCAAATTAACTCTGTAAAAAAATTGACGAAATTTGCTCATTAGCAATCCCTAACCAGATCTCCACAATATCGAATGCACAAACCAAAACTCATACGATCCAATTTTGTAGCCGTCGTTGTTGAAATCGGTCGCCATTTTCTACCCGACAGAAAAGAAATATTGAATAAAACTCTATCCTACAGTTAGTGATGTAGCCGCTCATATTTAAAACAAAGAAACAACGTGCGATTCCTATCTTACGGCTGTCAATATTTTCAGTGTGATTCTTATCATATGGAGCTACTCCTGTCATCGTACTTTCCCTGTTGTATTCTCCAAAACAATTATTGCATTTTAGCAGAATAATTTTCTCAAGCCTTCTACTAATTAACAATAGTTGTCTACTTCCACAAAAAACGGCACAGAATGCATAATCTGGCTAAAAATCTCAACAAAATGGCATTGTTTGACAAAAGTGTGATTCCTACCAAGAGGCAACGATTCATTGTGCAAAGAAAATCAGGAAAACAGGGACCTTTCTAGCAAAAAATAATCACGGCGGAGAGACACTAGTTCCAGTCCGGGGACTCTGCACACGGTTTTACATCTTAAAGCTGCCACAGTCAAGTGAAAGAAATGGAAACATACCCTGAATCGAAAGAAAAACTGTTAAAACATGTGTATCACGTGATTGGCCACCCTGAATAAGATCAGTTACAATAGTTTCACATGTGAGTGATGATGTTTATGCAAAATTTGAAATCTATCAAAAACTATTCAAGTTAGAGAGCGGAAACCAAGCCCTACTGTACTGACAGGCAGACCCACAGACTCTCGAACTGGAAAACATAACACCCAATCACTATTTATCAACCCATTCTTACATTAATTAATCCTCAATTGGCAAATAGATGATATTTTCCCCAGAAATCCTAGGATTTGTATTTCATATAAAATGTCTCGAAAGTGAATTACATGAATCTGAGAATTCATATCTTATTTTCTCAGTTAAAAAAAAAATAGAAAAACATTTCAAAATGTTGTGGGCTGAACCTTAACCCAGAATACTAATCAGTAACATGCTTATATTGAAATTAGCAGATAACAAATGCTCTTGTGACTGGCAATATAAAGATGAAAATATTGTCTGCTAATATTTAAGTATAGCATATTTAAGGGAGAACTGCCAATGCAATTTGTACTTGCACTTTTTCATTCTTTGGTAAACTGAATTCCTGTTGATTAGGCTCAAAGGTAATGACTGTCTTTCAAAAGAAATGATATCATCTTCTGCAATACCCAAATTGGACTGACGACAGGCACAGACATATTACTGAATGCAAACAACAATCAGGCTGCACAATCGTGAAGTCTTACCAAGAGCTCTGCACTCTGCTAAGAAATCTCAGACCCCAGTAAAACCAACACAGAGACCAGCATAGTAGTCTGTTCTGACAGCACAACAGTGCAGGTTGATCTGGATTTACACAAGATACATATATACTGAGGTACTATTTTCCTTGTCATTGCTTAACCCTTGTCATGCTAGATAAATTAAGATACCAAGCCCACTTTTAATTTTCAGCCAATCAGATGACTTGATTCAGGCTGTTCATACAAATTTGAATACTTAATGACAAACAGTACAGATCCAGATCAGTTGGCTTCTTAGAAGCCAACTGATCTTGATCTACATTGTTTGCAAAGGCAGGGCATATCCGGGTTCAGCAGGACAAGGGTTAATTAATGCTAAGTATGCTGGGTAAAAAATTCAGCAGACAACTTCTTGATGTATTTTTTTTTTTATATTCCCCCAAAAAACAGGATTTGGTATTTCATGCAAATCGTCTCCTCAAAAAGGAGACAAATTGCAAAGAGACAATTTGCATGAAATGTTAAATCCTACTTTCTGGGAAAATTATGGAAAATATCATCTGTTTGTCATCTGCTGAAATTTTACCCAGCATGTTATGTGTTAAATGATGCACATTGTAATCAATTTGTTGTATCATGCAAAATCTGGTGTTTACTGTAATTATCCTAAATACTTGCTTGGATTCTTTTTTAATCCTAATCCTGCTGAACCCGGATATACCCTGCCTTTGCAAACATTGGAGATCCAGATCAGTTGGCTTCTTCAGAAGCCAACTGATCTGGATCTGCACTGTTTGTCGTTCCGCATGTGAATTTATATGAACAACCTGATCAAGTAATCTGATTGGCTGAAATTTGGAAGTGGGCATGGCATCTTAATTTCTTCAGCATGACAAGGGTTAATGGTCTGTCAACTCTTGTGTGACATTTAGGGTAATCTCCCAGACAAAGGGAGAAAAAGGATAGAAGAACTAGTAAGAGAGGATAGAAAGAAATAAGAAGATGAAGGAAAAAGCAATGGGCAGCACAGACATAGGAGCAATACTAACACTTGTCATGTTGAATAAATTAAGATGCTACGCACACTTCAAATTTTCAGCCAATCAGATTACCTGAACCAGATTGTTGCTAAAAATTCACATACTTAATGGCAAACAGTGCAGATCCAGATCAATTGACTTCTTCAGAAGACAAATGATCTGGATCTATACTGTTTGTAAAGGCAGGGTATATATGGGTTCAACGGGACAAGGGCTAACATAACCCCTTGTTCCATCTTCTACAAGTACAACAGACACTAGCCACCAACCTATCACCCACCCTAAATTTTAAGATACCTTACTGTTAAGATTAATGATTAAACTCTAAGATTCAGGATCTGATCTGGCCAGGTTTCGAACTCATCTGAGATTTTATCCATGTCCACCTTATCTGCAGGTTTAGGAAGATCCGATCAAAACTGAATGAGTTATGCTGATGACCAAGTTAAACAGAGGCCTTTTTCAGCAATCAAGGGGATGTAACTCTAAGATTAATAATCTGATCTGGCCAATTTTCGGGAGCTCAGCTGAGTTCATATATGTCCATCTTATCTGCAAGTTTCAGGAAAACCCGATCAAAACTGAGTTATGCTGATAGCAAACATTTTCCCATTGTAAGTCTATGGGACCTTGTGGTTGCCATAGAATCCAAGGTTTTCATAGGCTTTCCATGAAAAGCTCATGTCATCGATGCCCCACCGGAGGCATGCTACAGATGAGAAATGATTGAGATCATCCTGCAGACTGTGAAGATATAACTGGTCAAAGGTGTGGACCGAAGGACGATGACCTACCAACCTATAAGCTGCCCTGGTGCCTTTGGCCCAGGTGAATAAAAAAATATCTGTACTTTTAACATGCAAAAAGTGCTTCATCTGGAGCTATAATCATGCATTTTTTACCTCCCAGTAAGCACACAATGTCATTACAACGTCCCTGCAACATCCTGACGTTGCAGTGACATTGTAACGACGTTGTGTGTTTGCTGGGCTACTGATACTGTCACCTGCATATTAAAGATTAAATTATTGTCTTCTAATTATTTTCTGTCTGGTAACAGTTGTGTGTTGCCTGCTAAAAGCTAATTATTTGTGCAGCTTCATTGAGATATTTCAGTCACGAAGTGTTTTCTAATGAAGTGTGCACAAACTGATGCATCCTTAATCCTTGAAGCACTAATCAAAACTGCAGCAGACACCTATTATATTTTTTTAAGAACATAAGGCTTGACCTAGCAGATTTTCACATGAAATGCCAAGTCTTATTTTCTCTAGGCAGATGAGTCACATGAAATGTCATATTTTCCCTAGGTAGGTGATTCACATGAAATGCCAAGTCTTACTTTGTTTGAAAAATAATAATGATAATTCTAATATTGTCTGCTACAATTTTGCTTAGCACTTTAAGGGTTAAATGGGTGTGGAGTTCATTTTCAGATTGTTGGCAGACAGTACAGAGAGGTGACAGAACTTAAAGCATTTACTGCTGACACAAGTAAGTGAGTATATTTTCCAGAAAATGGACCTTTGACATTTCATGCAAATTAGCCTATGGAGGCAATTCACATGAAATCTTACATCCCATTTTCCCAATAGGGAAAACCCTTTTTCTGAGAAAATAACAAAAAAAAAAAAATATATATTTTCAAGTATTTACATCTGGCATACCTAGAATTATGACTGAAACGTGCACTGACATCACACAATCTATATGCAAACTGAAAGTCAACAACACAAACTCAAACTGAACACTGTCCTGTGTGTCCCAACATGTTTCAAATCCATTTTTTGCCTAAAATTTTACTTTTTATGTGTTTGCTTCACAAAATACTTAATGGAATGGCAAACAGTGTAGATCCTGATACTTAAGGAGCAGTCTGATTTGGGTCTGCACTTCTTGCATATGGTCGTGTGTCAGAAAAGGTGGCATACAAAATTTTAGGACAACTGCTGTAATTATACACGCTTTACAAAGAGGCAATCACTGGAGACAAGGGGCTGTCAATATGTGTAGCATCACTGCTCTACATAGACCAAATTTTCAACAAACATGTAGAAATATTTTTCTCATTTCTTAACAAAAATTCGCTGATAAGATTGACCTACTTCATTTTTCCAATTATAACCCTATGTAAACTTTGTTGCCATAACCATAAAAGTACACAAGCAACGGTAATAACAAACACAACATTTGTAGAGGCTAATGATATGGGCCCAGTTGTTCAAAGCATCGTTAGCTTAACGAGCTCGTTAAGGGTCATTTCGTTAACTATTTTAGCGGATTCAATACACAATATTCTGAAATTTTTTGCTGAAAAAAATGTGAGTAGCTTTTGCACTGCAAAAGCTACTCACATTTTTTCAGCAAAAAATTTCAGCATATTTGCGCATCACTCCATGTAAATTTTAACGAATCGTTAACTAACGATGTCGTTAGCTTTGAACAACTGGGCCCTGGACGTTATTTGAAAGTTTCAGCTTCATCCCCATTACAGCTTCTGAGGAGAAAATATTTAATAATTTTTCACACAGTTAACATTTTGGTTGCCATGGCAACTAATCAAAGTCAGCGGTTTGGACAAAATTCATATGTAACATAGAGGAAAACTCAAGAAACATTTCTGTAAAATTTCTGTCAAAATATCTGCAGTAAGACAGCAATAAATGACAGCATCCACTTTTCCCATTGAAAGTCAATGGCAATCATAAGTTGCCATCAACCAGAGGCCTTGACCGACTGAAACAAAAAACACAATTATTTGTTCCCCATGCCTGCAGATGCTATATGTGAACTATGGTAAGAATCGGCCTCATGACTTCAGAGGAGAAATTGTTTGAAAATGTTGATGGAAGGACATATAGACAGGGGATACATTGCCCATACTGTATGCTCACCTATGAGCTTAATTGGCTAAGGTGAGTTTTTTTTTTTTTGATTTGGGTTTTATGGCCCTTTCAAGAATATTTCACTTATATTGAGCCGATTGTTCATTAAAGGTGGGGGAAAACCGGAGAAAAACCACCTGACCATCTGCAAGCAGAACTTGGCTTTCCCATGTGTGCCCTGAGCGAAGTTCGAACCACAGCGATGAGAAACCTACTGGATTAAGAGTCAGATCTCCTATCCACTAGGCTACGGAGGCCCAGTGAGTTACCTCACTCATCTGGAGTTATGTTATTTCTCTCTGTTATATCCTTGTTTTCCTTTTTATTTATTTATTTATCTAATCTGGGTCTTTCTCAGGCTTTTCTTTCCAAATATTTTGGGTAAATATTTTAACCTATGCAGTATTGCTGTTTTACCCATTGTATACTGAATAGGCTCTCCCACACTATTTGTTGGGAGAGTCCAATTTCAATTTAAGGTATGTCCAGCTATGAGATTTACATATTCCTAGAGAATAATGGCTAAACTATTTGCAAACAGTGGAGACCCTGATCAGATGCCACATTCTGATCTGGGTCTGCACTGTTTGCCAATCACCCTTTTACAGGTCTCCCGGCTACAATGGGTTAATTAATTCTAAAATTACCAATCACATTTGCAGCAGACAAGAAGTTCATTTTTTTTTTTTTAAATAAATCTTCATTTCACTTGAATCACATTCATTCACATAAAATGTCCAGCCATATTTTCTCAGAAAAATATCTGCCCCAATCTCAGTAACAACTAAGAAAACATAATGTGAACCAACCAGATGTCTGCCAAGTCTAGCCCGAAATTCCCCAACTTTTCTTCTTTCAATTCTGTCAATTCCTCTTCTGCCTAACCCCTCAACTCCTGTACTGTCAAATCCTCCACTGCCAAATTCCTCACCTCTTCTTCTGTCAAATACTGTATTACCTAATCGTTCAGTTCCTCTTATGTCAAATCTTCCACTATTAAATGGTTCAACTCCCCTTCTATCAAATCTTCCACTATAAAACTGTTCAATTCTTCTAGTGTCAAATCCCTCACTGCCTAAATGTTCAACTTCCCTTATGTCAAATCCTCCATTATCAAACTGTTCAACTCCCCTTCTGTCGACTCTTCCACTGTTAAACTGTTCATCTCCTCTACTGTCAAATCCTCCACTATTTAACTGCTCAACTCTCCTTCTGTCAAATCCTCTTCTGCTGAATCCGTAGATCCAACACCACCTTCGTTCTGGCTGAGACATTCTCATTTTTAAGTGAAACACAGTATTCTGGTTTGAGAATTTGTCCATTTAGTGGATCAGACTAATGTCTACCATATTAACCTAATCTTTAGGTCACCTTAAATCCTAACCATACCGTAATAACCCTAAGTATTGGTACAGATAGGTCTTTGCAAACAGTGTAGACACAGATCAGATGCCACAGAATGTGGCATCTGATCAGTGTCTACACTGTTTGTCACACATACAGCAATATTTTAGACACACCAAGAGGTAGTAGAATGGTCTATTTCAAATTTTAGGACAAGTATGGTATGTAGAGAAGGTGTCCCAATACTTAGGGTAAATACAGTAATTGTTTTAAAAATTTGAATATGTCCATGTCATTACTTGCCGAGGTGTCTAAAACCTGCTGGATAAGTGGTAAACAGTGTAGACCCTGATCAAATGTCACATTCTACAAAATACAGAATCTGATCAGGATCTACACTGTTTGCCCAGGCCTGTTTGTCCCTGTACTTAGCGTGAATATGGTACATTACAGTCACGAAGCACTGCACTGGTTTCAGGTTATATGTTCTTTTCATGCCAGGAATTTTAATAATAATTTATTTATAACTTAAAGTGGAAGATAAGGCACTTTTTGCAACCAAATATAGTGGTATTATTTTATCCCCATGAAAACACTCATTGAAGATACTCGATTCTCATCTTAGCACCTTTATTGAATACTCAGAACATAATTATGTTTTCATGGAAAAAAAAAAAATCTGGCTATTCCACTTTTCCAGAGCCAAGTGTCCCCTGCTCGTACAAAATAGTTCAATTAAGTTATAGTAATAACCATATGTATTGGGACAGACAGGCCTGAGCAGACGGTGCAGACATGGATCAGATGCTGCAGAACATGAAGTCTGATCTGGATCTACACTGTTTCCTACCCATAAAAAAAACAACAACAACAAAAAAAAACCCACATAAACTGTTCAGCCCTGCAGAACAAAATACCATAATACACTACAACCTCTTTATAACACAGTTCGTTATAACACGGTTTTGGATATAACACAGTTCAAAGATGGATCCCAAAAATGTATAGATTATATTGAAAAATGACCATAAATGGTCATTTTTCAATATAATCTATACATTTTGGTTTGGATATAACACGGTTGTTTAATTAACACAGTTTATGCTATGGACCCCAACAATAGTATTATAAAGAGTTTGTGGTGTAATCTTAAATATTGGAACTGACAGGACTAAGCAAACAGAGTAAACCAAGATCAGACATAGCAGAATCTACACTGTTTGCTACTCAAACAGTACTATTTTAGACACATCAACTGGGTAGTTCAATAGACTTGATTGATTGTGTTGGGGTTTAAGGACATATCAACCCTTGTGGGTCATTTTGTGTCATCTCCCAGAGAAAGGTAGAAAAGAGATAGAAGAGATGGTAGAGGAGATGAAGGAGAGGGACAAGGAAAAGGGGATAAGAATGAAAGTGAAGAAACAAGAAATAACTAGAAATGTGTCAATATGACACAGATGCCCCCACCCAGGGGCCATCCTCATCCGCACGCAGGCATTTTGTAAAAATGAAGTTGAAAAAATAGCCATAACTCTCACAATAATTGGGCAATTTTACCCTAAATCGAACTTGACCTATATTTTATGATTATATACCCGTGTATAAAATATGAATCCAATACACCAATCTTTTTTAAAAAATATCGAAAGGAAAACATTTTTTGAAGGTGAAAAAGGGCCATAACTCCCATAATAATGGGTGGACTCTACCTTAAATCGTACTTGACCTCTATTTTATGATTATATACCCATGTCTTAAATATGAATCCAATACACTAATGTTTTCAAAAGATACCAAACAGAAACTATTTTTCAAAACTGAAAAAGGGCCTTAACTCCAAAAATAATTGGTGGATTTTACCCTAAATCAAACTTGACCTATATTTTATAATTATATGCTCGTGTATAAAATATGAATCTAATACACTAATCTTTCACAAAAGTTATGGAACGGAAACCATTTTTCGAAGTTGAAAAAAGGTCATAACTCCCAAAATAATTGGTGGATTTTACCCTAAATCGAACTTGACCTACATTTTATGATTATATACCTGTGTATAAAATTTGAATCCAATACGCTAATCTTTCCAAAGGATATCGAACGGAAACCATTTTTCAACTTTTTTTCAATGTTGAAAAAATGGCCGTAACTCCAAAAATAATTGATGGATTTTACCCTAAGTAAATATGGAAGAGTACACTACATAGCCTCAAGGATGAAAGGGTTAAAATTCATTGATTAAAAACAACAACACATTTACCCTAAATTTTGGGACACCCTAACTCCATACCATACTTTTCCTAAAATTTGAATAAGTACTTAAAGCCCCTTTTACTATCTGTTGATGTTTCTAAAAACTGCTGGATGTGTGGCAAACAGTAGAGACCCTGATTAGGCTCATCACAAACTGTGTCAGTGGCATCTGACAGATAAGTTTCAGATAAGGTGCTTTTTTTTTCAACCAAGAAATACTTAACCCTTGTCCTGCTGAATAAAAAGACGCCACACCCACTTCTAATTTTCAGCCACTCAGATTACTTGTTGCTATAAATTCACATACTTAATGGCAAACAGTGCAGATCCAGATCAGTTGGCTTCTTTAGAGAAGCCAACTGATCTGGACCTACACTGTTTGCAAGGGCAGGGAATATTCGGGTTCAGCAGGACAAGAGTTAATTATTTTTCTTATTCCTCCTCAAAAACATGTGTTGTGGGTGCTGATTAGAAGCACCTCTATTGTGGGTACTCATTAGAAGTGTTTCTGTTGTGGGTACTCATTAGAAGTGCTTCTGTTGTGGGTACTCATTAGAAGTGCCTCACGGAGCTTCTAATGTATTATGAGTACTCACAACATATGTTGCAGGGAGAAATAAGAAAACAATTAATCTAATGCACCCCCTTATTTGGGGCAATAGTCTGATCTGGATCTACACTGTTTACTTGCGCCTCTGTCAAAACACTTAGGGTTATTATGGTATACTGTTTGAATATCATTTATAGTAGCAGCTTCTGAACTAGCACACTGATTAAAATTCCAATTGAAAATCAGAAAACACCTGTTCCCAAATAAACTCTTATAATATTCCACCTTTGACGCCTTATTTCTTCCAGCACCTAAAATGTCTGAAAGATTAACATTAGACCAGCTCTGAACTTAGCCTTAAACCATCCTCAGGGCTTATTCAGCAGAAGACAAACTAATGATATTTTTTTTCTTTTTTTTTTTTTCTTTTTTTTTTCAGAAAATAGACTTTGACATGCCATATGCAAATTGTCTCCAAGGGAGATAATTTGCATTGAATGTCAAAGTTTGTTTTCTGGGAAAAAATAAGAACAATATTTCAAGATGCTGTCTGCTGAGTTTTTTTTATCCATCATGCTAAGCTTTAACCCTTGTCATGCTGAATAAATTAAAATGCCATGCCCACTTCTAATTTTCAGCCAATCAGATTGTGTGATCCAGTTTGTTGCTATAAATTCACTTACTTAATGGCAAAGAGTGCAGATCCAGATCCGTTGGCTTCTTCTGAAGCCAACTGATCTGGATCTACACTGTTTGCAAAGGCAGGGTATATCCGGGTTCAGAATGACAAGGGTTAAAACAGACAGAAACAGCAAGCAGGAAAACACCTTTAATGCCACAGTCTGTAAGCTTGTTGACAAGACACTCATTTAAGTTTCTAAACAGGTTGCATTAGCAGTAATTGGTCACTGGGCCGATAAAAATGTACCTTTCGGTAGACTATGCAAACAGCCAAGATTCAAACCAATTGTTATATCAATTCAGTCTAGCCAGGTGCATCACCCTATAATAAATACACCATCCACATGGTTCAAATGTTTCAGAGAAATTAATGATCGGACAACACCAATGTGCAGACTGGTCTGTTTTTTTTTTTGTTTTTTTTTGTTTGTTTTTTTTACTGGTTCTATATGTCAGGATGAGGTGATATATGAAGTGATAATTTTTGATAATTTTTGTTACTTTTTCACAGAATTGTACTTTGTGGATACTCACTGGAATTGCCTCAGTGAGTACTCGAAATATTTTTTGGTTCAAAATAAGTAAAAATGATCATTTGATTTTTCCCCATTTACCTGGAGCTACCTAGGATCTTAGGTACTTTTAATCCTAAAAGCACTAATCACAACCACAACAAATGACACTTTGAAATAAAATGACACTTTGAAATATTTGTTTCTAATTTTTCAAAGAAAATAAGCTTTGATATTTCATATGAATCATCTGCCAAGCAGACAATTCCTATTAAATGTCAAGTCTTTTTTTCTCTGAAAAATAACAAAATCAATCTTAGAATGTCATCTGCAACAAATTTGCTTAGCATTTTAATGATTAATAGGCATCTTGCAGAATTTAGCTAATGAAGAGAATATACCATATTTACTATAGTATTTGGACAGGCAAGCCTGAGCAAACAGTGTACACCCAAATCAGATGCCACATTCTGTGGCATCTGATCTGGGTGTACACCGTTTGCCACTCATCATGCAGTTTTTAAACATATCGCCAGACTGATAGTAAAATGGAATTGTTCAAATTTTCGGAGAATGTATCTTAATATTTAAGGTAAATGATAATAATTTATGTCTCTTTCAATAATGTTTACGTCATACCAAGATAATGAAGGGGTGATAATGAAAGGCTCTGTGCAATGAAGCACTGTACAGTCAAAAGCTGAATTCTGCCTCTGGCAGAATTCAAATTTGGAACCATGTGATCCAACCAGCCTCTGGAGCGCTACCTGCTCAGCCATGTGGATGCTTCAGTTAAGGTAAATAAGGTGCAAACAGTAGAGGTGCAGATCAGAAGCTGTAGAAGAGACATATCAAAAGGTACAAAATAAAGTTGTTGAAATTTTACAATAAGTATGGTAAGGAGTTTACCCATTAAAAACTGAATAAACTCCACCATACTATATACTGGAAGAGTCCAATTTCAATTTTCGGTAGGTGAGGCTATGAGATTTAGATATTCCTAGAGAAAAATAGTTGAAGCATTTGCAAACAGTGAAGACCCTGATCAAACGCCACATTCTGCAGCGTCTGATCTGGGTCTGCACTGTTTGCCAATTACCCTTTTACCGGTTTTCCGTATACAATGGGTTAACTCATTAAAGACTGAATAAACTCTACCATACTATAGATTGGAAGAGTCCATTTTTAATTTTAAGTATGTCAGGCTGCATGATGTAGATATTCCTAAAGAAAAATGGTTGAACTATTTACATCTGATCTGGGTCTGCAGTTTTCAAGTTCCCTGCTTAGGAGTCTCCAGTCTTCAATGGGTTAAGGTGTTAAAATATTAACCAATTTTAGTCTGGAGACCCCCAAAAGGGTTTTTTGACAAAGAGTGCAGACCCAGATCAGATGCCGCAGAATGTGGCATCTGATCAGGGTCTCCACTGTTTGCAAATAGTTTAACCCTTTTTCTCTAGGAATGTTTAAATCACATAGTTTGACAAATCTAATATTGAAATTTGACTCCTCCAATGTATAGTGTGGGGGAGGTTATTCAGTCTAAAATGGGTTCAGGGTAAATACGATAAAGAAAATGATTTTCTATCTCTCATCTGCACCATTATTACAGGTGAATAGGTAAGATTAGAGAAAAGAATGCACACTGCACTGCTGAAGAAACTACCTGATGAAAATACCATACTTATTCTCATTACTGCACACATCCCTTAAACACATAGTCAAGCAATTTTGTACTCTCCAGATTACAGCCCAAATATCTTAATCTACTTCTTAAAAGAAGCATCTGATGTGGGTCTGCATTTAAATTGCTTTGACCAGTCAAAGCAATTCAAATAAGTACCCACAACATGCTTTTTTAAAGAAAATCAGAAAAAGAATATCAATAAATATGCCCCTTAATGAAGTCCTCTGCTGATCTTTCTTTAAAGTATATACCCTTGTTAGTAGACTATTTCACTAACAGTAATTTTCCAGTAATTTCGAAACACCAAAGTGCACAGCACAGGAGTTAGAAAGAATTTTCAGACCTATCTTTCCAAGTAAGAAGGATAAATACAGTTGTTGTTTAACCTTTAAAGCGCCAAGCAAAATTTGTAGCAGATGACATTTATTTTTATTTTTTTTAATTTTTCAAAGAAGACAAGTCTTGATATTTCACGTGAATCGTCTGCCAAGCAGACGATTCACATGAAATATCAAGACTTTTAAAAAAAAAATATTTCAAACTGTCATCTGCTGCAGTTGTGATTGGTGCTTTAAGGGTTAATGTGCCGCCTACATTAAATCATGCAGGCCTGCTGGCAGTTCTGGAAATATCTCTGCTTAAAGTGCTACTTACGACCATTGTGGAAGGCTATGCCAACTTTAAAGCCTGTCATACTTGCTATACAACAGATGCAACCATTCAGAGCATGTACGCCCATGAAGGAACCTTTTCATATAAACATGCTGCTCTTCATTAGAAAGTCAGGTGCTGTATTTTACCAACACTAATAAAGACGAAGTGTCTTAAACTGTTCCCAGTTGCCATGTGACTGTAACGTGACTGGAAGTCAAGTGATCATTATTTCTCTGATAAAATAGCCACATACCATCGGCAAAATATGTGTGAAAATGCCATCTAAATCAAGGCAAAATCAAGGAAGTAATGGCTTCTCAAGTACAGGTAACCTCTCTAACAGGCCTGGTTTACAATTTATGCTGCACTCTAAGAGTTAACTGTTTAGTGGAATATTATAGAGCTGTCATATAGGTGGATCAGCGCTTGAAGGTCTGATCGATCTGAATGTTAAGCATGCTGGATAAAAATTAGAGGACTGATTTTTTGTCCCATGCCTTTCCGAAGAAAAGCCAGGGGACATGGTATTCTGCTTTCCGTGATTCATGGTGGAAGGTGCATAGTTCCGCACCTTCTGACAGTATGTACCTTAATGTGTCTGTAACTCATCCTACAGTTTTATGCCGATCTTTTTGAAACTCAGTACAGGTGTTTTTGTCATGGTCTGAAGATGTGCATGTAATTTGGATTTTATCCTCAGATTAATTTTTATCACTTTTCCCACTTTTTGAACTTAGTCTTTTTTCAGGCTCAGATACTATCAGGCTCAGATACTATCAAACTGAGTGGATACTTTACCAAAACATGTACTGTGTTACTCATTAGAACATCTTTGTCGAGAACATGCTAATGGGTACCCATAAGATATAGTTTGGTGTAAAAATTGCAAAATGAATAAACCATTTGAACCACAACATGAGAAAACATACCTTAGGGCAAGTGCGGATACAAAGACACAAATCAGCCTGCACAGCTATGCAGACTGATCAGTCTTTTTTGTATGCATGAAGTTTTTCACCCTTGGCTATCCAGAATGTGCCTAATGAAGATTCTGATCAGACTGCACAAATGCCCAGGCTGACCGTAATCTTTGCTCAGCGCTCATAACCGAAGATACAAAGGGAGGTTTTCTGACACTGTGGCTCATATTTTGGGTAAATATTGGTTGGTTGGTTGGTTGGTTTGGAGTTTATTTAATAGCACAGTCAACACTATTAAGGTCATTTTGGTCAGTTTACCTAACCACTTTATCCTGGGCAGCTTAGTCATCTAAGCTGTTAAACAGTACTTGTGCACTTTCTTTCACCAGAAATTGACAACTGCCCTTCTCGAATAAGAAGAAGGGAGAGAATGGCCACAGTAAATATTTCATGATCAACCTCTACGAAAGAATGTTGCAGGACCCAGTGGGGATCAACCCCCACAACCTGATCACCAGTCGGTCACACATCTGATTACGCCATCAAGGCCACTGCCATAAATATTGGATAACTTGGATAACGCTGCCTCCATACCATACTTATCCTTATTATGGTTATTTCAAGTTAATTTTTTTAATTTACATGTGTAGGTATATATTTGAGAAACACTAAACAGATCCTAATATACCAAATATAAAGTAGTGATGTACAGTAGTAATTATACATCCAATTTCAAAAGAAAACACCCTTTTTCTTTATAGAGAACAATGAATTTGGATAAACTTCATGAAAAACCCCATATTTCCCATGCTTTTCCTAAGAACTACATGTACATTTTACATGAAGAAATTCCCGTACTGTAAAACTTGAATAAATCCACTAGATTACCCTGTAATATGTCAAAAACGTGTTGGCTACATGGCAAACTGTGCAGACCCAGATCAAACTGCTCCTGACAAGGTCTGATCAGGGTCTGCACTGCTGGCCAAAGCATGCCATCAAATCACAGCTCGAGATAGGATGGTGTATTGTATAATAGTTTTCTTATTTTTCCGCGAAAATATGTGGATACTCATCAAAATATACGTTTTTGTTAGTCTTTTTGTTAGTCTGTCTCCAGACTCTACCTTTTCTCTTTTCTTTTCAAAGGTATACAGTCTAGTACAGCTTATAATGCAGACTGGCTCCAGTCTCCAGTGACTAAATATTTTTCTCCTAATCCTGTTTGATAAGCCACTAAGATAAAGTCAAAACAAATATCATGACTATAAAGGTTGGTCACTAGACCAACCTCTATAGTCATGATATTACTTTGGTTTATTTTAGTGGATTATTAAACAGATTATAAGAAAAATTATTTTGTCACTAGAGACTGGAGCCAGTCTACTTATAATGATTTTTTCAGTTATGTCCCATAGTGGAAAAATTCTGCAATAAACAGTAAAAATGGGATTAAAAGACAAATATAGCTACAGGAAGTGATAAAGAATAACCAAACAAACCCAACTGGAGCCAGTCTAGTTTTTGTGGAGAAATAGCAGCACTTTTTGGATGAAAAAATTGTCCTCTCTGGAGCTATGGTAAATATAGTAAATTATTCCTTTACCAGAAAATTGTCTTCTCTAGAGCTATGGTAAATATAGTAAATTATTCCTTTTACCAGAAAATTGTCTTCTCTGGAGCTATGGTAAATATAGTAAATTATTCCTTTACCAGAAAATTGTCTTCTCTAGAGCTATGGTAAATATAGTAAATTATTCCTTTTACCAGAAAATTGTCTTCTCTGGAGCTATGGTAAATATAGTAAATTATTCCTTTACCAGAAAATTGTCTTCTCTAGCGCTATGGTAAATATAGTTAATTATTCCTTTTACTAGAAAACTGTTTTCTCTAGCGCTACGGTAAATATGGTAAATTATTCCTTTTACCAGAAAATTGTCTTCTCTAGCGTTATGGTAAATACAGTCGACTCTCGTTATCTCGAACTTCACGGGACCTGATAAAAATGTTCGAGTTATCAGTAGTTCGAGACAACCAAATTGTGACGTCATAGGTATGACGACTGTTCGCCTCTCTGTTCGCCAAACGTGCTTGGAAGGCACATGTATATGGCAATTCAAATAATTTACGCGTACTTCAGTTCGCATTGTTACTGTTTGTTTTAGGAGATGCAATGGTTCTCTTGGAATAATATCATCAATAAATGTTGATAATAATAAATTTCAAACGTCTCTTGTTGTCTTTTAATATTCCTGCAAATTAGGATTTCCATTTGAGCTATAAATAAATTACTGGTTTGCGGGTTATGTTAGCTATACGTTATGAACTGGTTTGGATGGGTTATGTTAGCTATACGTTATGAACTGGTTTGGATTAGCTCCCTTCGCATAGACGACTCGATAAAGAGTTGACTGGTTTCCGCTTTTGCATAAAACGCTTACAATGTTAAGCGGCAGCTGTAAGCTAGTTTGGATTATCTCCCCTGGCATAAACGAACCATCTCAGCATGGCCAGAGCTGTAGATCCTGCAGAGAAAGCTCGTTATGAACCACCTCATCTGGACCTACACTATTTGTGCGGGTATCCGTACCAGTCTACAGGGTCGGAAGGGTTAACATCGGTACCCACGTGTAAATCGTCTATTTGAGGCCGTGCACGACAACTCCTATTAGAAGACTGTCAAAAACTCGGATCAGCCTGCACGCCTACAAATTTTCCATTATACGCATGAGCCTTTTTTGGGCTTACCAAAGAGCACCGCCTGACAAAAAGAGTAACAAGCGAAGATTCAGACTTAGCTAGCCTGATCAATACAGGCTGATCTGAGTCGGAACCTGTTGCGCACTGACTTTTCTTGAAGACGCTCATATTCAGACGGACAGTACTTAATAGTAAAGAGCATATCTAAACAATAAATTAAAGAAACTTCGTTGATTAATCTTCCATAACACTATTCTTAGCCGCTTTTTATCTTACAAATCAATGACACGAGACGGTGTTGAGCGCCGCGTGTCAAACCTGACTCGACACGCACGTGATTTCATAATTACGGATTTTAGACATTGTTTGTGTTGTTTGTAATTACCTGGACAAAGGGGAAAATTAAACTATTGATTTATCTATCAATGGCCTATTATGATTTTCATTAACTGAGAGACCGGCGGCGCCGCATCTTACATTTTTTTCCTTTGTCATGGTCCGAGTTCAAGATACGCGGTAGTAAAACCTGTGAGAAATATATTCAGGGACTGAAAATGATGGACGAGATAGCCGAAGTGTCGACATAAAAGTAGTTCGACATATGCGAAGCTGAAATACAATAAATACATAGGGAAAATAATCGGGACTTAGAAATCAGTTCGACATAAGTGATAGGATCGAGATAAGAGGGGTCGAGATAACGAGAGTCAACTGTATAGTTAATTATTCCTTTTACTAGAAAATTGTCTTTTCTAGAGCTATGTTAAATATAGTTAATTATTCCTTTTACCTGAAACTACGATGAATCATACTATCCATGTCTTAAACTTTCACCCAACCAAAGAGTGGGTGTGTAAATATACATCTATCTATTTTTCTAAATAAAATCAACATCCTTAATAATTTCTTTTGATATGAATGCTTGAGTTAACTTACTCTACTTAATAAAACAGTCAAGGCCAGTGATCATCCTTTTTTTTTTTTTTTTTTTTAAAAAAAAAAAAAAAAAAAAAAAAGGGGGGTCAACATCCAGACATGGTATTTTAGCAAGGCAGCATGAAACCCTATTGCACAATTATTTATTATTTTTTATTTTAGATTATTTAGGTTTAATATGGTATGTTATTCCAACTTTTGTAGTGAGAACTCATAATTTATGTTCTCATTGAGAAACAAGAAAAATACTTTTCTCATTATCACTATTACTGTATTTACTCTAAATACTGGGATACCTTAACTCTTTACCATACTTGTCCTAAAATTTGTAAAAAGCCTGTTCTACTACTATTCATGTGTTTAACCCTTCTCTCGCTGAACACGTCAGGCCCTGTCTTAGCAAACAGTGTAGATCCAGATCAGTTGGCTTCTGAATAAACCAACTGACCTGTATCTACACTGTTTGTCATAAAATATGCAAATTTCTATCACAAACCTGGATCAAGTAATCTGACTGGCTGGAAATTAGAAGTGGATGTGGCATCTTAATTTATTTAGCATAACAAGGGTTAAATTACTACTGAATGAGTGGCAAACAGTGTTGTCCCTGATCAGATGCTGCGGTCTGTGGTGTCTGATCTGGGTCTACACTCTTAGCTCAAGCTTGTCTGTCCCAATACTTAGGGTTATTATGGCACACTGATTGCTGAAACAAAGTATTGGGTTATTATTGCACACTGATTGCTGAAACTAAGCCTATGTTGAAGTTTGTATAATGGCAGTCATACAATTCATAGAAATTGTTGATATACCCTTTTTATGCAAATACTCAGACAACATAACTCCTTACCATACTTGTCCGAAAACTTAAGTCCGAAATATAAGTCCATTTTACCAACTGCTGAGGTATCTAAAAACTGAAGGATGCATGGCAAACAGTGCATACCTGATCAGGTGCAGCATTCTGCAGCATCTGATCTGGGTCTACATTGTATGCTCAAGCCTGTCTGTCTGAATGCTTAGGGTAAACATGGTATACTGACAGTTTGTATGATGGCATTTTTGTTTGTTTGTTTTGAGGTTTTACGGCCTAGTCACCCCATTTGGGTCATGTCGAATGTTGTCAGTTTACCTAACAACACTTTTACGGGGCAGGCTTAGTCCTCTAAGTGGTTAACCAGTATTGTGCGAGCGGTTAACCAGTAGTGTGCACATTCTTTTGCCAGAAACTGATAACTGTCCTTCTTGAAATAATGGCAATGACTATAAATAATGTAATAACCCTAAATAGTAGGACAGATGGGCCTGAACAAACAATGCAGACCCAGAGTAGATGCCACAGGATGCAGCATCTGATCAGGGTCTACACTGTTTGCCACTCATCCAGCAATATTTTAGACAGCAATGTTAGTAGAATAGATTTTTTTTTTCTCAAATTTTAGGACAACTGTGGTAAGGGGTTAAGATATCCCAATATTTAGGGTAAATATAGTACATATTCCGGGCTAATACCCTAATAGCCCTAAGTATTGGAACACCTTATCTATTTACCACACTTGTCCTAAAATTTGAAATAATCCATTCTACAACCTCTTCATGTGTCTAAAATACTGCTTTATGTATTTAAATAGTGTAGACCCGGATCAGATGCTGCATTGTAGGGCATCTGATCAGGGTCTATACAGTTTGCAAAGGCCTATCTGTCCCAATACTTAATGTTATTACGGTATCACAGAAATGGAGCTGAAAGATCACTAGCACCAAGTTTTCTAATGATGTTCTAAAGAATGAGCATGATGATTTCAGGTTTAATGACCCACCAACTCATGAGGGTCATTTGCAGTTTTAAAGCTTAGAATTCTATGCTGGGTAAAAATTTCAGCAGACAACATTTTGAAATACTTTATGCAGAAAATTGACATTTCATGCAAAGTGGCTCCCAATGAGACAATTTGCATGAAATGTCAAAGCCTATTTTCAGGGAAAAATAAGAAAAATCTTGTCAATTTGTCATCTGCTGAATTTGCCCATAGAGTGGTAAAGGTTAATATTCTATAGCTCCAGATAGACTAAAATTCTGAGCCCAGCTGTTCAAAGCATCATCAGCTTAAGCTTAGTCAAAGTATCATTAGCTTAATACTCAGCATGCTGGTAAAATTTTCAGCAGCCAATAAACTGAAATATTTATCCTATTTTTTCCAGAAAACAGGTTTTGATATTTCATGCAAATTGTCTCCAATTTATTGTTTCCATTGGAGACAATTTGCAAATGGAGACAATTTGCATGAACTGTCAAACCTGTTTTCTTGGAAAAAATAAGAAAATATCATCAATTTGTCACCTGCTAAAGTAGCCTAAAGAGTGGTAAAGATTAATGAAGTGGTTAATGTCACATTAAATACTGGAGTGTAAAACTTCTTAATGAAGTTGTTAAATTAATGTAACATTAGATACTGAAATTCAAAAATTTTAAATGTACTGATATTTTTTATGAAAATAATAATAAAAAAAATATGAATAGCTTTTGAGATGCAAAAGCTACTCATACTTTTTATTAAAGAATGGCATAATAATATCAATATTATTTTTTGTCAGCTTCACAGATTGGTTATCAAATGATTCTTTGAACTTTTGAACTACTAGGCACTGGTAAAAGTTCCAATAATTATAGTTTTCTGAAGTACACATAAGACATGATTCTTACGTGTACCACAATGTGATTTAGTAACACACACACACACACACACACACACACACACACACACACACACACACACACACACTTTTTTAGAAAAAAAAAAAGAGCTGTCAGCAGACAGCATAGCTAGCCTGGAATTGGGGAGATACTATGAGTCCAAAAGGTGCAGACAGAATCACAAACATTGTAGACCCTGATCAGACTGCTCTTTAGGACCAGTCTGATTTGGGTCTGCACTGTTTGCTGAGGCCTATCTGTCCAAATACTTAGGATCATTATGGTAAGAGGAAATGTTATGGCATTTTAGCTCTTGACATGATTTCTTGTGCTATGGTTTGGTCATTTGCTGTCATAAATTTGACATTATCAGGGATCAAATACAAAATTTCTAAGTTTGTGACCTTGACCTTGAGGTCATAGGCAAGGGTGGGGGTGATGATAAATAAAACTTTGAACCTGTATCTATTACCGTTCCAAATATGAACCAAATCTATCATATGGTTTGGAAAATATGAGCTCTTAAAACACTTTAATATAAAGTTTCTAACTTTGACCTTGAGGCCATGGGCATGGGCAGTGAGTATTGCCGAATAAAACTTTGGACCTGTATCTATCATCATACCAAATATGAACAAAATCCATCATATGGTTTGGAAAATATGAGCTCTTCAAAAAATTTACTATAAAATTTCTAAGTCTATGACCTTGAGATCATAGGCATGGGCAGGGTATTGCTGAATAAAACTTTGAAACTGTATCTATCATCATACTGAATATGAACAAAATTCATCATATGGTTTGCAAAATATGAGCTCTTAAAAAAACTTTAACAATAAAAATTTCTAAGTCCAAGACCTTGACCTTGAGGTAATGGGCTGGGGTATTGCTGAATAAAACTTTGGAACTATATCCATTATCATACCAAATATGAACCAATTCTGTCAAATGGTCTGAAAAATATAAGCTCTTAAAAAACTTTAACCTAAATGTGGATGCCGACACTGACGCCTGGGGGGTAGTGCAATAGCTCTTCCTGGACTTTGTCCAGGCGAGCTAAAAAAAAAACCTGATGTCTCCCATTCTAAACAGCTTCACTATAAAACATTAATAAAGTTTCATCATTTATGCACACATAAGAAATCTTCATGCTGATAGCCAACATTGACACCAGAGCATTCACATACTAAATGCTTTGTGTTCCCCCTCCTTTCCAGTAGGGCAATATAAATACTGTTCCCCCTCCTTTCCAGTAGGGCAATATAAATACATCTCTTGCTTTGTTTGTGTTTGGATGTGACTGTGGGAATTGAAGGAATTTTACAATATTGTCTCCCCACAGTATAATGCCCTGCTGGGGATCAAACCCACAACCTCCTGACTGATACTCTGTCGAGCCACTTGGACTGATTATTGGAGCCTTACAATAAAATACTTACCACAGAAATTCAGTAACCTAAGCAATGGGACAGATAGGCATCAGCAAAGAGTGCCGACCCAGATCAGATGCTGCAGAATGCAGCATCTCATCCGGGTCCAAACTATTTGCTAATAATCCAGCAACTTTTAGATAAATAAACAGGTAGTAACACTGACTTGGTCAAATTGTAAGATAAGTATGGTAAGGAATTATGGTGTCCCAATATTTATGGCAATTATGATAGAAGCTATGTATATATATTTTTTTTACCTTAATAATAAAGCTATCTCCCCATGAAATAACTCATGTCTGTCTATCCAACATTAGTCTGTAAAACACTTCAAACTGTCAAAACCAACAACCTCAACAGCACTGGAGTCTACAAGAAGTGAAGTATTAAAAGCTTCATTTCTTTTGAGCTATTGGAGGCAGATTTTTACTGGCTCTAACAAGTACCTTAACAAAGGTAAACTTTTCTTCTACAGGTAAACCAACAGGTTATATCAACAATAAGCTACAGCTGTTGAAAATTTCTGTGCCTACTGTTCTTTTGGTATCTTTCAGAAAGCCATATTTACCCTACTGTGCTTTCAACATCTTTCAAAAAGCTGTATTTATCCTACTGTTCTTTAGATATCTTTCAATAAGCTGTATTCATCCTACTGTTCTTTCAACATCTTTCATCAATCAGCCATATTTATCCTACTGTTCTTTAGACATCTTTCAATAAGCTGTATTTATCCTACTGTTCTTTCAACATCTTTCAGAAAGCCATATTTATCCTACTGTTTTTCAGACATCTATCAATAAGCCGTATTTATCCTACTGTTCTTTCGACATCTTTCAAGAAGCCGTATTTATCCTACCGTGCTTTCAACATCTTTCAGAAAGCTGTATTTATCCTACTGTTCTTTAGATATCTTTCAATAAGCTGTATTCATCCTACTGTTCTTTCAACATCTTTCATCAATCAGCCATATTTATCCTACTGTTCTTTAGATATCTTTCAATAAGCTGTATTTATCCTACTGTTCTTAAAACATCTTTCAGAAAGCCATATTTATCCTACTATTTTTCAGACATCTATCAATAAGCAGTATTTATCCTACTGTTCTTTAGACATCTTTCAAGAAGCCGTATTTATCCTACTGTTCTTTCCACATCTTTCAGAAAGCGGTATTTATCCTGCTGTTCTTTAGACATCTTTCAATAAGGCGTATTTATCCTACTGTTCTTTCAACATCTTTCAATAAGCCGTATTTACCCTACTGTGCTTTTGACATCTTTCAATAAGCCGTATTTATCCTACCGTTCTTTAGACATTTTTCAATAAGCCGTATTTACCCTACTGTTCTTTCGACTTATTTCAGAAAGCCATATTTACCCACAACATATGTTTTCTATGAGAAATAAGAAAAATATCATAAATTTGGACTGTAAAAAGAATCTTATCAAGAGTTTTGGTAGTGATTTTCACCTTTTCAGAAACTGTGTTGCACTCTCAAATTTGACGACAAGACTGGTTAATCTGTAACAATTTTGTCCATTTGCACTATATCCAAGTTTTTCTTCCTCAAATCCATAAAATTCAAAGATAATCAGAGAGATAAGTTGTACAGTTCATAGTTCTAGGATAGAGCTGGGTAAGATACAATTTCAACCAGAAAATTCTCAATATATATATATTTTTTTTTTCATAAAAACATGTTGTTGCCATCTGATGTTAGCAGAATGAGGCAATTCCTGCATGAGGCCATTCTAAATACAGGTTTAACACTCAGACTAGTGTTCTGTGGGAAAATTCAGCAGATGAAAAATTGATGATATTTTTCTTACTTTTTCCAGAAAATAGGATTTGCCATTTCATACAAAATGTCTCTACTAAGGGGACAATCTGCACGAAATATCAAATCCTACTTTCTGGGAAAAATAAGAAAAATATTTCAAAATGTCATTTGCTGAAATTTTTACCAAGCATGCCATGTGTTAAGTCCATAAATTCAGACATAGCTCTAAGTAGGTAAGTAACCCATAGGGCTGGGGTAAACCAAAAACTCTTAACCCTTGCCCTGCTGAATAAATTCTAACGAGTGCTCACAATATATGTTTTCATGAAGAAATAAGAAAAATATTATGCAGATACCCCTCTTATCTGGATCCGTTCTATCAAGTATTAACCCTTCACATGCTGAATGAATTAAAATACCATGCCTACATCTAATTTTCAGCCAATCAGATTACTTGATCCAAGTTGTTAATACAAATTCACATACTTAATGACAAACAGTACAGATCCAGATCAGTTGGCTTCTTCAGAAGCCAACTGATCTGGATCTACACAGTTTGCAAAGGTAGGGAAGCCAACTGATCTGGATCTACACAGTTTGCAAAGGTAGGGCATATCTGGGTTCAGTAGGACAATGGGTAAATGATTACTACTTTTTATGAAGAATTTATCTTGCAACCCATCTTATCTTTTCAGTTCTTGAGCTAACATGATCACCATAAAGCACCTGGAAGTAAAAGTTGGTTTGTTTTTATATATATAGATTGACAATATGTGCAGAGGAAATGCTCTGATTCTTCCAAAAGGACAAGTTGTGTTATCTCAAGAAAGAATCACAATGAAATGCTGAAATACTTTTGAGAAAAAAATGCAAATAAACGAGTTAGTGGTATTACTGTGGCTACAGAAGTTTAATCAGGGTCTTGCCAGTCAGCCAGCACTTTTTTCAGAAACACACTAAGCCTTGCTCAGATTGTAATGCAATCTGATGCAATAAGTGGGAGGCGAATGCTGAGATCAGCATAATCTCGGAATCCCAACCCCTCCATTGCATAAGGGCAATTTCTCCACCCACCAGTTGCATAAGGGCACATTCTTTGGCCACTAGTACCATAAGGTTACATTCTTTGCCCACTTTGTACATAACCAGTGATTTATTTACCTTTTGGTGTTACTGAGTCCAAGGGACTCAGATGATTGATATTTAAAGAGTCCCAGGATAAAATCAAGAGTCCTTTGCACATTTTTGAAGTTTTCTATTGTATTTTGTGAGTTTAGAAAACTCACATGTATAAATTTTGTGAGTCCCAGAGACAAGCTTTTTGTGAGTATATGAAGTGGGACTCGCAGGTAAAAAAATCCCTGCATAACGGTATATTCACCACCACATTGCATAAGGACATATTCTCCACCCATTTATTGCATAAGGGCATATTCTTCATCCACTTATTGCATAAGGGCATCTTCTCCAAAGATTGAGTAAGTGCATATACTCCACCTACTTATTACATAAGGGCATACTCTCCACCTACTTATTGTACAAGGGCATATTCTAAAACATTGTATAAGGGCATATACTTCACCTACTTATTGCATAAGGGCATGTTCTCCACCCATTTATTGCATAAGGGCATATTCTCCACCCACTTATCAGATTGGGCATATTCTCCATCCACTTATTGCATTAGGGCACATTCTTCACCAGCTAAATGCAAAAGGGCATATTCTCTATTCACTTATTGCATAAGGGGACTTTCTTCACCTATTTATTGCATATGGGCACATTCTCTATCCAATTGTTACAGAAAGGCATATTCTCAACCCACTTACTGCATTAGGGCACATTCTTCACCTACTTATTACATATGGGCATATTCTCCATCCACTTATTGCATAAGGGAATATTCTCTATCCACTTATTGCATAAGGGCATATTCTTGAGCCACTTATTGCATAAGGGCACATTCTTCTCACACTTAATTTATAAGGGCATATTCTTATTGCATATAGGCACATTCTTTTCCTACTTAATGTATAAGGACACATTTTCCAGCCATTTATTGCATAAGGGCACATTCTTCTTCCACTTAATGTATAAGGGCTTACTTTCCAGCCATTTGTTGCAGTGGGGCACATTCTTCTCCCACTAAAAGAATAAGGGTGAATTTTCCAGCCACCTATTGCATAAGGGCATATTCTCCAGCCCCTTACTGCATAAGGGCACACTTTTCATCCACTTAATGTATAAGGGCATATTCTACAGCCACTTATTGCATAAGGGCACATTCTTCTCCCATTTAATGTTTAAAGTCACATTCTCTAATCACTTATTGCTTAAGGGCACATTCTTCTCCCACTTAATGTATAAGGGCACATTCTCCAGCCACTTAGTGCATAAGGGCACATTCTTTGCCCACAATGTATACGGGCACATTCTCCAGCCACTTATTGCATATGGGCACATTCTTCTCCCACTTAATGTATAAGGGCACATTCTCCAGCCACTTATTGCATATGGGCCATTCTTCTCCCACATAATGTATAAGGGCACATTCTCCAGCCACTTAATGCATAAGGGCACATTCTTCTCTTACTTAATGTATAATGGCACATTCTCCAGCCACTTATTGCATATGGGCACATTCTCTTCCCACTTATTGTATAAGGGCACATCCTCCAGCCACTTATTGGATATGGGCACATTCTTCTCCTACTTAATGTATTAGGGTATATTATTTGGCACCTGTCGCATAAGGAAACATTTTATGCCCACTTATTACATAACAGCACATTCTCTATCCAAATTGCATAAGCGCACATTTTCTGGCCACTCATTGCGTAAGGGCATATACTCCATCTATTTATTGCATAAGGGCATAGTCTCCACCCACTTATTGCATAATGGCATAGTCTCCATCCACTGATCACATAAGGGCATATTCTCTATCCATTTAATGCATATGGGAATATTCTCTGCCCACTTATTGCATAAGGACACATTCTCCTCAAATATCACATAAGGGCATATTCTCCATTCACTTAATGTATATGGGCACATTCTCCGCCCACATATTGCATAAGGGCACATTCTTCACCCACTTAATGCATAAGGGCATATTCTCTATCCACTTATTGCATAAGGGAACTTTCTTCACCTTCTTATTGCATATGGGCACATTGTCCATCCAATTTTTACATAGTGGCACATTCTCCACCCACTTTTTGCATATGGGAACATTCTTCACCTTCTTATTGCATAAGGGCATATTCTGCGGTCACTTACTGCATAAGGGCACATTCTTCTTTACTTAATGTATAAGGACATATATTCTTCAGCCACTTGTTGCATAAGGGCACATTCTCCTCCTACATAATGTATAAGGACACATTCTCAAGCCACTTATTGAATATGTGCACATTCTTCTCCAACTTATTGCATAAGGGCATATTTTCCAGCCCCTCATTGCGTAAGGGCACACTCTTCTCCCACTTGATTACAAGGGCATATTCTCCAGCCACTTATTGCATAGTGGCATATTCTTCTCCAACCTAATGTATAAGGGCATTCTCTCAAGGAACTTGTTGCTTAGGTAACTTTCTTCTCCCACTAAATGTATAAGGGCACATTCTCAAGCCACTCATTGCATAAGAGCACATTCTTCTCCCACTTTTTATTGCATAAGGGCATATTCTCCAGCCACTTATTGCATAAGGGCACATTTTCTTCCACTTTATGTATAAGGGCATATTCTCCAGCCACTGGTTGCATAATTCTTCTCCCACTTAATATAAAAAAAAACACATTCTCCAGGCACTTAATGCATAAGGGCATATTCTTCTACCACTTAATGTATAAGGGCAAATTCTCCAGCCACATTGTATAAGGGAATATTCTATCCCTCTTAATGTAAAAGGGCATAGTCTACAGCCACCTGTTACATAACAGCACTTTCTTCTCTCTTCTCCAACTTAATAACTTAATGTATAAGGGCATATTCTCCAGCCACTTATTGCACAAGGGCAATTTCTTCTCCCACTTAATGTATAATGGCAAATTCTCCAGCCACTCATTGCATATGGGCACATTCATCTCTAACTTAATGTATATGGGATAATGATCCAGCCACATATTGCATAAGGGCACATTTTTCTCCCACTTAATGTATAAGGGCACATTCTTCAGCCACTTACTGCATATAGGCACATTCTTCACTCACTTGATGTATAAGGGCACATTCTCCAGCCACTTATTGCATATGGGCACATTCTTCTCTTACCTAATGTATAAGGGTACATTCTCCAGCCACTTACTGCATATCGGCACAACCTTAACCCACTTAATGTAAAAGGGCACATTCTCCAGCCACTTATTGCATATGGGCACATTCTTCCCCCATTTAATGTATAAGGGCACATTCTCCAGCCACTTATTGCATAAGAGCACATTCTTCTCTCACTTAATGTATATATATAAGGGCACAACCTTAACCCACTTAATGTAAAAGGGCACATTCTCCAGCCACTTATTGCATAAGAGCACATTCTTCTCTCACTTAATGTATAAGGGCACATTCTCCAGCCACTTATTGCATAAGGGCACATTCTTCTCCCACTTAATGTATAAGGGCACATTCTCCAGCCACTTATTGCATATGGGCACATTCTTCTCCCACATAATGTAAAAGGGCATATTCTCCAGCCATTTATTGTATGTTGGCACAATCTTGTCTTACTTAATGTATAAGGGCACATTCTTAGTGCACCTATCACATAAGGAAACAGTCTACACTCACTTATTACACAACAGCATATTCTCCACCCCAATTGCATAAGGGCACATTTTCTGGTCACTCATTGCACAAGGTAACATTCTCCACCCAATTACTGCATAAGGGCACATTCTCTAGCCACTTATTGCGTAAAGGCATATTCTCTGTCCACTTATTGAATAAGGCTACATTCTCTACCCAGTTATTGCATACAGGAACATTGCACAAGGCCTCTTTTCTGATGATGTGTACCAACTGTTCATCTGGTTCTTTCTTTCTCTGGAACTGGCATTGCTCAATTTTAGTCTTGGTGTATATTTCCACTGCTTAGCCTTGATAAGTATCAAATCCAACATAAACCCTTCAATTAGTGAAAAGCAACTTCCTAAGTTCAAAGCAACAATCAAAATTGATATCTTTATCCCTAAACACACCAGCTTGCAGTTGCTTTTGATTATGCTGCTTTTATGACTCTCTTTTTTAGTTCATTGGTCTCAAAAACAAGTTGTTCCCATTAGGATGATAACAAATTAAATTTTATCTACTTGTGATGCAGAAGTTTTAACCCATTGTAGATTGAACAATCAATCCTAGAGAAGAATAGCCATAGCACTAGTTAAGGTGCTTTTTTCAATCCAAAAGTGTTGATATTTTTCTTATTTCTCCACAAAAATATATGTTGTGGGTACTCATTAGAAGCGCCTCACCGAGGCCCTTCTAATGAGTACCCACAACATATGTTTTCATGGAGAAATAAGAAAAATATTTACCGGATACCCTCCCTTATCTAGGCTTATGATGGCTACACTACTTGCAAACAGTAGAGATCCTGCGGCATCTGATCTGGGTCTGCAGTTTGCCAATTATCCTTCTGAGGGTCTCCAGACTACAATGGGTTAAAAGTTTATGGCTCAGCATACCATATTTACCCTAACATGCCTCCAGATGTTTTTTTTTTTTTTTTCAGGGAACAAGTATTGAAATATTACTTATATCTCCACATGTTGTCTTACTCAACAGAAGCTAGCCACTTCAAATTAGTACCCACAACATGTGTATTTTGTGGAGAAATAAGAAAAATAGTTACAGTGCAGTCCGATAACATTGCACACATAAAGTTTTCATGGCTGTGTGTGACTTTGTCCAGTTCACTATTCAAAAGCCACAATAAAAACTGTTGCAACACTTCCTTTTTAAGTACCTCCAATGATGAAAGGCTTCTGATTATGTTATCATATAGGGGCATGAATCTGAATAAGGATACCCCCTTGAAAATCGACTGCCCATGATAAGGGTTTTGAGCTAATAAACATGAAGGATGACTCAAATAAGTTATTGATTAGAACCTCTGCAATGTTGTCAGGTGCAGTAACTTTTTGATACAAAACTCTTATGCCTCTTATTAAATTCATGTTTGCATTCAGGAATCTTCAGATTTTTCCATATTATGTTAAATTTGAAAATTCTGCAAAACTGACACATCTGCATATGCTAGCTCATCTTTTCTAAACCAATTTAAACAAAATGCTGAAGTGTTGAGAAAAGTGAAATTGATAATGATAGATATAGTCAGCGAGGCTGTGAATGTAGGGTGCGCAAAATAAATGTTACCAGACTGGACTGTACTTGAAATAACTCTACTTATATGAAGCTACACAGTTTATGACCTACCAGCAGACTGGCAGCTTAGCATATTATATTTACCCTAAATTTTTCGGACACCTTAGCTACCGTTTTTACTGTATGCATTTGGACAGACAGGCCTGAGCAAACAGTGTAGATCCAGATGAGATACCGCAAAACGCGGCATCTCATCAGGGTCTACACTGTTTGCCACTCATCCAGCAATTTTTAGACAAAACATCAGGTAGTAAATTGTACTTTTCAAATTTTTGAACAAGTATGGTAAGGAGCTGAGGTGTTCGAATATTTAGGGTAAATTCAGTACTAAGAAGCCTTGAGAAAAAAGTCCTACTTGTGGGACAAATACATTTATCTACCTATATGATGCTGAGAGAGTGGCTAAGTAGTGATCACCTGTAATAAACATAAATATTAAGACAAACTGACACCTTACCATACTGAGCCTGAAGTTTAGGTGAGTTCATTTGGCTCCCTGGTGAAGTTTCTGATGCACAAACAAACATTGCAGACCCTGATCAAAGTGGGTCTACATTGTTTACTCTGGCATTGTTTGTTTGTGTTGAGGTTTTACGGCCCAGTCAACCCCATGGGGTCATGTCAAGCACGGTCAGTTTACCTAACCACACGTTTACTGGGCAGGCATAGTCCTCTAAGTGGATAACCAATATTGTGCACATTCTTTCGCCAGAAACTGACAACTGCCCTTCTTGAATCAGCGGAAGGGAGAGAATGACCGTAGAAAATATTTCATGATCAATCTCCACGAAAGAATTGCCAACCTCGGCGGGGGTTGAACCCGCGACCTCCTGGTCTCCAGTCGGAAATCTATATCTATTCAAATATTTAGGGTAAATACAGCATTACTACTCTGCCCTGCATCCCACACCTTCCACCCATCCCACTCTAAAGTGGCACTTTTTTCTCTTGTCTTAGCTAAGTTGGAGTTTTACGGCCCAGTCAACACTGTTATATTCAGTTAACCCACTCAGTAGGTTTCATCCTTTAAGAGTTTACCAGTACTATAAGCACATACTTTCACCAGAAACTGACATCTGCCCTTCTTGAGTCCGCTGAAGGGCGAGAATGACTGTAGAAAATATTTCATGATCACTCCACTTAAGAATGTTGCCGGACTCGGCGGGGATCGAACCTACGACCTCCTGATCACCAGTTGGACTTGCATCCAACTGAGCCACCAAGGCTTGCCTGGATCTGCAGTTGAACATGCTACCGACTGCACTATGGAATCCTACTAAACAATTAACCCATTGTAGACTGATTGGACTCCCCCACATTACAAATTGGAAGATTCTAGTTTCGATTTTAGATAAGTCAGGCTATATGATTAAGATATTCCTAGAGAAAAATGGTTGAACTATTTGTAAACAGTGGAGACCCTGATCAGATGCCGCATTCTGTGGGGGTCTGATATGGGTCTGAACTGTTTGCCAATTACCCTTTCAGGGGTCTCCAGACTACAATGGGTTAATGATCCCATGCACATGTACCAATCGTTTGCAAGTTAAATACAGTATAGCAGGTATTTTAAGATCTTGATTGATAAAACATTCATTTGTTATAGGCTAATAAATTTACTTTAAATTAAAATGATAAGTATATCATTATTTAACCTTTACCACCCTATGGGTAAATTTTGCAGATGACAAATTTGTGATATTTTTTCATCTTTTTCTAACAAAATAGTATTTGACTTTTCATGAAAAGTCAAATCCTATTTTCTAGGAAAAATAAAAAAAAAATATATATATTTCAAACTGTTGTTTGCTGAATTTTTTACCCAGCATGCCAAGCATTAAACAAGACAAATGTAGCCCTCCTAGCAGGTCTGGTTAAATCTGAAGGTTTTTATAAAGACTGATTTAATTTGTGCAAAATAAAGACTTTCTACTGAAATTTCTTATTAAAAATAAATAAATATCAATAATAAACAAACAGCATTTACATGCATTTTATAGCCCTTATTTTGATGCATTTGAAATTAACAAACTATATACAGCTTATAATACAACAGCCTTTTTTCAGGATATGCAGTTTTCCGAAAAAAACATTTGGAAGACTGGTCTAGCAGTCAGTTACATGACATGATAAACCAATGCAAGCCATCAGTGTTTGTCAATATGTTTCAAAAACTATATTATAAATGAAAGAAACAAGACCTCTTTTTTTTTTTTTCTTTTTTTTTTTGTTGTTGTTGTTATTGTCGATTTTCATTTCTAAATAACTAGATCATTCAAGAGAATAAACTGAGAACAGCGCCAAGCTCCCCTCATACATACTGGAAGCAGGCACCGGTCAAGTTTTTGTACCCAGTAAATCAGGTCAATGTATAGGTCATCCTGAGATCAGTGACCTACTTTTAGTATACACCATCTTCAACAAAGTATCTACATACCAAATGTACCAGACATTTTTTTAATAAATTAGGTCAGATGTCAAAATATAGCTTGGGAGTGACATACCTCTGTTACTCAACACACTGTCTTTAATAGATAGGCTCATACTCCAAATTTGGTAAGCCAAGGACATACAGTATAAAAAAAAGAGTCTTGAAATATTTTTTGTGTATTAAGTAGGTCAAGGTCAAATATAGTTGGCGACACCTAGGTTTGGTTATCAAAAGACCATCTACACTGGACAGTCAAATACACAAAATACTAACTTATTTCTGCTGTTTTTAGAACTTCAAATATCATCGCGAAAACATGTCTATATAATTTTGACCCCCTTAACCCCCACTTTTATATAGTAAAACTGGGGTTTACAGGGGTATACATTATTTTTCTTATTTCTGCATAAAACATAGATCGTGGGTACTCGTTAGAACTGCCTCGCCGAGGCGGTTCTAACGAGTACCCACAATCTATGTTTTGAGCAGAAATATGAAAAATATCAGAGTTTTTTATCTGAAAAAGTTTAGTTTTTTGGAGGTGAAATTTTCCATATATTTGAATAGGCGTGTTTTCGTAATGTTCTGTCTGGTTTCAGTATGTATTCATCTATTCTCTTTCATGGAAAATGCATAAAACCATATCACCATGGTCAAGAATAGATAAACAAACCAATGTATATAAAGATAAGAAATTTTACAAGCAAACAGCTAACTGGTCAATTGGCCATATAATCTAAACATAATCAGTAGCCAATCTGTAAGTGGTCTGATAAGTGCCTGATCAATTTCTATAACCTGTAGATCAAATTGATACAGCTCATCCTTTGGGGCATCCATTTCTATTCTATCTGACACAGAAGCCCAACTCAATCACTTCTTTTGTCAATTACAACATTTATAAGCAAACACAGTTCCAGATAAGTGGGGGTATCCACATAATATTTTTTCTTATTTCTCCATGAAAACATATGTTGTGGGTACTCATTCAGTACCCACAATATATGTTTTCACAGAGAAATAAGAAAAATATCAGAACTTTTTAGTTAAAAAAGTGCCTTAGCTGTAGCTATCCAGCATGGTCAGAGCCATAGCTCCAGATAAGAGGGGTATCCCCATTATATTCTTCTTATTTCTCAACAAAAACATACGTTGTGGGTACTCATTAGAAGCACCTCGCAGAAACATACATTGTGGGTACTCATTAGAAGCACCTCGCAGAGGTGCTTCTAATGAGTACCTACAACATATGTTCTTGTGGAGAAATAAGAAAACTATTAGTACTTTTTGATGAGAAAAAATGTTATATCTGGCGCTATATCAGAGCTCTTGATAAGGTGGTGTTCAGATAAATAATTGTCTTATTTCTCCAAGAAAATCTATGTTGGAGATATCTATTCTAACCAACATTACTAAGAAATGCCCAAGAAATGCATAAGTGAGTACCACAACTATGAAACAGGTTACTTTACCATCAAAATGTGGCATATCTCTAGATAAGAGTGGGTATCAGGTAAATATTTTTCTTATTTCTCCATGAAAACATACATATGTTGTGGGTACTCACTGGAAAGGCCTCGAGATCTTTTGATAAATACCACAGTATATGTTGTTTTTTTTTTATGGAAAAATAAGTAAAATATCAATAATTTTGGCTGGAAAAAAATAATAATCTTACCTGGAGTTGTAATGCAAGGTATGTGTGTGTGTGTGTGTGTGTGTGTGTGTGTGTGTATGGGGGGGGGGGGGGGGGCACGGTTCCTTACCAATCTCTTCAAGATCTTCACAAATCACTGTACTACAGTTGCGAGTTTCATACAGGCACATAATTTTTGTCAACTCTCCCTTAGCAAAAAAAAAAGTGATGACATCCAAATTTTTCTGTAGGGTTATATATATATATGATGTACCCTATTTACCTTGAATATTGGGACACTTTAACACTTACCATTCAGCAGACGACAAGATATTTTTCTTATTTAACCTCGAAAACAGGATCTGACACTGCATGCAATTTGTCTCCTAAGGAGACAATTTGCATGAAATGTCAAATCTTATTTTCTAGTAAAAATGAGAAAAATATTTCAAAATGTCTGCTGAAATTTTCACCCAGCATGCATAGTGTTAACTCTCATCATACTTCTTAAGTTCAAACAAGTCCAATTTACTATCACCTGATGTATATAAAAGTAGTCTCCCTTTGAAAAAGGAGGCAAAAAATTTCATCTTAGAGTGCTCCCTCTTTGATCCGTTCACCTTAGATCATCATAAAAACATGCCTATATAATTTTGACTCCCTTAAACCCCACTTTTGTACAGTAAAACTGGGGTTTACAGGGGTATACATTATTTTTCTTATTTCTGCTCAAAAACATAGAGTGTGGGTACTCGTCAGTGAGGCAGTTCTAACAAGTATCCACAATCTATGTTTTGAGCAGAAATATGAAAAATATCAGAATTTTTTATCTGAAAATTTTCACTTTTTTGGTGGAAAAATTTTCAGTATGTTTGAATAGGCATGTTTTGGTATTTTTTTTTATTTTTTATTTTGACAAGGGAGACAACTTTTATGACTTCCCACCTGCTTTCCTGTATGCACACCAATTCCCTTCTAAAAAGGGGTCTACTCTAAAAAGAAAGAATTTGCTCCCAACGGGAGCATATTCTTTCCTTTTAGAATAGACCCCTTTTAAAAGCGATGCAAAAAAAACAACTTTGAAAGGGTTGACTCCCCTTAAGTACAAGAAATTTGCCAAATGGCTATGTTGAGACTTCTTGTGGCATTCAAGAAACAGAGCTAAATGCACAGACTAAACATTGTTCAGCCAAGCGTGAAAAGTAGATCAAGGTCAATAACAGTCAATGGCAGTGGGCAGGGTGCATCATGTATAAAGTTTCATCAGCCTAGAAGCCATGCTGTTTGAGAAATAGAGCTAAATGCACAGACTGAATTTTGACAACGCCAATGCTAACTCCAACGCTGGAAAGTGATCCTTATGTCATGCCTGCTTGCTATAGCAATCATGACAAAAATCTAAAGAACCTCGGTCCTGCTGAACCCTGATATACCCTGCCTTTACAAACAGTGTAGCTCCAGATCAGATGGCTTCTCAAGAAGCCAACTAATCTGAATCTGCACTGTTTGTCATTCAGTATGTGAATTTGTATCAACAATCTAGATTAAGTAATGTAACTGACTGACAATTAGAAGTCGGCATGGCATCTTAATTTATTCAGCATGACAAGGGTTAAAAACCAACAAAAACATAATACCTTCCAGTGAGTAATCCAGAATAATATGCAATACTATACATTGCCAGGAAAGCTCAATATCACCAAACACAGGTTGAAAAATTTATAAAAAATGGATTAAGGTTTAAGTAACACTATTTTATCAAGGACACCAAAATTTCAGGTGTAGATGTTTTAGGTACTTACTGTGACAATAAAATTATTTGTTAATTTCACAAGTGAACTGTTTATTTTCCACAAGGTTGATTTCTGTTTTACTTCAATCAGGAGAACAAGGTCATGAAATGTGACATAGCAGCAAATCAGGCTTTTCTTTAGGGTATGGTTTTCTTTTTTTTTTACTCTTTTACATCAAAATGTATGTTGTGTTTTAGAGCAGACCTCTGTCAGAAAGACTTGAGGTGTGCAAATAGGATGTCCCATAAGATACCTCCCTTGTAAAAAATTGGCCAAAAATCTACCAAGTGTATCAAGTCCCCCTTAAATCTTAACCCTTGTCCTGCTGTATAAATTAAGAAGCCACACCCATTTCTGATTTTCATCCAATCAAATTACTTGATCCAGGGTGTTGATATAAATTCACATGCTTAATGGCAAACAGTGCAGATCCAGATCAGTTGGCTTCTTCAGAAGCCAACTGATCTGGATCTACACTGTTTGCAAAGGCATGGTATATCCGGGCTCAGCAGGACAAGGGTTAAATGTGACAAAATATCAAATTCAGGAAAGATTAAAGGCAAAACAGTCAATCTCAACAGCGTAACTAACTAGAATTGTGTCCATAGGACACAAATGCCCCTGCTATAAGTCATCACAAATGTGAGTGTTGTGTGACACATATAATGTGAATACAACATTTTTTATAGAATGATTGTGTTGGGGTTTAACGACATGTCAACCCTTGTGGGTCATTTTGTGTCATCTCCCAGAGAAAGGGAGAAAAGAGATAGAAGAGATAGTAGAGTAGATGAAAGAGAGGGATAGGGAGGAAAGAGGGAAATGCAAGAAAGTGAAGGTACAGAAGAAATAATACATTCTCCCTCTACCCTTACCTGCTGCAAGGACAGCAGGCCTTGCCCAACTGTAAGCCAATATCAGTTGGACGCCCCGGACAACATTTTTTATCTTAGACCTCTAAGTGTGACCTTGACCTTGGAGCTATGGACCTGGGTCTTGTGCGAGACACATCGTCTCATGATGGTTAACATCTCTACAAAGTATTAAATTTCTAAATCCATCAAGGAATGACAAAGTTATGGACCAGACCTGAAACATAGACCCTATTTTTAACATTTGACCTCTAAGTATAACCTTGACCTTGGAGCTACAGATCTGGGTTTTGCATGTGACACATCATCTCATGATGGTAAACATTTTTGCCAAGTTATTTCAAAATTCATCACAGAATAAAAAAGTTATGGACCGGACATGATTTTGGTAACACACACATACGGACACATACTCACATACATACACACACACGGACAGGGTAAATTCTTACCTTCAAAGATGAAGTAGTAGGCTGGAGTTTTTCTGTTTTCTTTGGAAAAGGTGATTTGTTACAAACACCTGAAACATCTGCAGTTGCTGTGACAGGTTTTTCTTTGGAAGATTTCTTATTCAAAGATCCAAATTTTGTTTCTGAGATATCTTTCTCTTTTACAGAGTTAAAAACACATTTTGGTGAGGTAGTTAATGACATACATGACAAGGACTCTGTTAGATATGCAATTTTTTCTGGAGTACTTTCTTTCTCAGAGGAAGAAAACTCAGCCATATGGACAGTAGCAGGCAAATTTGTTGTCTCTGATGAAATAGCTGTTTCTGTCACAGGCAATTCAATACTGTTTGTAGAGAATGAGTCCGTTTCTGCTGTACCAAATATATCTGAGGATTTTGATGAACTTTCAGTTTGCTTTGAAACAATCACAGGAACATGGGTAGGTAATGAATCACAAGCACTTACTGTCCACTTTGGTGAGTTAGATAATGAGACAGCTGATGTACACTCAAACTTTTCAGAGATTCTTGATGAAATTGAGCCATCGACTCTTTTAGGTGAGTTAACAATAGGTTTTGGAGATAACAGATTAACAGGTTTGGGTGTATTAGGTGACACTGGCAATCTGGAAGGAAGTGATCTAGAAACAAATCCTGCATTCCTTGGTGGACTGGACAGGAATGCTTTTGATACCTTAGGTGACAATGAACTGGAACTATTTGTCCTGAAAAACAAACAACTCAGATTAGCAGGTTAACAAAATTCACCTTAACGCTCAGCATGCTGGGTAAAATTCAAACAGACATTTTGAAATATTTTTCTCATTTTTCCTATAAAATAGGTTTTAACATTTATGCAAATTGTCTCCTTTAGAAACAATCTGCATGAAATGTCAAAGCCTATTTTCTGGGAAAAAAAAAGAAAAAAAAAAAGAAAAATATCAACAATTTGTCATCTGCTGAATTTGCCCAGAGAGTGGTAAAATGGTTAATATTTGGACACCTTCAGCCCTTACCATCCTTCTTCTAAAACAACTCTTTGCATGCTGGGTAATTTTGCATTTTTTTTGTCGTCTGTGAATATTTTTTTTTTTAAAAATTAACTTTTTCAAAAAATCTTTCAGGAATACCATCAGAGTGTCAAACAGTTTGGATCCAGATCAGGCCCAACATTTTGCAATAAGCGAGGAAAGAATTAAGACCACTTAACAAGCTGGTGATGTGTCTACGAAGTGCTAGCTTGAAACAGTGCAGGTCTTGATCAGCTGCTACAATCAGTGGCTTCTTATCTGGTCTACCGTAGCTCAAGATAAGGGGTATCATGTAAATATTTTTCTTATTTCTCCTTGAAAAGATATGTTGTGGGTACTCATTAGAAGTGCCTCAGCAAGGCACTTCTAATGAGTACCCATAACATAATGTTTTCATGATGAACAAGAGCTGTCGTAGGACAGCGTAGCTCGCCTGCTGGGTACATTTTATATTGTAACATTTTTATCATTAAGCCATATAATATAGGTCACACTGACCTAGATGTATTTGTATGTAAATCATTTTGTCACATAGATATAATAATCCAGGTATGACAATTCTCCATGAAATAGTAATAAAAATAAAAGGCAAAATCACTGAAGCATGAAATATAGGTCACAATGACCTAGATATAGTAAGTGGTCATTCATTGGGTCACATGGAACTAATATCCCAGGTGTGACATTTATCCAACAAATAGTATTCAAGATATAAGGCAAAATCACTGAACCATGAAATATAGGTCACACCAACAGAGATATATTTTGACGTCAATAATCAGGTCACAAGGAACTAATATCCCAGGTGTGACATTTATCCAACAAATAGTATTCAAGATATAAGGCAAAATCACTGAACCATGAAATATAGGTCACAATGACCTAGATATAGTAAGTGGTCATTCATTGGGTCACATGGAAGTAATATCCCAGGTGTGACATTTATCCAACATATAGTATTCAAGATGTGAGGCAAAATCACTGGACCGTGAAATCTAGGTGACCTGGACCGTAAAATGTAGGTCACCATGACCTTCACTCTCTTACACTTAAACCGATGTCACATAGTTAGCTGATGTATAACCAGTTGTGTCTATAACCTGTAGGCATATAAGATTTTACAAATGTGTCCTAGATTTTGACCCCTAGCCCCACTCCAAGGCCCACCCTGAGGTATGAACCCAGGGGTATGTTCTTTTGGAATCTCAGAAGACTCCTCCAGGTACCCAAATTCTAAATATGAATGCTCTATGAGGAGTGAAAGTCAAGAATTTGAAAAACTTTAACACAGTATTACAAAGGTGTCCTAGATTCTGACCCCTAGCCCCACCCAGGGGCATGAACCCAGGGGTTTATTCTCTTGGAATCTCAAAAGACCCTCCAAGGTACCTAAGTTCCAAATTTGATGCCTCTGTGAGGAGTGACTGTTGAGATATAAGCATTTGAAAAACTATAACGCTGTGTGACGGGAACGGGAACGGGAACGCGGACGACCGGGGTGACTACAATAGCTCTCCTTGTACTTCGTACAGGCGAGCTAAAAAGGAAAAAATATCACTACAGTAGAACTTCAATGGCTTGAACCCCGATGGCTCATTTACCATGGATGAGTCAAACACGTTCTTGAGTCTGCAGGGATTTCCTCCAAATATGATATACAGATAATTTAGGGATATTTTTATCTTGCAAATGTATGCTGTGTGCACTCATTAGAATTGCCTTGCTGAGGCAATTCTAATGAGTACACACAACATACATTTATAATATAGAACACCGAAAAGATATCCCACAATTATCTCCATCATGCCTCCTGATATGGCACTAATAGTAACCCTCGGTGGCTCGAACTACCACTGTCTCGAACAAATTTTCATGGTCCCAAAAGGGTATGAGCCATCGAAGTTTGACTGTATTTCTCTTTTATTGAAAAAAGTACCTTATCTGGAGCTATGGTCTACGCTGTCTGCTAAGACATAACTATCGGATTCAGGATAAAAGGGTATCCTGAATATTTGGACTGACATGACCGAACAAACCATGTAGACCTAGATCGCACACACCCGCAAGGGAACTGTGATCAAGGTCTGCACTGTTTGATCAAATGGTTTATCATAGGACCTGAACCATGTTTCACAAATCTTGCACATGACATAAATATTAACACTTACCATGCTATGGGCAGATCCAGCAGACGACAAATTAGTGATATTTTTCTTATTTTTTTCTTGAAAAGAGGATCTGACACTTCAAGCAAATTGGCTCCTCAGGAGACATTTGCATGAAGTGTCAGATCCTATTTTCTAGGAAAAATAAGCCAAGAGGGCCATGACGGCCCTGTCATGCTCATCTGAGTATCATAGCACTTCGAGAACTTGACCTAGAAGTGAACAAGGCAATAAATCTGACCAAAATTCATAATGATCATATTAAGAAGACAATGTAGCATTTCTAATTGACTGTGAAATAGAGGTCAAGGTCAAATATGCATGAATGCACTCAAGAGGCCATGCTAAAATGATGCATGTGCTAAGTATCACTGGCTGTAGCAGCAATAGCTACTGAGAAACTAACTTGAACACATACATTTCACAAGTGCCAAATATCACTCTGTAGGACCAATAGTTACTGAGAAAATAACCTAAACAGAAAAACTTAAAGTCAATGGACTGTGAAATATACGTCATAAGTGACCCAGTTCCAAACTTCACCTAGAAATCATCAGGACAAACATTTTGAGCAAGATTCATGAAGATCACTTCAAAAATGTGACCTTTAGAGTGTCAAGGTTTTCCTTTGATTTGGCCTGGTGACATAGTTTCTGACTCTAAGAGACCCAGTTTTGAACAAGACCTAGAAATCATCAAGAGGAACATTTTGAGCACTATTCATGATGATTATTTAAAGAATGTGACCTCTGGAGTGTTAACAAAGTTCTCCTTTGATTTGGCCTGGTGACCTAGTTTTTGACCCCAAGTGACTCAGTTTCAAATGACCTAGAAATCATCGACAAACATTTTGAGCAAGATTCATGATGATTGCTTCAAAAATGTGACCTTTACAGTGTTAATAAGGTTTTCCTTTAATCTGGCCCGGTGACCTAGTCTTTGAACCAAAGTGACCCAGTTTTAAATTTGACAGAGAAATCATCAAGACAAACATTTTGAGCAAGATTCATGATGATTGCTCCAAAAATGTGAAGGCTAGAGTATTAACAAGGTTTTCTGTTGATTTGGCCCAGTTTTTGACCCCGAGTGACCCAGTTTCAAACTTGGCCTAGAAATCATCAAGACAAACATTATGAGCCAGATTCATGATGATTGCTTCAAAATTGTGACCTCTAGAGTGTTAACAAGGTTTTCTTTTGATTTAGCCAGGAGACCTGGTTTTTGACCCCAAGTAGCCCATTTTGACCTAGAAATCATCAAGACAAATATTTTGAGCAAGATTCATGACGATTGCTCCAAAAATGTGACCGCTAGAGTGTTAACAAGGTTTTCCTTTGATTTGTCCAGGTGACCTAGTTTTTTACCTAAAGTGACCCAGTTTCAATCTACACCTAGAAATCATCAAGACAAACATTTTGAGCAAGATTCATGACGACTGCTTCAAAAATGTGACCGCTAGAGTGTTAACAAGGTTTTCCTTCGATTTGGCCTGGTGACCTAGTTTTTGACCCCAAGTGACCCAGTTTCGAACTTGACCTAGAAATCATCAAGGCAAACATTTTGAGCAAGATTCATGATGATTGCTTGAAAAATGTGACCTCTAGAGATTTACAATATTTTCGACTTGGTGACCAAGTTTTTGACCCCAAGTGACTAAGTTTTGAACTTGACCTAGATTTCATAGGGGCAAACATTTTGAGCAAGTTTCATCAAGTTTGGGTAAAAACTGTGGCTTCTAGTGTTGCAATGTTGCAAACAGTGTTGCAAACTTCATTGCTGCTAATGAAGAGTCTCAATAAAACTGAGCTTCCCATTTTCTAATCTTTGGTGTGCTCTTTGTTTCCAAAGGCAATCTTTTTGAAGTTTATTCTAGAGTGTTAACAAACTAATTGCTGACGATGGACGACAAGGGACGACGGGCAGAGGGTGATCACAACAGCTCATCCTGAGCTTTGCTCAGGTGAGCTAAAAAATATCACCAATTTGTTGTCGGCTGAAATTTTTACCCAACATGCAAACTGTTAATATGAGGAGTTACAGAGGACTTGATAAGGAGGAGTATTTGGTGATAATTCTGTGATAATTTTTAAAGTTTTTTCCATAAAAAGGTATGTTGTGGTACTGTTAGAAGCACGGTATAATGTGGTACTGTTAGAAGCACCTCGGCAAGGCGCTTCTAATAAGTACCCACAACATGTTTTTATGGGAACTGGAGAAAATTATCCCAGCATTATCACCAAAAAAGTCTTCCTTAACAAGCCTCTGGGAGTTATCAGAATGTACAGCAATCCTCATCACCCAGTTGTTTGCACGCTAGTCCTCTAAGGAGTACTTTTGCTTCACTGAAGGGATCTTTAACTGGTCAAAAATTGGTAGCCTGGTCCAGAAAAATAGTTTGGCACTTCGGCTTCTTTCCATTTTTGTGTGTGTTTTCATTGCTTTCAAGGGAGAATCCTTTTAGCAATATATAAAGCCTGAACATGTAGATTGTTTCAGCACAATACCTGCCAGTTATGTTAATGGACATTACATTAACTCATTGTAGTTGGCAGACCCGTAAAAGGGTACTTGGCAAACAGTGCAGACCCAGATCAGATGCTGCAGAATGCAGCATCTGATCAGGGTCTCCACTGATTGCAAATAGTTTTGTCATTTTTCTCTAGGAATATGTAAATCTCATAGCCCGACGAACCTAAAATTGAAATTGGACACTTCTAATATATAGTGTGGGAGAGTCTAATCAGTCGACAATGGGTTAATAAGTCCATGTAATCTCGCCCCAACGTTTCCCTATATCTGGTGAAAACAGGAATATATTATTAGCAGAAGTTTAGTTCCTGTTCTGTTTTCAAAGTTTAGAGTTCAATTTGTTTATTACTTTTATCAGCACACTTCACTGCATAAATGATAATTATTGGGCAGGAAAACAAAATTTTCAGCATTTTCCTCCATTTTCATAATAAAAAAGCTATGGCAGAGATGAACACATTTTGCATAAGTATGTTAACATCTGGGATTAACATGATATGCTTGGATCCAGATAATCCCCACCCTTCCCACACACACATAATTATGTACACAGAGCAGGGATCAAACCAGGAACCTCTAGCAACATAGATTAGTGCATACTTTTGTCTAAACTGGTTCCAGTCTCTACTGACTAAATATTTATTGTTTTTATTTGTTTGATACATCCACTTAAATCAAACCATTATCATGATTATAAAGGCAGGTCACTAGATTTTATTGATTTCAGCATCAGCAGACAAATTAGAAGAGAAAAGTTTAGTTTCATTTGATTCTATAGGTACAGATAATGCATTTTTATTTGACTGCTATTGAAAAAGCCAATACTTGTTATGCCAAAACAATTCTCATTACTTCCCCTGTTTTGTGAATCTCTCAAGAGAGCATTAATTTTTTTGTTAACTCCCTTTAAATTATTTATATTTTTAAAATAAAACAAAATGTTAAAGAGGCGGATGTTGGGTAGTTAGAGAGATATTTAAATTATTTAGATTTTAAGGCACTTTGAGGATATAAGATACCATATTTAGCAAGGTTCCTTTGTTATTAACTTTGTTCTCCCAAAAGATAGAACCATAATTGATTAAAATTCTACTGGATATATGAATGTGTAAAGTCTCCCACTCTCCATACATAACTCCTTACATATCCAAATTTTTTTCCCTGATTTTTAAGGCAATAACTTGCACAGGTCAATCTGCTACCATGAATTGTTTGAGTTGAGTTTACCTAATGTTTTCACGTTGGATGTACGTTCTACCCTTCACCGGAGGCAGCAATGCCGGAGGTGGACGGATAAACACACCTCCGCCGGAGGTGGAAGAAAAAACAAACCTACTGGTTAACTGCTTAGAGGACTAAGCTTGCCCAGCAAAAAAAAAAAGAAAAGAAAAAAAAAAAAAAAAAAAAAGAAAAAAAAAGAAAAGAAAAAAAAAGAAAAGAAAAAAAAAAGGAAAAAAAAAAAGGAAAAAAAAAAGATTTTTAACAGGGTGATGGGCTGTTCCTCAAAAAATCACTAACCACACCTACCAACACCAGTGGGGAACAGTGTGGAGTGCAACATTTGTTTAAATACAGCTGCACTTTAAAATACTGCTGACAGTCATATCCTTGCACTTTCATATTTAAATGTTTTTTGTCTTCTGTGAATTATAGCGAAGTAAGCATGGTGGTGGAGGACAGACTGCGAAATATAAGTTTATGAAGGCAAAGCCGGAGTGAATTTGATATTGCATATGCCTGACAACACCATGTGTTAGTAGTGATAATTCACAGTAGAGACAAGAATGTGTCCAAAGGAAATGGATACCCCGACTGAAAAACTTAAAACGCAAATTGCTAATGCCAGACACGAATGGAGATGGATGGATGGGCAGGGTAACACTACATGCCCTTTCCACCATTCTCCAAATGGCAGGGACATAAAAAATCATTTCAATTGTAACCTGATATAGAGATGAAAACTGACATTGTTGCAATCTTTTCCAAAGAACTCTTTTGCAGTGATCGTCACGAGAAGTAAATGTTTATATGCAACATCATCAAACACGCCCTCCTTTATGCACTACATTGACCATGTGAATTATTGTAGTTTGATGACCGTGAAGTTTCCTTTAGGCTCAACGGAAAAGTGTTAACTTCATGAACGAATATTAAATTTCACTGGGATATACAAGGATTTTGCTAAAAACTAAACCAGAGGAGGACCAGCTTTGGCATGTTTTAACTGTTTAACTGTTAATTATCTCCTGTTGGTGATACACATACATGCCATATCTCACACTGTGAGATAAAATCTCACAGAATTTGGCCCCTCTGGAAGGCAATTCCCATAAAAAATTCAAATCTCACAGAATTTTCAGACCATTTTACAACACATTTTTATGAAGAAATAAACATAAATCACACACTGTTGTGGTTTTCACAAGCTTCTTAAATGAAAATAAAGACTTTAGACTATATTGGGGGAACTCTAAAGTGATGTTTAAGAAAATCTCACAGAATTTTGTCAAATCTCCCTTAAAATTTTGCCTTATCTCACAGATTTTAGTCCACAGCTTATGGCATGTATGGATACACATAAAAAAAATTAGTTGGTCTGGAGGAACAGTTACTAGCCTATACATAAATCAGCTGGTCCCAGGGATTTTTCTAGGCTGCGTCCTGTGCTATATCGCGCATCAGACTAGCCAAAGGCACAAAGAAAATATGTAGTGCACCAAAATGGAATGCTGAAGTTTCAAAAAGCGCATCAAAAGTCGTTATAATGCGTGTTGTTCAAATCCGTTACCAATTGCACAAGCAAATTCTACGAAAATGCGACCGTAATCACCGTATCATAAGCGCAAAATATTTTTATTGCAGTGAATAAAGCGTTTCTATGATATCACCTTGCTTGCTTTATTATTTCATGTAATCATAAGTCGAGTTTAACTTAATCATCCGGAACCACCCAATCTCCGTACGGCCAGACATTGATCCATAAAAAATATATTTTTATTTACAAAACTGAAGCGTTTTACCTTGATTACACCCCTCCTTTTTTCTAGTAAGAGTCCTTTTCATGAACAAGAAATTGCAAAAAGGAGTCCTTTTTCGCCATTTAGGGTATCCGATCGAGTACCAACTATTGTCCGGTTTGCGCTTTGCAATAAAATCGATACCGTCGCAATTTCCACCATAAAACAAACATGCCTGGAACATGGGGAAAAGGGAACGGAATGATGATAATCATAAACAGACCAAACTGTCCGGCTGAGTGTTGCAGTCCTCATCCAGCAATTCTGTACATACACTGATACTGCCGTGCCAGAATCATCTGAATCATCAAATGACAAAGTCGCCATTATTGACGAAACTGGTCTCACTGTCTTCTCAGTTTGATTTTAACTCCCTTGATAAATGAGCAGATGGCTTACAAGGTAAGCCAAGCATAGTAAGGCTGTCGTCCTCACTTTCTCCAAGGCCAGTTTTTCTGAATAACTGAGGTGAAACATTATGCAAATTTTCAGCATTTTTTTTTTTTTGTTTCTGAAGGAGAAAAAGCAAGTTTATTATTATAAAAAAAAATAAAAAAAAAAACACCAGGAGATGCTGTCTGAGCACATAAAAAATGCTTAAAATCAGTTTCGGCCCGGAGGGCTTCACACCCCTGGACCCCAGACTGGGGCATTGCCCCTAGACCCCACTGGGGGACTGCCCCCAGACCCCTGGCAACAAGCTTGTTAAGGTAGGGGGGGGGGGGAGGGAGGGGGGAAGAAGTGCTAGGGATACAAATAATGACTGGTGCATAACACACCAAATAAATTACAGAAAGTAAAAGCTCTAAAGTTGCTGATGTTTGTAGGTTTATGTCCTTTTCAACATTGTCCTATTCAGACAATGGAAGGCTGATAATGTTAATGTCCTTTTTAACATTGTCCTATCCAGACAATGGAAGGCTGATATTAGCCAGGTTCTGTGCAATAAACTGCCTTACAGTCACAAGCTGAATTCCATCTCCAGCAGGTTTCCAAACCAGGGAGCTCCTGATCCAAAGTCACAAGCACTAACCACTCGGCCACCTCCTGATCTGAAGTCGCAAGCACTAACCACTCTGCCACCCAGATTGTACGAGGGTGAGTCAATAAGTAACCAGCCTAACTTATTCCCGGTTGAGATCCACCTCTTCTTTTTTGATGTAATTGCCCTCTAGTGTGATGCACTTAGACCAATGGTGTTCAAGTGCCATCAGCCCAGAACTGAAAAAATCTGGGTCCTTTCCATTGACCCACTCCTCAACTGCTGTCACGACTTCTTCATCAGACCGGAAATGAAGTCCACAGATATCCTTTTTCAAGTTTGGGAATAGAAAGAAGTCGCTAGGAGCTAGGTCAGGCGAATAGGACAGGATGAGGTATTAATTCATACCCGTTTCGCTCTACAGTATCCATTGCAACTTTGCAAGTGTGGACTCTCGCATTGTCCTGTTGCAGCAAAACACCTTTAGAGAGTTTACCTCAGCGTTTTTCACGGATGGCGGTTCTCAGCTGGTCTAACAAGTTCACATAGTACACTCCAGTTATTATACTTCTCTTGGGTAAAAAGTCCAACATAATAACTCCTTTTGCGTCCCAAAATACTCTGGCCATCACCTTGCCAGCAGATGGTTGCGTCTTGAACTTCTTTGGCCTTGGGGACCCAGGCCCTACCAACTGACGACTGAGCTTTATTCTCTGGCTCATAATAATGAACCCAAGTCTCATCTACAGTCACCAGACACAAAAGAAAATCATCTTTTGACCTAAAATGCTTCAACAAGGCGCTGCATACTGATGCTCTGGTTGCCATTTGCTCATCTCTAAGGGATTTGGGGACCCAACGGGCTGTTAGCTTGCGCATACCTAAACGATCATGTAAGATTGTTGAAACGCTACCATGTGAAATGCCTAATGCTGCGCTATTTCTTCCACCTGAATTCGCCTATCAGAGTATACCAGATCCCGAACTTTCTTACACATTTCTTCGTGGGTGGCATCCAGTGGGCGTCCAGACCTGGCTTCATCTTCTAAAGACTTTCTACCGCGTTTGAATTCCCCTACCCAGAATTTAACCTGAGCATAAGATGGTGCAGAAGACCCATAAACATCGGCTAACTCGCCGTGTATTTCCTTGCCTGTTTTACCTTTTAAATACAACTACCGAATTACAGCACGGTACTCAACTTTAGATGAAAAGCATGCCTTTGCATCACTAGCCATGTTTGACATTCAATATCTTATTAAAGACTGACTCGATATGTGTGCAATTTTGTACCCATGTATAAAACATATATTGAAACAAAGCGTCTGGGTCCATCAGAAATGGGATAGGCTGGTTACTTGTTGACTCACCCTGGTATTATATTATTTTCAGTTGCTAAGCATTATTCACTCCTACACAGGTCACCATAAATCAAGTAAAACTCTTGATAGTACTTTTGAGAGGTTCTATATAATGACAGTATATAGGCTGAATAATTAGTATGCCTGTTATATGTGATGCATAAGAAATTAAGGATTAAAAATATAAAACAAGAATTCAACAGAAATTACAATTCTAATAGCCTCTGACCATATACATTGTTGTAATAACTTCCCTAGAGAAAATTTTGTGATATACCTTATAACAGGGTTTCGGATATAGCACAGTTTAATTATGGACCCCACAAAAATGTTATATCAAAAAAAAAAAATAATAATAATATACAGATTATATAGACAAGTGGAAGCAAGTTTTCTTACTAAGAGGAAATGGATAGTCTTTCAAGGGAGGCAACTTCCAAAATTCTTTTACCTCCCTTCTGAAAAAGGGTCCACTCTAAAAGGAAAGAATCTAATCCTAAGAGGAGCAAATTCTTTCCTTTTAACCCTTAATTAAGATGCCACGCCCACTTCTAATGGTCAACTAATCAGATTCCCTGATCCAGATTGTTGATAGAAATTAACATACTGATCTGGATCTACACTGTTTGCAAAGGCAGGGTATATCCTGGTTCAGCAGGACATGGGTTAAAAGTAGATTCCTTTTTGGAAGGTATTGGGGTACAGGCAAAACAAACAGAAAGTCATAAAAGTTGTAAAAAAAATGGCAGACATTCTACCGAGTGTATCTAGACACCCTTTACTCAAGTCAGTGGAAGAATTAGAAATTTCTAACAACTGATACTGTTAATTAAGGATATGATCATTCACTGTGAATTATATAAAATAATTAAACAAACTTCTATACTGCACTATAAGTTATATACCGGGTAATAAAAAGGTATTCTTATATACTGTAGGCAGATATTTTTTTTTTTTTTTTTTTAACTTTTACCATTCTCTGGGGAATTTTCGCAGATGAAAAATTGATGATATATTTCTTACTTTTTTTTTTTCCAGAAAATAAGCTTCGATACTTCATGCAAATCTGCCAAAAATGACAAAGCCTTTTTTTTGGAAAACTGAGAAAAACATTTCAAAATGAAGCTTTCTGAAATTTAAATCAACTTATTAAGAGCTAAATACACACCTTTTTTTCATGTCAGCAGACAATGAAGACTCCGAAATGTCTGAGATTTCTGTCTCCTTCTTCTGCTGGAAGTTACTAGAATTTGTGAGAGAACTGGAATGACCAGAGTCTGTCTGTCTAGCGCTGCTTCGACTTAAGGTCCAGACTTCAGCAGATAGCGGTTCTGATGAACCAAGGAAGCTGGACACATGTTGGGTGGGATGGGACCCTGAAGTTGAAGAGGATGGGGAACTCTGACGAGACGAGTCTGTCATACCATGAGCATCCTCCTCCAATAAAACTGACAGATGTTTTGATATACAGGGTGACCTAAAAAGGAATAAATAAAACAAACAGAATTCCAGATACTCCAAGTGTTGTTTAGGAATATTTAGTGATAATTCTTGGATAAGTTTTCTTATTTCTCCATGAAAACATATGTTTAGGTACTCATTAGAAGTGCCTCACTGAGGCACTTCTCATAAGTATCCACAACATACATTTTTTAGGGGAAATTTTTCCCAGAATTATCATCAAATACTCCCCCTTAACAAGTCCTTTGTATTCGACTTACATTTAATTACCTAGGAGGAATGGAAACACCGAAGATAATGCTGCCATTTTTCCAAGGGTAACAATTAGTGCAGACAGGATTTCGGTCCCCTAGTACTGCTCCTTTCAAGAACTGATGCTATTCTCAAAGGAAAAAATTTGCCTGCAGTGGCAGCAGATTCCAGTACTGATTGATTAAAGTTCAATATTCCAGTCAACAATATTTCAGTCATGTTGTGATAATGTCTGAATGGGGCAGTAGGAACTGATGCTCTTTTATAGTGCTGCCTCACTTTAACCCTAGACCTGCTGAGTCCGGATATGTCCTGTCTTTACAAACAGTGTAGATCCAGATCAGCTGGCTTCTGAAGAAGCCAACTGATCTGGATCTGCACTGTTTGCCATTAAGTTTGTGAATTTATATCAACAATCTGGATCAAGTAATCTGATTGGCTGAAAATTAGAAATGGGCGAGGCATCTTAATTTATTCAGCATGACAAGGGTTAATAACATGATGTGATACACTACTACCAGTCACATTACACTGACACTTGTGTGACCAGCCCAAGCACTTTTTAAATACTGAGTGCCAAAGAACAGTTGGTACTAGTTTTAGAAAGTTTTAGGTATGATCCGGCTGTGTAGCTGACCCATATCTCCCAATCCAAAGATGGACACATACCAACTTAGCCCCTCAAACCAGTTGCAAATTGAGCTAATGCATTCCTTTGAGTATAGCCACAGCAAACAGAGTAATTTTTCATGTCAGACCCTATCCATTCCACCTGAATATCCAGAAACCTTCATGTCTTACCATATGTCCTAAAATTTTGAACACCAAAGTTTCTGGAAAAATGGTATATGCAAAGTGTAGACCCAGATCAGACTGCTTCTTCAGGAGCAGTCTGATCAGTCTACACCATTTGCCATTCCGCTACGTATTTTAAGAAATAACGGCATAAAAAAGGACAACGCCTGCCCGCCTGAACATCGCTACTTTAAAGGACGGATTCCTGAAAAACCCATCCAAAAATGGAAGAAAGTGTTCAAATTTTTGGACATTTACTGTATTCATCCTAAAATTTGAACAAGTTTAATGATTTGGTCACCTGCTGAGCCCAATTGTTTAAAACTTAACATTGTTAGCAAATGTGATGTTAAAATTTCTATCTTGAAATATGGCAAATACGTCAATATTTTTTGCTGAAAAAAAATGAGTAGCTTGCAGTAAAAATATCAAGGTATTTGAAAATACCTTAGTAACAACAGTTAACGAGTTTGTTGTTAACAAGCTCGTTAAGCTATGATTTGAACAACTGGGCCAAAGATGTTTTTAAGAACTGCTGGCTGAATGCCAAATAGTATATCTTGATCAAATTGAGTTTGATCTGAATCTACACCTTTTCTTCAGACGGGTCTGTCCAAGTATTATAAGTAAAAATGCAAAATTGCTTATTGCTGACAAAGAGGACCATACATGAGATCAATGATCTGATTTGGAATTTTACGGCCCAGTCAACACTATGAAGGACATGTTAGGCTAGTCAGTTAACCTACAGTTGAAAAAATGTTTGTCAGTTAACCTATTCACATTTTTTTTTCCTGAGCAGGCATAATCCTCTAAGCATCAGTACTGTGTGTACATACTTTTGCCAGTAACTGACAACAGTTACTGCCCTTCTTAATTCAGCAGAATGGGGAGAATGATCGCCTAACATGTGCTTCAATTCAATATTTTCTGCATCACAGTGAGCAAAATATTGATTTAACAAGTTTAATAAATTACATACCCCATTCACCCTATGTATTCAGACAGAAAGGCCTGAACAAATGCTAAGACACAGATCAGATGCAGTGTTTGACACTCGTACAGCTATTTTTGACATCAATACATAGAAAAATATATTCGGAGTCATCAGCAATATTGCAAATTACATAACAGTTCATGAACAGACTTAATACTTGACCTGCTGAACCTTGATATGTCCTCCCTTTGCAAACAGTGAAGATCCAGATCAGTTGGCTTCTGAAGAAGCCAAATGATCAGGATCTACACTGTTTGTCATTCAGTATGTGAATTTATATCAACAACCTGGATCAAATAATTTGATTGGCTGAAAATTTGAAGTGGGTGTGGCATCTTGATTTATTCAGCATGGCAAGGTTTGTTTGTGTTGAGGTTTTACGGCCCAGTCAACCCAATGGGGTCATGTCGAGCGCGGTCAGTTTACCTAACCACACGTTTACTGGGCAGGCTTAGTCCTCTAAGTGGTTAATCAGTATTATGCTCATTCTTTCGCCAGAAACTGACAACTGCCCTTCTTGAATCAGCGGAAGGGAGAGAATGACCGTAGAAAATATTTCATGATCAATCTCAACGAAAGAATGTTGCCGACCTCAGCTGGGGTTGAACCCGCAACCTCCTGGTCTCCAGTCGGACGGCACAAAATCTGCTTGTTTCTTTTCTGTCTGTTCATTGCTTTCAAAGGATCCATTTTTCTAATGAGGGGTCTGTTTCATAATAGTATATCACTAAAAAAAAAACAAAAAAAAAACAAAAAAACTTTTGCAGTTCATTCATATTCACACATTTTTCTGATCAAAACCTCATTCTTACCCTTCAAGAGGTGAATAAACCTTCAAAGAAACTTCTATTAACACTGCATGCTGGGTAAAAATTTCAGCAGACAATATTTTGAAATATTTTTTCTTATTTTACCCAGAAAACAGGCTTTGATGTTTCATGCAAATTGTCTCTTAAGAAGAAATTTGCATGAAACATCAAAGCCTGTTTTCTGCTAAGAATAAGAAAAATATTTCAAAATGTCTCTGCTGAAAATTGAACCTAGCATGCTAAGTGCTAAAGTGGTTACATAAGAACATCAGTCTGAGTGGATCAATCCAGCAGATTACTATTCTCTAATGGAAAGGCATCCTGAAAATGTTACAACTTTTCATTCAAATATAAGGCCATTTTTTTTTTTTTTTTTTTTCTTGTTTTTTTTTTTTTTCTATTTTTAGGTTTATGGGAGAGCCTACCCACACACCCCACTCCCACCTCCCCCCCCCACCCCCCCCCCCCCTCCAGGCTGGGCCTACCTTATGATTTTGGCATCTTGAAAAATAAAATTTGCATTTCAAATTTTATTTTTTGTCCCTACCCTTCAAATTTGAGGCTGAAATATTGCATTTTTTACATACATTTTTGTTTGAAAATTATTTTATTTGATGGGTCATGACCAAAGCTTTTCATATGTTTACTTTTATTTTCATTCCTACCTCATGACAGCAACTTTTTAAGAAATCTCCCATCTAAGATAAAAAGCTCTGGCCTAACTAGAAATGGGTACTTGTAAAAATGCCCCCAACCATATGCTTGTCCCTACAAAATATCAAACTTGAAAAAGGGCATTACTCTCATAAATTTAATCTGATTTTTTTTTCAAACGTTAACCAAGTGATCTACTTCTCTGCCCCGGTAAGTCTGCTAAATACCAAAGCCCTGGTTCAACAATATCATGAGATAACATATTCAACCTAAATAATGCAATGTGCACTTAAGTTTTTCAAATATACTGGAAAAGAATCTAGTAAAACATCTTCCTAATAAGGGCACACTTTAAAGGAATATGAGTAGAGGACTTCCTGAGGGGCATATTTAATGATACTGATATGACGAGTTCTTGTTTTCTTTATAAAAGCATATATTGTGGACACACATTTGAACTGCCTCAATACACCTATAAAAGCATATGTTGTTGGTACTCATTTAATTGGCAATTCAAATGAGTACCAACAATATATGCTTTTCTAAAGAAGCAGATAAAAATATGTGGCTGTAATCTAAAGATTACAAAATGCTTGACTGTGAGCTTATAGGGGTATGTGCAGTAATTAGGTCGAATACAGTAGCTTGTACACAAGGTAAAGTGTGACAAATTGAATAACAAATAAATAAATGAACAAAGCAAAAGCAAAACACTCCCTCAATTTTTTTCAAAGTTAGGGCCTTCAACATCAGAAAACCTTGATTTTTTTCAAATTTAGGGGCATATAGGAGCGAAAATGAGCCACAATTCAGAAAGCAGACCTTCGGACATGTGCAGCTAGTGGAAATTCAGATCAGCATGTGCATTCCTGCAGTCTGATCAGAATCTCCACTGAGCCCATTTGGGAAGACATCAAATGGTCTGTTGTAGGAGTTATTTGTTGCAGAGAGGGTTTTAGCATAGCTCTAGGTAAGAGGAGTATTAGAAAAAAAAACAACAAAAAAAAAACACATATCATGTCTAATGTATTTTGCTATGTTTGTTGTGTTCATTTTTATATGCCAGAGATGGCCCATGATTGATTTAATAAAATTATTCTATTCTATGATTTTGTGGAAAAATAAGAAGAAAGTTATCTATACTTTGAAAATACAGTCGACTCTCGTTATCTCGAATTCCAAGGGACCGTCTGAAATACTTCGAGATATCCGTACCTAGACATATCAAATTTGCAGAATTGAGGAAAAAATAATTCGAACAACCACATTTAACAAATATATATGTAATTGGGCTCTTGAAATTAGAGATGTATTGAAAATATTGTGGAAAAGAGGAGAAATTGCTCCTTAAGAGCAATTTCTCCTCTTTAGGCCAAAAAAAATTAATTATTAGATTCTCAGGCCATTTTTGGCAAAAACAGATGAGGCAGGCAGGAATTTTTTTTTTTTTTTTTTTACTCATGAAACAGGCGAGGGAACTTTTTTTTTATTACACGAACCCTTTAAAAGGACTCGTTTCATGAAATGCATTTTATAGTAATATTACCATAAAAATACTTAATGTTTGGACACCTAGACATAGCTAAAGATAAGGAGAAGTACTGAGGATAACTTTTTTATATGTCCCTATTATTATTAAATATAAAGGATAGTCCCCTACCAGCTAAAGTTTAGTAAAGTAAAGTAAAGTAATACAATCAGTTTGTGCAGCTCCAGTTTAAATTTCTACCAAAGGTTTATATACCTTCAGAGAGGGATGTGTTGACAGAAATTCTGTCGAATGTGTCTATTTTGGAGCGTCCGATCGACGCACTTTCATCGTGGTTTGATAATTCATCCGGGAAGGACCAGACGTCGATACTTCGTATCCCGATTTTATGCCGTTATACAACTCGGCAATTGTGCAGTCTTTTTCATAACCGCCTATAATGTTCCAGGACAGATGCACCGTAGCCCCGGATGAAATCTGGGTGGATATTTGAGACATCTGCTTTGAAAACGAAGGAAACACAAGTTTTGTTTACACAACTTGCGCTTCGGCAGCCATTTTGATCAATGATGGTGTTAAAACGCTTACTCGCTATAATGAAAAAATCAATAATATAAGCGTTTACGTGACCGTGTATGCTTCGGTTGCATCTAAAACTAGGATTTTAAAAACCGCAACGCACCGGCATGCCGTATCAGACGCGGATGTGTTTTTTTTATTGGACACGGAAAAAAAGGCTTATGCGCAGACTTTTTGGTACATGCGGCGGGGCCTGAGAATCTAATGATTATTTTTTTTTGGCCTTACCACTCTATTTTTACCTGTTGTTAGATTTACATGTTTAGGCAGGTACAAGATTTTCACTTCGAGATAAGCGGTTATTCGAGATAAGTGAGGTCGATATAACGAGAGTCAAATGTATCAGTGCTTTAGATGAAAAAAAGTGCATTATCTTATCTAATACTATGAATTATAGTACAACAATATTTTCAGCATTCAGAAAAGTGGATGTTATAGGGAGGTGGGTGTTCAGTGTTGCTGTGAGGTGAACATTAGTGAAATTCTACTGAATTCAGAAAAAATAGTTGTTATAGGAAAGTAGGTGTTCAGAGTTGCTGAGGAGTGAGCATCAGTGAAGTTCTACTGAATTCAGAAAAGAGCTTATAGGGAAGTGGGTGTTCAGTGTTACTGACAAGTAATCTTGTGTAGAGGTTCCACTATACCAACCAGCAATTCACTTACTTGTTTCCATTCATTTCTCCAGTTTTTATTAGTTCTGCTTGGATGGACATTGAGATGCTCCTACTTGGATCTTTGTCTTGTGACAATTTCAGATCATCTAAATTATAATCTAACTGATCAGTTTCATTTGTGTCAGTTTTATCTCTTTCCTTTACAGGTTCTTTCTTTTCTGTGTGGGGAATATGTGTTTCCTTTTCCTTTTTATTACTGTAGGGTTTGACTGTATGTGGATGGAAGGCAACTGATTTTGTGGGTGGTTTAGATTGTGGTAGAGGAGTACTTGAATATCTAGGCGATACACCATTCCAGGATGAAACACCATTCCATGATGGCTCCGAACTCTCATTCTCTGCTGTTGTATCTCCAACTGATGACGAGGATGTCCTCTGTGGTGGCCCAGTTGGACTGATCTGGCCCTGTTCAATGGCAGTCTGAAAACTGTAACTTCTGCTTCTCGGAATATGAACATCTTCAACAGAACTTGTCTCATTGCTTATTGCGGTAGTATAACTTGGCCTTCTCAAAATTTGTCCCTCATTAGAAAAATGACCTAGCAGGTTTACATTTTCAGTCCTTGTTTCATCCATTCCCTCTTTACCGTCTGGGTTTCTATGCACAGGTTTCAGAGAACTTTCATTATCAGACCTACTTTCTACACTCTGAGATGTATGACTCTCAGAATCACCATCGGGAAAATTAATTTCGGGAATCCTTCTACCATTCACAAGTAAAACATTGCTGTTATTAAATTCAAGGTCACCAATACCACTTGTACTGGAGCTTGAAGATAAATTCAAATTTGGTCTAACATCGTGTACACGGTTATTTCTTCGCATCAATGGAACAGACCTATTGCAGTGCATTGGATGATGTCTGGGTTGTCTCTGACAATCTTTGCAAAGATTCTGGTTGTCAGTGGTCTTTCTATATTTTCCCTTCTTTTTATTTTCTGGAAAATCAATGGCCAATGCATCTGAAAGAAAAAAACGACAACCCAGTGTTAGAAAATCTTTTTTATTCTGATACACAACCAGCAAACATCAATCCCGATAAGCCTGTACATCTCTGCAATCAACTCAGGATATTTTTCCATTTAACCCTTGTCCTGCTGAACCTGGATATGTCCTGCCTTTGCAAACAGTGTAGGTCCAGATCAGTTGGCTTCTTCAGAAGCCAACTGATCTGGAGCTGCACTGTTTATCATTCAGTATGTGAGATTATATCAACAAACTGGATCAAGTAATCTGATTGGCTGAAAGTTGGAAGTGGGTGTGGCATCAAAATTTGTTTGGTATTTACTCTAAATATTAAAACAGACATGCCTGAGCAAACCATGCAGACCCAGATCAAACTGCTCCACTGTTTGCCATGGTCTACATTGTTTTCAATTCAATCAAAACTTTCTAAACATATGAACAGTACCAAAATGGACTTGTCTTTTGGAGTTTAGCATCCAAATATTTTGGGTAATTATGGTATTCATTCTATAAGGTCTTATATGGTACAGACATACAGGGTCAACACTTAAATACTCTTAATTAAACATTTGGACTGTAAGATTTAGGATTTAATTTTAATACCACCATGTTTAGCCCAACCCTCGGTAGAGGAAAACCGGCTTTAAAATGGATATGATGATGATGATATGATGATTTAGCCTGAACATTCAGACACCTTAACCCCTTACAAACACCAATTAAAAATTCAAACAATTCCATTTGACTACAGGGTGGTGTGTCTAAAAAGTTGCATCAGTGTTGGACCAGTTTGATCTGGGCCTACCCTGTGTGCTCAAGTATAATTTTCTAAACATATCGGGTAAATATGGTAACATGATTAAAACAGGGAAAAATGTTGGAAAGAGTTGTTTCCCCCTCCCCTGATAGTGTATCCTTTCCCCTTATATGTGAACATCACATAGCTCCAGATAAGGCAATTTCAACCAAAAAGTATTGATTTTTTTTTTATTTCTCCACAAAAACATATATTGTGGGTACTAATTAGGTGCCTTATCTCCCAAAAAACATGTTGTGGGTATTCATTAGAAGTGCCATATCTCCACAAAAACATACGTTGTAGGTACTCATTAGAAGTGCCGTATCTCCACAAAAACATATGTTGTAGGTACTCATTAGAAGTGCCGTATCTCCATAAAAACACATGTTGTGGGTACTCATCAGAAGTGCCTCAGCAAGGCACTTCTAATGAGTACCCACAACATATATTTTTGTGGAGAAATAAGAACATACTTACCTGATATCCCTCTTATCTGTACAGTCCGATCAGGATCTTTTTCTAATCATCAACATTTTTAATAGCATTATATAAATAAGCAATGCAAGACCTGGTAATTCTGCACAAACAGGCTGATATTACATACAAGACAAGGGTTTTCTTCCCATGATATAACTCATTTTTTTTTTTCATAAGCTTGGTTCAAATGCTTTTGTCTAAATTGCTGATAATAATATTTGCTATCAAGTTAAAAAATAGTGTACGTAATTCCAGATAAGGTGCCTTTTTCAGCCGAAAAGTACTGTTAGTTTCTTGACATTTGTTGCGGGTACTCATTAGAAGTGCCTCACTGAGGGGTTTCTAATGAATGCCAACAACATATGTTTTTGAGATGAAATAAGAAAAATAAGAAAAAATATTTCGTGGGCACCCCCTCTTACATCTGGGGCTATGGTAATATTTCCTATCTTATTGTCTGCTATTCAGATATGATATGCAATGTCAAAGATAAGACTTCCTGCAACAAAAAAAAAAAAAAAAAGAAAAAAGAAAAAAAAAAAGAAAAAAGTAAAACAAAATAAGATAATAACAAGCCATAGCCAACATTCTCTAATTAATGCTTAGCATTCTAAGGGCTAATTCAGTAGATGACAAAATGACTATATTTTTCTTTTTTCCCAGAAAATAGGATTCAACATTTCTTGCAAATTGTCTATTAAGGACACTATCTGCATGAAATATCAAATTCTATTTTCGATGAAAAATGAAAAAAAATATTTCAAAATGTAATCTGCTGAAATTTTGACCCAGAATGCTAAGCAACAAGAACACAATATGATGTAATGATTTGACATTTATCTCCCATCTCCAGAGATAATAATTCCCGATTACTGATACCGTAATAACCCTTCATATTGGGACACACAGGCCTGAGCAAACAGTGTAGACCCAGATCAGATGCTGCATTCTGCAGCATCTGATCAGGGTCCACACTGTTTGCCACTTGCCCAGCAAAATTTTAAATACATCAACAGATAGTGGACCAGACTTTTACAAGTTACAGGACAAGTATGGTAAGAAGTTGAGGCATCCCAATATTTAGAGTAAATACGATAATAAGTATCGTATCATGTGAAAAGTGTCTTACAGCATACTAACAGAAAGGTATTGTTTTGAGGTCTGACTGCCCTGTCAATAATATTTCAGTCATATCGAGCCACCTCCAAGAGAGCGGGAGAAAGAAATGAAAGACACAGACTAACAGGAAATACTAGAAACAAATCTACATTTTGCATAAATAGGCCCTTGCCTAGCACTAAATCTGTGAACCTTGTGACAGTGTGACTGAAAATAGAATTGAAAAAAAAAAATCAATAGTAGTCATGTATTTACAAAGGTTGGATAAAAGACAAGGCCCCGCCTGTTTCGGCTGTGATTGACATTCATAGAGAATTATAGGTATTGTTGTGGATGAAAGTGTCACTCGGTTTTGGTGATGTAAAGTGCATGCAGGCATTCAATGTGTATTTTTCGGACAGTTTTTTGTGTTGTGGCGATCAGTGATATATTATGTAAGTACATGCACTGATATCATCACTACTACTAATAAAACTTAAACTTTTACTTGTCTTGTTCCTTGATTTGTAAATGTTTTCCATGCGTTATGACTAACAGGAATTTAGCATGGAATATTCTTGATCTACAGTTAGTACTAGCGATGATGTTAAATTCAAAGTGTGAACCCTTCAGAATGTCTGGGGTTGGAGATATGAATGTGACTAAAAATAGCAGTTTACACAGTGACCTATTCTCTGGTACAGTGACTTTGTCTCATTTTATGATGTTAAATCACAAGTATGAACCATATCTGGTGTCTGAAATATCAATGCGCCCAAGTTCTAAAACTAGTAGATCACTGTGACTCATGATCTGACTCAGTGACTTTGATGTAATGGTACTTAATTCCTAAATCCAAGTATGGACCCTTCAGAATATTTGGGGTTTGATATATAAATGTATTCCAAAACAAGGTCACAGTGACCTATGGTCTGGCATAGTGACATAATTTGCTGTGAAGTTCAGGTTCCAAGTATGGACATTTTAAGTTGTCCACGTTTTGAGAGATGTGACCCAAGTTTAGTCTAAAAAAAAAAAAAAACAACAACAAGAGGACCATGATGGTCCTATATCGCTCACCTGACCAAACAGATTTGCATATTTACTGTTGAAGTTTCAGCCAAGTTCACTGCTCTAGGATTTTTGTATAAACTTTATAGCACTAACCACCCCCACCCCCCTCCACCACACCCCTGGCCATGTTTTTTTTACAAATCTTGATGACCTGAACTGAATCTTAAAAGAGGGTCACCAAAGGAACATTTCTGCCAAGTTATACTGAAATTGGTCCAGTGGTTTAAAAAGTTTTATATAGCTATAAAGCCCTACACCCTAACGGCCATGTTTTTTGACGAATCATGACAGCTTGAACAAACTTGGTAGAGGGTCACCAAAGGAACATTCCTACCAAGTTATATTGAAATCTGTTCAGTGGTTTCTGACAAGAAGATTTTAAAGTTTCTATTTAGATATATAGGGAAAACAAGCCACACCCCATGGCAGCCATGTTTTTTGACGAATCATGATTGCTTGTACAATCTTGAAAGAGGTTCACCAAAGCAACATTCCAGCCAAGTAATATTGAAATCAGTCATGGGGTATGTGACAAGAAGAATTTTAAAATTTTCTATGCAGATATATATGAAAAATAAGCCCCACCCCCCTGTGGGCCATGGTTTTTGACATATCATGAAGGCTTGAACAATCTTGGTAGAAGGTCACCAAAGCAACATTCCTGCCAAGTTACATTGAACTCGGTCCAACTGTTTCTTACGAGAGGATTTTTAAAGTTTTCTATATAGGGAAAATGAAGTTTTTTAAAAGTAAAACATATTTTAACGAGTAATACTTAACCTATAGATAATGTGCTATTCTCTTCTGTTTTCACACCTTCCACAGAAAAAAACGACCTTTCAGTCGTTAATTAAAGTCTTAAACCAGAAGGTCCCTTAGGCAGTTACCTGTGTGACGTAACTCTTCCTGCTCAATTGACCACGTGTCAGTTTCTTTTATGTGTAAAACAATAGACACAATTAGGAGAGATAAGCGAGGGTGGGCGGAGGGAGATAATTGATTATCTATAGGTTAAGTATTACTCGTTAAAATATGTTTTACTTTTAAAAAACTTCATTTTAACTTCATAATACATTAACCTATAGATAATGTGCTAGAATTTGCAGAATAGGAGGTAGGTGCTCTCCTAATTCTAACACCAATAATATCTCACCACTTCTGGTTAAGACTCAGGAAACTCAAAGGAATCAGATACATTCTAATTCTATATTTAATAGAAAGAATGATCTAGATTCACAAAATAGAATATCTTTAAGGTGTTATGATCTAACAACCTTATATATAATAGTAGACTCTAGAGGAAGCCAGTTCCTAAGTCTCAGAGACCTAACATTGGCCCCCCCCGCCCCCCCCCCCCCCCCCCCCACCTCTTTTTTTCTTTTTTGGAAACAACAATTGGCTTCAAAAAGAAAAAGGAGTCATTGAGACATAACATAAATATTCCATCGCAAAGTAAGCTAGGAATATAGAAATATTTTCAAAACAAAATTTGTAAAACAAAAAGCCAAGACCATACACTGTAAGTAGTCTATGTAGGGTCTTGAATAAATAAGGAAAAGTCTACTCGGTGGAGTTTCCTATAGATAACTGACATATGTAGATATTTTGGATAAAATTCTAGATATGTGAAGCTATGTAACTGTAATAGTCTAAGCTATTAGAATTATAAACTAATTAGATTCTGTTAATTGGAGCGACAGGACAGTTTCCGATGAACAGACACAGACTTAAAATAACCATAATGTATAATTATTTCCCTTTGATCAAATTAAAGAAGGGGAGATAATAAAAGTAGATGGAGTTAACTTAACTATAACTAAGTTATCCATCAGAAGAAAAAGGTATAGACAAACATAATGGTTAAAACTATTGCTAGACTAATTGTATTACGAATTTTTAGTCAAGCAATAAAATAATACAGAGTTTGCATAAAACTGCTGGGAAGAAAAAACAACCTAAACCATTGATAATTAGTTTTGTCATAGACATATAAAAGCGTTTGATGTCCTGACAAAATAATAAAGAAGAAACTGTCAACATCATAACTTAAGAGTTTGACAGAGAATAAGAGAGATAAGAATAAGGTTGATCGCAGCTAACTATAAGACGGTCATAGTTTGGCTAAATCTTACCGTATTGATAAGATTAAGCAATAATAAATAAGCTGGATAGAATCTTTCTATACCAGAAGACTGCCATGAAAAGTACTCCTGAGTAAATAATCATGGAAATCAAGAAATGTTAAAAAATCCACTTTGAAATGACGAATCAAATTGTTCATAAAAAGAGAAGGACTCAGAGAAAAAGTAATAGTGTGATAATCTCTGAAGAAAGATTATACAATAATACTGATTAATAATCTCAAAAACACTTAATTTATAAGTTAAGAGATAGTATTACTATTCTATACGCATATTTAAGAATAGTAAGAAATATATGAATACTAAATTAAAATTATACTACGGAACAAAATTCCTGCTATAAATAAAAGGTTAAGCGTAACTATTTATTAAGCAAGGAATTATTAAACATATAACTCGCTATAAAATTACTTCCCAGAAATTTTATAGATAAATATTCAATCAAATTTTTAGAATTGAATATTAATAGAATAAAATCTATGTCTGCATAATTGGTAATTCCTGAAATATCAAATTACTTACTCGCAAATGAATTCAAGAAGAAAATATATATATACATATATATATACACACACATATATATATATATATATATATATATATATATATATATATATATATATATATATATATATATATATATATATATATATATATATATATATACTCTCGAGATCTATGCGTAAACCATAGAGTAATAAAATAATATTATTACCACGATCCCTGACGGAAGGGTAAAAACATGTATATGAAAGAGATAATAATTAATTTAACGTCATATAGGTTTAAGATAAAATTTGTTTAATCTTTAACCAATATGCAGCAACAGTGACTCGATATTCTGTATTCGTACGTAGAAAAAGAGTACTTAGTCATTAGAATTTTGTATGATTGAAATAGAGATAATGGGATCTAAAAGGATGTATCTCCATGAACTGAATCGAAGGATAATATCCATTCTAAAAAACTAGGGCTTGTTTTAGGCTTAGTTTAACAAGCGTAGAATTGAATTATTTCCAAGTATTCATGAAGTCGTTATGCTCTGAATACTGAGAAAAATGTTAAAATATTGTTTAGGAAATAAAAAAGTGACTGGTCCACAATGTTAGCTAGATTTAAACCTGGAACGTAGCGAGAAGGTCAATCTAACTTAAAAGTAAGATGAGAAAGATAAATAATGAAGATAGATATATAAATATCGGTATAATATATTATCTCCAACTATTATCAAATATTCTGAATGTTTAAAAGCATAAATGCTACTCGAAAGTTTATTTACCGAATGTATAATCGGAGAAACTTTCAGTATGTTCAAAAACGTATCACAAAAGTAAGATCTGACCAGGATCGTAGGTGCAGCACTTAAGTTAATATAAACATATTCTATATTATAAATTGAAGCAGTGCATTTCAAAATCATCGAAACGTCTTGAAATGACTTATTGTGTGGAAAAATAAATAAATATCCTGTTTCGGAAAAGATATTTATCTATATATATAGACCATTTTTGATGCGGACTGGAAATCAAGATATTAATTTTTGCATTATTCGCAAACTGAACTTGAACTCTTAGCGAGAATTACTATGATCCCTTTAACGAATGTAAACATAAAGAAGGGGTAAAGAGATAATTAAGCGTGTCTTAATTCTTTACCGGCTCGTAATTAAGGATGTTTTCCCTTTTGTCTAAGCCTAGACTATAGATTGATTAATATGAATATAATATCTGCTATTATGAGATAAACTCTCGTTAATTAACCTCTAAGCATATATCAAAAATATATATCAACATAATCTAGAGCTTCGGTAAGTTTAGAGGAAGGAAATGATTGACTTTGGCAGTTTCTGAATAGTTACAAAGTCAATAAAAAAAATATCAAAAGGAAAGTATTGTATATAATATCTAATTTAGGCAATAATAATCTGTCACGTACTGAATAATTAATGCCTTTACTAAATATGTATCCATTGTCAATACCAAAGTGCAAGAAAATTTTGATTGACATGGACTCTAGTTATAAATAAAATATTAGAGGTATAGAGCTAGTCGAAGCAAAACTATTCCTCAATAAGATAAAGTAGACCTATAATATACCAGGATTAATTGGGTCTAGAAATTATAATCATAATAAAATTATTATTCCAATATGAAGAATCTTCGGCGTAATAGATTCTTACTGAGGCAAAAATATCTGGTATATTGCTATCGTAGTCTTAAATGATCCAGAAGAAAAAATAAAACAGGCAAAGTAAAGAACGTATCGAATTATATCTATGCCTAAATATAAGATTTTCTTCTTATTTATTATTTTATAGCAGAGTTTAGACAGAGCACAACTGACCTAGACTCTTATATAATCAATCAAAAGATAGTATAAAATAGAATAATAGCTTATCGGATCAACTATTTTCCATGTAGAAAAGGCAAAAGGAAAATATGTACCTCAACTAGAATTTTAAATCGTAGTAATCTAGAGAGGTAGCGAATAAATAAATAAACTGTTAATTTATTTATCTGGTTGGTGTAAATTTCCGATACCTTAAGAATGAAAAATTAATAGAAAGTAGAAAAGATCGATTGCTACTTTTTTGTCAATTTACTCCTTAGATTACATGCTGATTACATATCGGAGCATGTAGAAGAAAAACAGGGGAGGAAAGAAGAAAAAGTTTTAGATTTCGTGTATATTTTTCTTCTCATAAATAACGATAGTTTTATAGTTCACCTTTGCCCTAGAGCCAAATAAGGTGAATATGTAAGAAGTTAATCTCTTTGTAGCGAATAAAAGAGATATAATTATAGCTGGAAGTATCTTCTACACTTAGTGAATGAATTGCGAATTTGATCGTAACCGATAATTCTTAATTCATTTTCAATAATAAATATATATATAGAATTTAAGTCAAGTTCAAAAGTGACTGGACAGAATTCAACAATATAAGTGGCTACTAGGTATTAGAACCCATCGCTGTCATTCAATAACCTATAACCCAAGACTATACATGTCTATAGTGGTTAATAAAAAATATATGTTGAGCGAGTACTAGTCACTACTACTCGGACACTAGTAATCCGACACAAAGTCTACGAAACTACTGCCCGGTGGAATTTCGTTAGAATGACCTGGCACTACTCTACGAAGTGCCTCCCGATGAAATTTTCGTTAGAGCCGGAATTTAACCGCTTTCTAGCGAATGAAAGAGATAAAACATAATTTGAATGACCTGGCACTAGTCTACGAACTGCTGCCCGGTGTAAAATTTTGTTATAATCGGAAGTTTAACTCTTTCTAGCAGATAAAAGAGATAAAACATAAGTTAATTTAAAATATTAATGGAATTACACTCCTATAATAAGTCAATGGAATATTAAAGATTCTAGTCTGATTCGGGAAAGACTGTACAGAATTTTATGTATGAAAAGTTACTATGTATTTCACTTAATAACCTATATCCATTGACTTAAACGTGAATGGAGCTCTATGAACGATAATAGATTGTTCGGGAATTAGTGATCACTATTTTGACACTAGTTACCCGACATAATGACCGGACACTAGTATTCGTAACTGTTGCCCGGTAAAGTTACAAGTAATTTGACAAATTGATCGGATAGTAGTATTCGTAACTCTAGTCCGACGAAAAAGAGAGATTATATATGAAAACTGAGCGGGCACAAGTATTCGAAACTTTTTCCCAATGATAATTAATTATTAGGCAAAAATTGACCAGACACTTTCTGTAAAAGTTTGCCTGGTGAAAAATCAGAAATAATATAATAATATGACCGGGTATAAGTATCAGAAATATTACTGATACTTTGCACGGTGAAAAATTTTTAATAATTAGACATAATGACCGGAAGTTAGTATACGTGACTATTTTGTCCGGTGAAATATGTCAAAAACTAAGTCTTTCCAGAAAATAATTAAATTATTGACTGGAGACTAGTTGACTGGTGCCTGGTTGACCGGTGACTGGTGACTGGTTGACTGGTGACTGGTTGACTGGTGCCTGGTTGACTGGCACCTGGGTGACTGGTGACTGGTGCCTGGTTGACTGGCACCTGGTTGACTGGTGACTGGTGAAGCTGATTGACTGGTGCCTGGTTGACTGGTGACTGGTGACTGGATGACCGGTGACTGGTGACTGGTGGACTTAGACTTTATCGGATACTAAGTACCCAAAGATGCCACCTTGATGGGTCTTACCCCGGCAGTATAGCCATATGGGGTGGAGCTCCCATCAGTAAAGAATTGTCTTATAACCCATCAAGGGTTGACAAGTTCTTTACAATCAGCTTCTCCACCATGAGAATCTTTAGCCAACTGAAGATCTCTGCAAATAAAAGTCCAGGAAAAACGTATCGTAATTGCTGAATAACCTGGAACGAAAAGAACAAAAATATTCTGCATATATAAACACAACTATCGAACCGATCGAGCACGAGCGTTGTGCCGAACAGGGAGAGTCGCGAAAACGCATGTGGAAAAAGACCAGTCAAAAAATACATGAAATCGAAAATTGAAAATTTTAAATAATAACACAGAAAGTGAAAGGAGTGATAAATAAACAAAAGAAACACAAGGATACAGAAATTTATCCGTGAGGAAAGAAATAATCCAAATTTCTATCACAGGTAAATAATCCTTGTTGAATTTCTTTGTCCACAGAAAAGAAACTGACACGTGGTCAATTGAGCGGGAAGAGTTACGTCACACAGGTAACTGCCTAAGGGACCTTCTGGTTTAAGACTTTAATTAATGACTGAAAGGTCGTTTTTTTCTGTGGAAGGTGTGAAAACAGAAGAGAATAGCACATTATCTATAGGTTAATGTATTATGAAGTTAAAATAAGCCCCGCCCCCTAGCGGCCATGATTTTTTATGAATCATGAGGGCCTGAACAATCTTGGTAGAGGGTCACCAAAGAAACATTCCTGCCAAGTTGTATTGAAATCGGTCCATTGGTTTCTGAAAAGAAGATTTTTAAAGTTTTATATATAGATATAAAGGGGAAAATAAGCCCTGCCCCAGGAGGCCATGTTTTTTGACGAATCATGATTACTTGAACAATCTTGGTAGAGGGTCACCAAGGAAAAATTTCTGCAGTAATAATGAAATCGGTTCAGTGGTTTCTAACAAGAAGAGTTTTAAAGTTTTCTATATAGATATATAAGGAAAATAAGCCCCGACTCCTGGCGGCCATGTTTTTTGACGAATAATGACAGCTTTAACAATCTTGATAGAGGGTTACATAAAACATTCCTGCAAAGTTACATTGAAATCGGTCAAGTGCTTTCTGAAAAGACTATTAAAATTTTCTATATAAATAAATTATATAGGAAAATAAGCCCCGTACCCTAGCGGCCACGTTTTTTGACAAATCATACCGGCTTGAACAATCTTGGTAAAGGGTCACCAAGGAAACATTTCTGCGAAGTTATATTGAAATCAGTCCTATGGTTTCTGACGACAAGATTTTTTCAAGTTTTCTATATAGAATTATATCGAAAATAAGCCCCGCACCCCCTAGCGGCCATGTTTTTTGACAAATCATGTCGGCTTGAACAATCTTGATAGAGGGTCACTAAGGAAACATTTCTGCCAAGTTATATTGAAATCGGTCCAGTCGTTTATGATAAGAAGATTTTTAAAGTTTTCTATATAGGGAAAATTAACCCCGCCCCCTGGTGGCCATGTTTTTTAACGAATCATGGCGGCTTGAACAATCTTGCAACAGGATCACCAAAGGAACATTTCTGCAAAATCATATGGAAATCGGTCCAGTGGTTTCTGACAAGAAGATTTTTAAAGCTTTCCATAAAGATATATAAGCCCCGCCCCCCTGGCGGCCTTGTTTTTTGACAAATCCAAATGGCTTGAACAATCTTGGTACAGGATCACCAAAGGAACATTTCTGCAAAATTATATGGAAATCGGTCCAGTGGTTTCTGACAAGAAGATTTTTAAAGTTTTCTATACAGATATACAGTGAAAATAAGCCCCGCCCCCTGGCGGCCATGTTTTTTGACAAATCCAAATGGCTTGAACAATCTTGGTACAGGGATCACCAAAGGAACATTTCTGCAAAATTATATGGAAATCGGTCCAGTGGTTTCGGACAAGAAGATTTTTAAAGTTTTCTATATAGATATATAGGGAAAATAAGCCCCGCCCCCTGGTGGCCATGTTTTTTAACGAATCCAAATGGCTTGAACAATCTTGATAGAGGATCACCAAAGGTACACTTTTGCAAAATTATATTGAAATCAGTCTAGTGGTTTCGGATAAGAAGATTTTTAAAAGTTTTCTATATAGATTATATAGGGAAAATAAGCCCCACCCCCTGGCGGCCATGTTTTTTGACGAATCCAAATGTCTTGAACAATCTTGGTAGAGGATCACCAAAGGAACATTTCTGCAAAATTATATGGAAATTGGTCCAGTGGTTTCGGACAAGAAGATTTTTAAAGTTTTCTATATAGATATATAGGGAAAATAAGCCCCGCCCCTTGGCGGCCATGTTTTTTGACGAATCCAAATGGCTTGAACAATCTTGGTACAGGATCACCAAAGGAACATTTCTGCAAAATTACATTGAAATCGGTCCAGTGGTTTCGGACAAGAAGATTTTTAAAGTTTTCTATATAGATATATGGGGAAAATAAGCCCCACCCCCTGGCGGCCATGTTTTTTGACGAATCCAAATGGCTTGAACAATCTTGGTAGAGGATCACCAAAGGAACATTTCTGCAAAATTATATTGAAATCTGTCCAGTGGTTTCTAACAAGAAGATTTTTAAAGTTTTCTATATAGATATATAGGGAAAATAAGCCCCGCCCCCTGGCAGCCATGTTTTTTGACGAATCCAAATGGCTTGAACAATCTTGGTAGAGGATCACCAAAGGAACATTTCTGCAAAATTATATTGAAATCGGTCCAGTGGTTTCTGACAAGAAGATTTTTTAAGTTTTTAGTTAAAAAATCTATTTTTAGCTCCTGTGACCTAGATATGCAACGGACCGGAACCATTTGAACAACTTTGAAAGAGGACCAACCAAGGATCATTCCTGTGAAGTTTGGTCAAAATCCAATCAGTGGTTTAGGAGGAGATGTTGTTTAAAGATTGTGGACGGACGGACGGACGGACATACGGACGACGACGACGACGACGGACGATGAGTGATCTCAAAAGCTCACCTTGAGCTTTCAGCTCAGGTGAGCTAACAAAAAACAGAGGTCACAATGACATTGCTCCCCACTACCCCACCCCACCCCACCCCATCCCACCCATCACCAAACTACATACACCATGCCCCAATGAGACAACTTTCTCAAGTAGTAAGTCCCTAACTAAGGACTCTATACAGTGCTTTTAAAAGTATAAACCTACAGAAAAAAATAATTTACAATAGTTTTACATATTGACATTTGCAACCCTGCCCTGAGCAAGATACTGGGACTTGGACTCACGCTTGTCCATTCTTGTCAGCATTATACTCTACAAGAAATCCATGGAAGATGGTGTTGCACCTGCCAGCACCTGTCAGTATCATAAGAATAAATGCTAAAATTCATGGAAAGAACGACAAAGTTACTAGACCATGAAATACAGGTCAGGATCATAAAATGATACTGCAGTGTTTGAGTATTCCCTGTTAGGAAAGAGGTGCATGCCAGGTTTGATGATTTTAGGCTCTTCATCATTGTGCTTGAAGCATTGTCATGCAAGTTCAGGGGTCCCCTGGGAGGACCTCTATGCCGATGACCTTGTTATCATCACTTGAGGAATATCTCAGGAGGCTCTTGACTTGGAAAGATGCAATGGAGGAGAAAGTACTGACAGTAAGTGCAGGGAAGACGAAGATCATGATCTGTGGTATGGGCCTGGACCTCCTGCATAGTTCAGCCGAGTTTCCATGCGCCACCTGTCGCACTGGAGTGGGCTGCAACAGCATCTTCTGCAATGGCCGAAAGCACTGAATGCACAAGAAATGTAGTGGGCTCAAGAGCTTGACAAAGGATTACAGATGTACACGGTGCCAGGGAACTGCACACCCCTTGGACGGCAGACCATAGACTAAAGTCCAAGTGGGACCTGACAAGCTGGAGGTGGTAGCTTCCTTTTGCTACCTAGGAGACATGCTCTCAGCATGTGAACTTTCAACCACAACTTGTGTGAAAACCGCTTGGAAGAAGTTCAAGGAGCTGCTATCAGTTCTCTCTTCCCACCACCTTTCTTTAAGACACGTGGCCGCATGTACAGCTCTTGTGTGTGGAGCGCAACACTCCATGCCAGTAAGACTTGGCCATTGACAAAGCCAAACCTCCAATGTCTGCAGCGGAATGATAAGGCAATGATTAGACAGATGTGCAACGTCAAACCAAAAGATATAGTCACCATCAGGTCCAATGAGCTACTTAGGCGGCTTGGCAGTCAGGATCTGGACCTCATTCTGAAGGAGAGAAGGCGAAGGATTACAGATGTACACAGTGTCAGGGAACTGCACACCCCTTGGACGGCAGACCACAGAGGAAAGTCCAAGTGGGACCTGACAAGCTGGAGGTGGTAGCTTCCTTTTGCTACCTAGGAGACATGCTCTCAGCATGTGAACTTTCAACCACAACTTGTGTGAAAACCGCCTGGAAGAAGTTCAAGGAGCTGCTATCAATTCTCTCTTCCCGCCCCCTTTCTTTAAGACACGTGGCCGCATGTACAGCTCTTATGTGTGGAGCGCAACACTCCATGCCAGTAAGACTTGGCCATTGACAAAGCCAAACCTCCAATGTCTGCAGCGGAATGATAGGGCAATGATTAGACAGATCTGCAACATCAAACCAAAAGACATTGTCACCATCAGGTCCAATGAGCTATTTAGGTGGCTTGGCATTCAGGATCTGGACCTCATTCTGAAGGAGAGAAGACTCCACTGGTATGGACATGCAGAACCTTTCTTCCAGGCGGTTTTCACATGTGTTCAAATGCCTTCTCCAGGTCTACAAAAGCCATGTAGTCTCTTGTTGGCAGCTAGGTACTTCTCTTGCAGCTGCCTGACAACAAAGATGACATCTGTTGTACCTCTGCCTTGGACGAAGTCAAACTGGGAATTGTTGATAGACACCAACTGTCTGATGAGACCGTCCACAATCCTCTGTAGGACTTACATGACCTGCTCTGTCAGCTTGAGACTGCGGTAGTTTCCCCTTTGCCCATTACCCTTGCAGAGGCAGACAATGAAATCCAGTCAGAGGGTACCTTGCCATTGCAAATGATTGCAGCTGCAAGGTCACAGATCATGGAGGTGCCTGTGTCACTGGCTGCTTGTATCATCTCCACCACTATGCCTGATGGGCCCGGTGCTTTGCCCGTCTTCATCTAAGAGATAGCCTTCTTAATTATATCAATGGTGATTGGGATGGGCGGGCCTTCCACTGGCATTTTGTCAGACAGGTGGTCTGGGTTCCAGTCAAACTCAACATTGAGAAGCCTTAAGTAGTGCTCTAACCAGGTCTTCTGCTTTGAAACGTCAAAGATTAAGACCAGATCAATACAATGGCCTTACATCAAGTTGTAATTCACTATGTTTAAATGTAGAGGTTAGCTATCTTGGAAGAAGTTGCCAGTACAATCTATTATGATTCATGTCAAGATTGCATACATTGCAGAATATAAAATTCACCCACAATATGATATAATTTGTGATAACATTTCAAGCAGTCACCCCTAGTACAGAGGAAACTGGCAGGAGGATGTAACACCTGGATGATTAATATTTGCTTGTTTTATTCAGGTTTTACATCACTTTCAACAGTCTTTCAGTCATACTGCCATGGGGCAGCTTAATATCTTAGCCCAGTTGTTCAAAGCATTAACTTAACAAAATTATCAACTTAACATGATGTTAAAAATTAAAGGGACTTGATACACTTGGTAGATTTTCCACCATGTTTAACAAGGGAGACAACTTTAATGACTTCCTGCTTCCATCCCGTTTCAGAAATAGTTTTGACTCCCTTGATAGTATAACCATTCTTAAAGTACAAAACAGTTTAAATCATTATACCGTATTCAATCTAATTATCACACTGTGCGCTTAGGACTTTCAAAATTACTGGAAAAACTATAGGACTATAAAGAAAGAGAAGAAGATGACTTCATGAGACGATTATTTCATGATACATATGCATTATTTTTTTCTGATTTTCTTTATTAAAGCATATGTTGTTGGAACTGATTTGAGTTACCTCGACTTGTTGAGGCAATTCAAATGAGTACCAACAACATATGCTTTATAAAGGAGCAGATAAAAATACACAAGCTGTAATTTGAAGACTACGAAATTGCTTGACTGTGTGCTTATAAGGGTATAAGCAATAATTAGGTAGATTTGTTTGTTTGTTTGATTGATTTGGGCTTAACGTCGCGTTCAACAATCTTTCAGTCATATTGTTACAGTGTCTGGATGTGGCAGGGAGCTCAATGCTCACTTTTAGAGTGCTGCCTCACTGAAATATTACGCCCAAGACACTTTAACATGATATTCCACCCATTATACTGACACTGAGCTGACCAGTTCTAGCTCTACTTTCTTAAGGCTGAGCGCGAAGCGAAAGAGCAGCTAGTACCATTTTTATAAAGTCTTTGGTATGACCCGGCCGGAGATCGAACCCGCAACCTCCCGATCACAAAGCAGACGCTCTACCACTGAGCCACTGTGCCAGTCTGCTGGATGAGTAGCAAACAGCGTAGACCCTGATCAGATGCCACAGAACTGGGCCTATACTGTTTGCTCAGGCCTGTCTGTCCCAATAATTAGGGTATTACGGTATGTAAAGCACAGGTATGGAGGGGTATACATTTTTATGCACATCTGGTTGTTTGTGTTTGTCATCTGTTATTTCATTTTATCCTGTTGAGTGTTCCAAAGATTTGTGTGTATAAAATAAAACTCATAATTAATTTTATTTTACAGGTATTGGTCTTTGATTACCTTTAACCCTTAAAGTGCTAATCAGAAAGGTTTGACATTTCATATCTGCCTAGCAAATGATTCACAGGAAATGCCAAATCTTAGAATTTAAACAAGTCCATTTTACGATCTGTGGATTTGTCCAAACACTGCTGGATGAGTGGCAAGCAGTGCAGACCCTGATCAGATGCCACATTCTGTGAATGTGGCATCTGATCAGGGTCTGCACTGTTTCCTGTGCCTGTCTGTCTGAATACTTAGGGTAAATGCACCCAAAGACTCCTGTTTGCTTGGAACAGCCCTCACTTATCCACACAAAAAAAAACTTGGTTTGCAGGTTGGTCATATCTCCATGGGTTTTGCTGGTTTCTGTTTCATGTGCTGACATTATCAGACAATAAATGGACTGATGCTTATCTTCCAGCAAGTCTTCTACTTATCAAGTTATGAGATAATGAAAATCTCGTGAGATTTTGTATCCTATTTTCTGAGAAAATATTAAAGAAAGAAAAAATTACTGCTAATATGACCCGGCCACATTCTGCACCAGCCAGATTAAAACTCTCAGCAGTGCATAGAGAAAGGGGTCTTCGAGACATACAGACAGGGAAAGCACAGATCAGCCTGTGCATCCATGCTGTCTGATCAGGGTCTTCACTGTCCACTTACAGAATTAGTGGACAATGTAGACTATATCAATGTTTAAGATAGACACTGATCAGACTGCATGGTTTCGCTGGCAGATCTGATACTTTACTGCTTACATATACTCCAAAGACATTATCTTGCGGTTTGATAGGTCCTCCATGACCAGTCAATTAATATTTGACCTTAACTCTTGGCTAATTCAGCTGATGACAAGCTGATATTTTTTCTTATTTTTCCCAGAAAATAGGCTTTGCATTTATGCAAACTGAAATGTCAAAACCTACTTTAATGGAAAAATAAGAAAAAAAAATATTTCAAAATGTTATCAGCCAACATGCTAAGGGTAAAATTCAACAGTATATTCAGTTTGGTTCCTCACTGCCGTCCAAGTATGTTAACCCTTGTCTTGCTGAATAAATTAAGATGCCACGCCTACTTCTAATTTCCAGCCAATCAGATTACCGGTACTTGATCCGGGTTTTTGATAGAAATTCACATATTTAATGACAAACAGTGCAGATCCAGATTAGTTGGCTTCTTCAGAAGCCAACTGATCTGGATCTACACTGTTTGCTAAGACAAGGCATGCTGTGTTCAGCAAGAGAAGGGTTAAGGGTAAGTCAAATAGAAATTCATGGCAGTGCACAGTGTGTTTATGATTAAAGAAAGGTAACTCTAAAGTACACACCCACTAATGGTGAATTAGATGATCTCCCTGTACACTTTGCAAAGGTCACTTTTCCTGTGCAACTCTGAAAGTAAATAAATACTATTTTACCCTTAATATTGGGACAACATATCTACTTACCATACTTATCCTAAAATTGAAATAGTCCATTTTACTACCTTTTAATGTATCTCAAATATTACTGTATGTGTGGTTAACAGTGTAGACCTTGATCAGATGCCACATTCTGCACCATCTGATGTGGGTCAACACTGTTTGCAAAGACCTATCTGTCCCAGCAAATGACACTTTTTTTCTTCTTTTTTTTTGTATTTTCAGAGAAAATAAGGCTTGACATTTCATTTGTATCATCTGCCAGCAGACAATTCACATGAAATGCCAAGTCTTATTGTTTCTGAAAAACAATAAAAATAATAATGATAAAATAAGAATACCATCAGCTAAAATTTTCCTTAGCCCTTTAAGCTTTATAGAATCATACTTAACCTGTACATATCTGAGCAGGTTCAGCGGATGACAATTTGATGATATTTTTTTCTTATTTTTCCAAGAAAATAGGCTTTGACTTTTCTTGCAAGCTGTCACCTAAGAAGACAATTTGCATAAAATGTCAAAGCCTGTTTTTTTAGACAAACTGTATGAAAGGTCAATGCCTTTTTTCTAGGAAACTTATGAAAAATATTTCAAAATGTCCTCTGCTGAAATATTTCCCATGCAGTATGCTAAGCATTAATTAACCCTAAAAGGGCAAAGCAAAATTGGTAGTAGAGGACATTCATTTTTTTATTTTTTTTATTTTTCAGAGAAAACAAGTCTTGACATTTCATGTGAATCATCTGCTTGGCAGACGATTCACATGAAATGTCAAGACTTGTTTTCTCTGAAAAAAAAAAATAAATAAATAAAACTGTCGTCTGCTGCAGTTGTGATTGGCACTTTAAGGGTTAATAGTAATATAAAATATAAACAAGAAATGTCAATAAGCAGTGCTTATTCAATACCCTTGCTAAGAAATAAAAATGTAACAGACGGATGGACATTTGGTTGGTTGGGTTGGAGTTTATCAGCCCAGTCAGCACTATTAAGGTCATGTAGAGCGTGGTCAGTTTACCTAACCATACTTTCCCTGGCCAAACTTAGTCCTCTAAGCGATTAACCAGTACTTGTGCACATTCTTTCACCAGAAGCTGACAACTGCCCTTCTTAACCCTTAAAGTGCCAAGAAAAACTGCATCTGAAAATGTCGTCTGTTTATGTCGTCTGCTGAATATTCTTGCAAACTTTTCAAACCTATGTTTTGCATACAGGCAAACAGTGTAGACCCTGATCAGACTGCTCCTAAAGGAGCAGTCTGATCTGGGTCCACACTATTTGCAGAAATTACTTTTAAAGTAACCAGCAGAAGACAAAGCAGACGACAATAGTTGTGACTGGCACTTTAAGAGTTAAATCAGTGGGAGGGAGAGAATGAATGTAGAAAATATTTCCTGATCAATCTTCATGAAAGAATGTTGCCAGACCCAGTGGGGACTGACCCCGGATCTCCTGATCACCACTTAGATGGGCATCTGACTGAGCCACATTGACCTGGGACCTCCTGATCACTAGTCAGATGCACATCAGATTGAGCCACTAAGGCCATATGTTTAGCTATTTTTAAATCCATCTACCTAAGCAATATTCCTACCTTAAAAGGGACAAATCACTTCAGTGGCTTTGGAGGAGTTGTCATTTTAAAATTTAATGGACAGAGGGACAGATGTACAAAAAGTGATCACTATAGCTCATCCTGCGCATAGCTTACATACCAAATGTCAAACTGTGATAAAATTTGATTTAATTTTGTCCTCCCATAAGATTTACAAATTTCACTTATTTTCCACTCTATCCAATTGTAAGTCTCACCTAATTTTGTCATTTCTTACATACATATTCATCAGCCTCCAGGGCCCTGATGATGATGATAAATTCTAGTTTAATGTAGTGTCAACCCATGAGGGTCATTTGCATCAAAAGGGTATATTAACCCAAATCAGTCTGAAGACCCCCAAAAGGGTAATTGGCAAACAGTACAGACCCAGGTCAGATGCCAGTCTGGTCAGTGACTCCACTGTTTGCAAATAGTTTAGTCATTTTTCCCTAGGAATATTTAAATCACTTAGCCTGACATTCGTGAAACAATGGGACTCTTCCAAAATATAGTGTGGGTGGAGTTTATTTAGTTTAAAATGGGTTAATTTGGCCTACTGTTGAACTGGCGATAATCATCACGAGTCAGTTATGCATGAAAGTATAAAACAATATAGCCCCTGACATGTATGGGAATGGTGTATCTGGCAGTACTGTGAAACAAATATCTCTGAACCATGCTTGGCAAACAGTGTAGGCCTAGAGTAGCCACCATGGATATGTGTCAAATCAGGGTCTGTGCTGTTGGCAATCACAATAGCAATTTACAAAAACAAAATCAAAGCATTTTCTGTACAACTTCCATGTAAACAGATAATGTATTCCCTCTAAATACCCCAATAGAAAGGACAATAATTTGGAAGCAGATTCCTTCCTTTTACAGTAGACCCTTTTCAGAAGGGAGGAAAAAGCAAGTTAATAAGAGTTACCTCCTGAAAGTGTCCTTATTCACCTTGACGAATTCAGTTGAGTATGGTAAACATCCTAATATTTCGAACACCTTATTCCATCCATTTTTGGCCTGAGTTTGGCTTTCTATGCAATTGTTTCTTAAAATACTTAGTGGAATGGCAAACTGTAGACCCTGATCAGACTGCTCCTTCAGGAGCAGTCTGATCTGGGTCTACACTGTTTGCATATGAAATTTCGTCAGACACCTTGGTGTACGAAATTTTAGGACATTTACCGTAAAACGTACCAGTGCTCCTAAGGCAGCTTCTCGTTTGTGAAGTTTGTTCTTTAGTGTCTCTATTTCCTGGGTGATCTGATGTTTCAAATACTCAGAGGAACCGAACTCTGAACTCTCACTCTAAAAACAGATATGACATCATCAAAACTAAAACAGAATGAGCCGTACCAAGGAAATAAGTAGCTTCATGATGATTTGGTGTTAAACATCTCTTTAAACAGTATTATGGTAAATGTCCTAAAATCCTGAACACTTTATTCTATACAGTTTTTTTGCATAATTTTTGTTTTTATTACTGAGTGGAATGGCAAACAGTGTAGACCCTAATCAGACTGCTCCTGAAGGAGCTGTCTGATCTGGGTCTACATTGTTTGCATAATGTGCCATTTTATTGAAAGTTTTTGGTGTCCATCACGAAAACATACCTATATAATGCTGACCCCTTTAAACCCCACTTTTATATAGTAAAACTGGGGTTTTTTGTTTGTGTTGAGGTTTTACGGCCCGGTCAACCCAATGGGGTCATGTCGAGCGCGGTCAGTTTACCTAACCACACGTTTACTGGGCAGGCTTAGTCCTCTAAGCGGTTAACCAGTATTGTGCACATTCTTTTGCCAGAAACTGACAACTGCCCTTCTTGAATCAGCGGAAGGGAGAGAATTACCGTAGAAAATATTTCATGATCAATCTGCACGAAAGAAAAAAAAATAACTGGGGTTTACAGGGGTATACATTATTGTTCTTTTTTCTGCTCAAAAATATATTGTGGGTACTCACTAGAACCACCTCACTGAGGCAGTTCTAACGAGTACCCACACTCTATGTTTTGAGCAGAAGTATGAAAAATATCCGAATTTTTATCTGAAAATTTTCTTTTTTTGTCAATAAAATTTTCAGTATATTTGAATAGGTGTGTTTTCGTAATGTACAAAATTTTAGGGCATTTACTGTAAGTCATATTGTGATGATAAAGGGATGAATAAGAAAGACTCTGTGCAAATACTCTTGAGAAGCCGAACTCAGAACTCTCACTTTAAAAACAGACATAACATCATTAAAGCTAAAATAGAATGAGATGTACCAAGGGAATAAATATCTTCATGATGGTTTCTTTAATCAGTATTACAGTAAATGTCCTAAAACTCCAAACAGTTTATTCCATATTTTTTTGCCTAATTTTTGTTTTTATTGCAGTTAATTCTTAAAATACTGAGTGGAATGGCAAACAGTGTAGATCCTGATCAGAATGCAGCGTATATGGGTCTACACTGTTTGCATAATATGCCATTTTATTGAAAACTTTGGTGTACGAAATTTTAGGACATTTACTGTGTCATATCGAGATGATAAACGGGTGATTTTTGTTTGTGTTGAGGTTTTACGGCCCAGTCAACCCAATGGGGTCATGTCGAGCGCGGTCAGTTTACCTAACCACAGGTTTACTGGGCAGGCTTAGTCCTCTAAGCGGTTAACCAATAGATAAAGGGGTGAATATGAAAGGTTCTGTGCAAGTACTCGGAGGAGCCAACGTCGGAACTCTCATCTAAAAACAGACATAACAACATCAAAAACAAAACAGAATAAGCTGTACCAAGGAAAAAAAGTATCTCCAGGTTATATATTGGTTACAAGTGTTTTACATCTCTTGCAACAGTATCTAAGTCATATCGAGATAATGAAGGCATGATAATGAAAGGCTCTGTGCAAAGAAGCGCCATGCAGTCATGAGCTGAATTCTGCCACTAGGGGGATTAAAACCCAAAACTTATGAACTGACTTCAGAAGTAAGTTTCTTTAAAACGTGAAGATTCAGACTCAGTCTGACTGGTATATTTACTGGATATGTTCTCAAAGATATCCTTCTAACCCATTTCAGACTGAACTAGAAAAGTGTCCATGGGACACCCATGGACATGGATGCCCCAGCCTGGTGCCCTTTGTATCAAATAATGCTTAAATTATAGGCCAAGAGCGGTGGTCTAGAAAGATAATGCAAACAACATAATAGAGATCTTAAGACAATGGAATCCATCACTGATGTTCAGTGGGGACGGCAAAATCCAACTTCATCTAACATTCCAGTGGGAAATGAGGCTGTGAAGTTTCATGAATATGTTCCATACAGTTAAAAAGCTATGAGCCGGACAAGAAGAAAGCATTACATTACACTACATGGATTTTAGGCAAGAGGAGTTAATTCCAAAACCTAATTAGCCAGAGATATCTTCCTTCCCAACATGTCTAGATATGATTTAGCCATCTGTGAAGTTTCATAAATACATGAGTTATGAGCCAGACACAATATGGATTTTAGGAAAGGGGAGTTAATTCAAAAACCAAGTTAGCCAGAGGTGTCTTCCTTTTCCTGACACATCATTTGTTTGTGTTGAGGTTTTACAGCCTAGTCAACCCAATGTAGAGCGTGGTCAGTTTGCCTAACCACCAAGTTAGCCAGAGGTGTCTTCCTTTTCCTGACACATCATTTGTTTGTGTTGAGGTTTTACAGCCTAGTCAACCCAATGTAGAGCGTGGTCAGTTTGCCTAACCACTTTTACTGGGCAGGCTTAGTCCTCTAAGCAGTTAACCAGTATTGTGCACATTCTTTCACCAGAAACTGACAACTGACAAATCGTCTCGAAATGATTTAGCCATCTGTGAAGTTTCATGAATATATTCCATATGGTTTAGGAGTTATGAGCCGGTCATGAAGAAAGCATGTACACTACATGGGTTTTTAGCAAGGGAATTCATTTTAAAAAAACAAATTAGCCAGAGTTGTCTTCCTTGTTCGTGACACATTGTCTTCATATTATTTAACCATCTGTGAAGATTCATGAATATATTTCATATGGTTTGCAAGTTACGAGCCAGACACAAAGAAAGCATGTACACTACATGAGTTTTTGGCAATGGAGTTTATTCAAAAACCAAATTAGTCAGAGTTGTCTTCCTCCTTTGTGACACATCGTCTTGATATGATTAAACCATCTGTAAAGTTTCATGAATATATTCCATACAGTTTAGGAGTTATAAGCCGGACATGATTTTCAGCTTCACACTACATGGGTTTTAGGTAAGGAGGGATAATTCCAAAAGCAAAGTAGCTAGAGTTCTCTTTATTGTTGGCAGCACATCATCTCGATATGATTAAGTCATCCTTGAAGTTTCATGAATATATTCCCAATTGATTGAGGAGTTATGAGCCGGACACGAAGCAAGCTTTTACACTACATGGGTTTTTAGCAAGGGCAGTTAATTCAAAAACCAAATTAGCCAAAGTTCTCTTTATTGTTCAAAACATGTCTCATTATGATTTAGCCATCTGTGAAGTTTCATAAATACACTTTGTAGGGTTTAGGAGTTATGAGCCAGACACATCATGGATTTTAGGCAAGGGCAGTTAATTCAAAAACCAAATTAGCAAGAGCTGTCTTCCTTGTTCATGACACATCGTCTCGATATGATTTAGCCATCTAGGAAGTTTCATGAATATATTCCATTTGGTTTTGGAGTTATAAGCTGGACACAAAGAAAGCATTTACATTACAGTGGTTTTTGGCAAGGGAGTTAATTCAAAAACCAAATTGGCCTGAGTTGTCTTCCTTGTTCGCGACACCTCATCTGGATATGATTAAGCCATCTGTGAAGTTTCATGAATATGTTCCTTATGGTTTAGGAGTTATATGCCGTACAAAATTTTCAGCATTACGCTACATGGGCTTTAAGCAAGTGGGGATGATTCCAAAACCAAAGTAGCCAGAGTTCTCAATATCAATATGATTAAGTCATCTGTGAAGTTTCATGAATATATTCCATACAGTTTTGGAGTTATGGCTAGGACATAATTTTTTGGAGCATGCACATACACATGCACGCACGGACTGATGGATAGACGGATTGGGGTAGAGTTAAAGGGAGTTAATTAAAAAAACAAAAATTAGCTGGAGTTGTCTTCCTTGTTCGTGACACATTGTCTTGATATGCTTTAGCCATCTTGGAAGTTTCATGAATATATTCTATAAGGTTTAGGAGTTATGAGCCGGACACAAAAGCTCGGACGGACAGGGGTAAAACTTAATGCCTTTCCACTATTCTTCAAATGGCGGGGGGGCATAAAAAACTCCCCCACACTGTATATTGGAAGAGTCCAATTTCAATTTTAGGCATGTCAGGCTATGTGATGTAGATATCCTTTTGAAAAATGGCTGAACTGTTTAAAGACAGTGGAGAGCCTGATCAGATGCCACATTCTGCTGCATCTGATCAGGGTTTGCACTGTTTGCCAATTACCTTTTTGGGGCGTCCAGACTAAAATTAGCTAACGTTAATGTCATTCTGGCACAATTAAATCAATTCCTGTTTCTGTTAAATGTCTGAAGAAGGAATAATTTCCAAAGCATGTCACAGTAAATTAACTGCATTGATTTTGATTTTTATCCATTATACTCTTTATGTTCGGAAAGACATGCCTAAGAAAACAGAGCAGACCCAGAGCATACTTTTTGTTAAAGGAGACTGGGTATATCTGATTGATTTTTCCATCGTTTTCCAAGGGAAAAATGAGAAACAACTTTTGAGACTTCCTGTTTGCTTTCCTGCATACCAAGTCCCTACTGAAAAGGGTCAACTATGGAGATAATTTGTTTAATCGTTTGAGTAGGAGTTTGACAGTCCAGTCAACACTGATAATGTCATGTCAAGCTAACCTACTCACTCTTTCATGGGCCTGCTTAGTCCGCTAAGCAGTTAACCATTTGGGCACCTACTTTCACCAGTAATTGACAACTGCCCTTCTTAAATCAGCAGGGGAGAATGACTGTAGAAATAATTTTCTAATCAAGAATGGCTGCAGAAATTATTTTGTGGTCAAGAATGACTGTAGAAATTATTTTATAATCAAGAATGACTGTAGAAATTACTTTATAATCAATATCAATGAAAATTATGTAGCCAAACTGGGATTCAATCTTGTGACCCCTGGATCTGCAGTCAGAGGCACTACCGACTGTGCTATGGAGCCAAGCAACTCTTCCTTTAAGGGGGCTGGGTACACGTAATAATAATAATAATAATTATAATAATAATGGTCTTTATTTTCTGAGGGCTACACATTTAGCAACAATACAGGCTAATCTTCCATGAGACCCTCTATCACTGATTTGCCACCATTTTTACAAGGGAAAAAAAAACAACAACCTATTTTGTGACTTTCTGTTTGCTTTTCCAAGCCCCCACTGAAAAGGGTCTACTCTGAAAGGAAAGAGGGGTCTACTCTAAAAGGAAAGAATTTGCTCCCTGGAGCAAATTCTTTCATTTTAGGGTAGACCAGGGAGCAAATTCTTTCCTTTTTAGAGTAGACCCATTTTTTATAAACAATTTGACAGTTGCTTTTCCCCTGAAAGAATGTCCATTCCCATAAACTACAGTGACAGTCTCATCAGGGTCTTCACTGCTTGCCATTCAGTCAGTACTTTTCAGACATAGTGAGGCAGTAAAATGGACTTGTTCCAATTTCAACCCTTAAAGCACGAAACAAAATTGTAGCAAAGGACATTCTATTTTATTATTATCATTTTTCAAAGAAAATAAGACTTGGCAGACAATTCATATGAAACATCCAGCCTTATTTTCTCTGGGGAAAAAAAAAGTCATCTGCAGTAGTTGTGATTGGCATTTAAGAGTTACAAGACAAATAAGGCAGACTAATTCGTTAAAGGCTGATATGAATATAGCTGACATTTAACATTCCAGTCAAAATTAATGGCAGTGTTTTCAGAGAAAACTGATGTCCCCCAAATACCACTGTGACCTTGAAAATAGGTCAAGGTCACCAAAACGTAATCAGTTGTTTGCCATGTCCCAATGACATAACATTGGAAATTTAGTAAGAATCTGACCACTGGTTCAAAAGATATTGCGCAGACAAGAAAGTGTCACAGAATTTTCAGTTTTTTTCTACTGCTGCAACTTTGAAAATTAGGTCAAGGTCATCAAAATTTAGTCAGTTCTTTGTTATGTCCCAATTATATATCCATGAAAATTTGGTAAGAATCCAACCACTGATTTACAAGATATTGTGCAGACAAGAAAGTTTCACACTGATGCTAACGCCGACACCCAACACCAACATCAATGGGATAAGCACCAAAACCAATATGTCCCCCCCCCCCACCCCCTCCACTCCCCTTAGGTGGGGGGGACATGATATTTCAGTCCTGTTGCTAAGCTGCCACTTTTACCTGACTCAAGATGAGTCAAAAACTGAAGTCCTTAAATTATCAGCAAGCACCAGGCAACCTATCTATTTTTTGAACCAGAGGGTTGGGGGCAGATTATTTAGGGTAATTACATTGAAAAAGTGGTGCTTGGATATTTCTGAGCAGGGCTCAAGAAACTGCCCATTTTTCAGTCTGAAACTGATCTTTTTAAAATTTATGAGCTGGACCGAATCTGACTGCAAAAGGATATCTAAATTTTGGTCCATAATCACCATCTCCAAATGAAAAAACGGCCACTATTACCTCCATAACTGCCAAATTTCAGCAAATTATGGTACCATTTTTGGCTTTCTGATCATCTTTCAGAATGAAGTATCCAGTAAATTTGACATGCTCTGTGTACTGTGCCTCCGGAGGACTGTGCTTCGTGATTGTAGCATTTACTGGGTAACTTCACTGATAATTTTGAGCAAACGAAACAACTATTTCCTGGGGAATGTCATGTACATACTGACACTATACACAAGCTGTTCAGCGAATTGTTAGTCATCGCCAAGAAATGTCTCCTGCATTTAGATATGAGAAAGAAATAATGATAATAATAAAACCCTCTTTGGAAACTACCGTTGATCATGGAAGTTATTGAAAGCACTCTTTATTAATTATCATGGTCACGGAAATTACCAAAACCCATGATCCGCAAATGCATCTGGAAATGGAAAAACTTCAAACCGATTAATGATTGTCAGTTTCTTGAGTCCTATTGCTGAGGTATGCCTCTAGCCGGGCATCGCTGCAGCCCAGGTTTTATTTCTGGTGCTGGCATGTGGTAGGCAGTGGCAACACATCCAAGGTCGTGTTTTTCTGCAGGTGCTCCAGTTTCTGGGTTTATAAGTTTACTGAGGTTTGTGTGGAATCAAAGTAAATTACATGTAAATAAAGTTTGAACTTAAAGGAGTCACCTGACTGTCAAGGTACTCTTTTTCCACATCCGCTTGAACAATTCTCCAAAGGTCCTTCAAATCAACTTCCCTAGCTATGCGACTGGTTTGTAGACTCTCCTGAAAAAAAAAAAACAACAGACAAACAATGGGAGACTCACCAGAAGCCAACTATGGATTAAATTAGGCAAGAAATCCCATATTTACCCCTAGTATTGGAGCAGGTCAGAGCAAAAATTGTAGAACCAGATCAGATGCTGCAAAATACAGCATCTGATCTGGTACTACACTGTTTGCCACTAAGGCAGCTAGCAAATAAATTTTAGACACCTGAAGATACATGTAGTAAAATAACCAAGTTCAAATTCTAGAACAAGTATGGTAAGGAGAAGGTTTTTTTGGTTGAGGTTTTACCGCAAAGTCAACATACTGGTGTCATGTCGAGCGCGCAGTTTACCTAACCATACTTCTTCCTGGGCAGGCTTAGTCCTCTAAGTGGTTAACCAGTATTGTGCACACTCTTTCGCCAGAAACTGATAACTGCCCTTCTTGAATCAGCAGAAGGGAGAGAATGACTGCAGAATATATTTCATGATCAATCTCTATGAAAGAATGTTATAGACTCAGTGAGGGTCGAACACACAACCTCCTGATTACATGACATTTACCCATTTGAGCTACCGAGGCTGACAATTTGACTCTTGAGGTTAGAGATAAAATGAAAATATTGAGGAAAAGGGGAGAAATTGCTAGGAGCAATTTCTTCTCTTTTCCACAATATTTTGTCGCCTGTTGTTAGATTTCTATGTTAAAGCAGGGACCAGATTTTCACTTGGAGATAAGCGGTTATTCGAGATAACTTGTTATTCAAGATAACAAGAGTCAACTGTATTTACTTTCAATATTAGGAAAGAAATGCCTGAAAAAACAGAATGTGTAATGTCTGCACAAGAAGCCCTTCCAATAGCAGTTTTAGACACATTTCAAGGTATTCAAAAGAACTTGCTCAAAACTGAAAATTAGGTAAGGTTAGTAGGCATGCAAAATTGTAGCAGAACTCCTTACTACCGCATTCGATCCAATTACAGCATTTACCCCTAAAAGCACACAGTCAAGCGATTTTGTAGTCTTCAGATTACAGACCATGTATCTACTTCTTTATAAATGTATATATTGTTGCGAATCATTTGTATTGCCTCAACTAAATGAGTACCAATAACATAATGCTCTTATAAAGAAAGTCAGAAAAATATTGTGCAAGTATCATTAGATATGAAGTTCTCTGCTGATCTTTCTTTAAAGTGTACCCCTAATAGGAGGATATTTTACAAGTTTTTCTACTGACTTTTGAAAAAACATAAGCACACAGTACGGTAATAAGGGCAAATACGGTATATTAGTCCTAGAAAATGAACAAGTCCCTGTCTTTATCTGTTTATGCATCAAAAAAATGCCTGAGCAAGTGCAAAACAATGCAGATCCTGATTAGATGATGTTTTCTGCAATATCTGATCTGGGTCCACACCATTTGCTCAGGCCTGTCTGTCCAAATACTTCCTGGTGTATATATATGGTATATCAAAATTATATTCATTTTTACTTTATTTCCGTAGAATGTAATCATATAAACTGTTCAAAGTCAATATACCTCTTTCTCATTTTGCGGAACCTGACAGTACTATAAATAGCAAAATATGTACCAAAGCTATCCAACATAAAACATTTCTGCTTCTTTCAATTATTATTTAAAATGCACCGAAAACACAATAATTCACTTGGGGATATATGAATTTGAAACAAGTGAAGAAAATAAAAACCACTTAACTGTATATAAATCACTATTTAGCCTTTACAATTCTCTGCGCAACTTCAGCAGACGACATATTGAAATATTTTTCTTATTTTTTCCAGGAAAAAGGATCTGACATTTACATGCAATTTGTCTCCTTATGAGACAATTTGCATGAAATATCAAATCCTATTCTGGGAAAAATGCAACAAATATTTAAAAATCTCTGCTAAAATTTTTACCCAGCATGCTAAGCATTAAATCCCCCCAAGCTTCAATACTACGGAAGAATAAATATTTGTCTGCAAAATATCAACAATACAATACACAAACAGGCATAAAATAATCCTAATATGGACTATTTAACCTTTACCACTCTCTGGGCATTTTTAGCAGACGGCAAACTGATGATATTTTTCTTATTTTTCCTAGAAAACAGGATTTGACATTTCATGCAAATTGTCTCCTCAGGAGACAATTTGCATGAAATGTCAAATCCTGTTTTCTGGGAAAAATAAGAAAAATATTTCAAAATGTTGTCTGCTGAAATTTTTACCCAGAGTGCTAAGGGTTAAAGTCAATAAAATCTATAAAATCCTTTCATTCATACCCCATCTAGCTGACATACCTGGAGACAAAGGGAACACTTCAGAAGAGTTGTTTTTTGTTGTTGTTTTTTTTTTTTGTTTTGTTTTTTGTTGTTTTTAATCTATTAGTTCCATTTTTTTTCATTTATTTATTTATTTAGCTATTTTCATATTTACTTTTTTTATCTTATTTATTCATATTTTTACTTTTTTTGCTCCAAAAAAGTACAATAAGTGTCCACAAATTTCATACAACAAAACGGCATTTGCAAACAGTGCAGATCCAGATCAGTCTGGTCCTTCAGAAGTAGTCTGACCAGGGTCTACAATGTTTGCCATTGCAACATTTATTTTGTGAAACAAATGCATAATAAACAAATTTAGGCCAAAAAAGTGTTTGAAATTTTAGTATATTTACAGTACACACATACACAAAAACATGCATACAAATAAATAAAAAAAAATATCCAAAGTATTGCCACAAATTATCACTTTATCTGGCCCTATCCAAAAATGATAAAACTTAAATAAGGCATCTTGTCTACAAAGATTTCCTCTACAAAGTGCACTATTAAAAACTGTTTTGGACATAATGTTAAATACTCAGGTTAAATATGGGAAAATTGGGTATTTAATTACAAAATAAGTACTAAATTACCTTTGAAGCACACCTTTGTTTAGAACAGGTGGGAGTAAGAAAGAATACTTATTAACCTGGTCCTGCTGAACCTGGATATCAGCAAACAGCCTTTGCAAACAGTGTAGATCTGATATGGATCTGCACTCTATGTCATTAAGTATGTGAATTTGTATCAACAACCTGGATCATGTTATCTGATTGGCTAAAAATTTAAACAAGGCATGGCATTTTAATTTATTCAGCATGACAAAGGTTAACAACTACCAAAAGCAATTACATGTACCAAATTTACCCTAAATATTGGAACATCTTAACTCCTTACCATACCTGTCCTAAAATATTAACCCTTGTCATGCTGAATAAAATAAGATGCCACGCCACTTCCAATTTTCAGCCAGTCAGATTACTTGATCCTGGATGTTGATATAAATTCACATACTGAATGACAAATCATGCAGATCCAGATCAGTTGGCTTCTTTAGAAGCCAACTGATCTGGATCTACCTGTTTACAAAGGCAGGGTATATCCAGGCTCAGCAGGATAAGGGTTAACAACTCATTTTTTTACCTGCCTACATGTCAAACTAGAACAGTGTTTTCGGAGGAAAACATATGTCCCCCCAACAGTTTGAACAGACATATTGTTAAAACAGATTGTATCTATAATAAACTCCAAGGTCACAATATACCTATACGTAAGTTTGGTCAGAATTCATCCAGTCCTCAATGAGATAGGGTGCTGACAAGCCATTTCCTAAAATCATAGCCCTTGTGTAACCTTGAAAATGGGATCAAGGTCACCAAAATCTAATCAGTTATTGTCTCTGTCTCAACGATATAGCTGTGCAAGTTTGGTCAAAATCCATCCATTCATTCAGCAGATAGCGTGCAGACAAGCCATTATCCAACAATCTGAGCACTCCTGCGACCTTGAAAATGGGGTCAAGGTCACCAAAATAAAATTAGTTATTTTCCATGCCACAACAATTTGGCTGTGCAAGTTTAAGTAAAATCCATCCATTCCTTCAAGAGATAGTGCAGACAAGCCATTTTCCAACAATCTAAGCCCTAGTGTGACCTTGAAAATGGGGTCAAGGTCACCAAAATCTAATCAGTTCTTTTCCATGTCCCAAAAATATAGCTGTGCAAGTCTGGTCGAAATCTACTCATTCCTTCAGGAGACAAGGTGTAGACAAGCCATTTTCCACCAATCTAAGCCTTAGTGTGACCTTGAAAATGGGGTCAAGGTCATCAAAATCTAACCACTTCTTTTCCATGTCTCAACAATTAAGATGTAGAAGTTTGGTCAAAATCCATTCATTCTTTTAGGAGACAGGTGCAGACAAGCAATTTTCCCTTGCTTGTCTGCACCCTAAGCCCTCCCGTGACCTTGAAAATGGGGTCAAGGTCACCAAAATCTAATCAGTTCTTTTACATGTCCCAGCATTGTAGATGTGCAAGTGTGGTCAAAATCTATTCATTCCTACAAGATATAGGGTGCGGACAAGTCATTTTCCAACAAATCTAAGCCCTCCTGTGACCTTGAAAATGGGGTCAAGGTCACCAAAATCTAATCAGTTCTTTTACATGTCCCAGCATTGTAGATGTGCAAGTTTGGTAAAAATCTATTCATTCCTACAAGAGATAGGGTGCGGACAAGCCATTTTCCAACAATCTAAGCCCTCCTGTGACCTTGAAAATGGAGTCAAGGTCACCAAAATCTAATCAGCATTTTCACCCTCCCAATGATATAATTGTGTAAGTTTGGCTAAAATATGTCCATTCAATAAGGAGATAGAGTACAGACAAGAGGCTACGCTGCTGTCGCCGCCGACTGGATCCGCACTAAAAACAATATGTCCCCCCACCCATGTTGGGGGGACATAAAAACTGCTAAATGAAAGACTCTGATCAGATGTTTAATACCACTGTGTCTGATCTGGCTCTACAATATTTGTTTAGTCCCCCTGTCCAAATACTTAGGTAGAAAATGGTAATGCACTTCTAAATTAATTCTATGCATGCTGGGTAATTTTGCATGCTTTTTTGTCATCTGTGGATTTTTTTTTTCAATTAATTTTTCCAAAAAAAATCTTTCAGGAATACCATCTAGGGTCAAACAGTTTGGATCCAGATCAGGCCGGACATTTTGTTGGGCCTGATCTGGGTTCAAACTGTTTGCTAAGGTTATCAGATGACAAAAGTAGCCACTAGCTGGGAAAGAGTTAAATTTAAAGTCCATCTTTCCAAGGAAGTTACTATTTAAAAAGCTATATTTAGAATGAAGAATTCAAATGTTAGCATACTGTAATCATCCCAAATAACTGGACATGACACAGTACTGTATCAGAGGACTTGTTAAGGTGAAGTATTTGGTGACAGTTTTTCTTATTTCTTAATTGAAATAGGAACTACAAAAGAAAAAGTAAGAGATACACTAAATCATGACATATATATATATGTTCAATAAGTTCGTAGAACTCGGGGTTTAACTCACAGATTGGAAGATGGTTTCAGCATTATTTTTCAATATAATCCCCCTTTACATCAATACATTTGGCCCACTTTTCTTTGAAGCAGTCTATGCCTTTGAAATAAAAGTCGTCTATTTGGTCCTCAAACCAAGCCTCTGTAGCAGCCTTGAGCTCATCATCGTCCTGAAATCTCGTTCCACGCAAGTGGGACTTCAAATTTTGAAACAGGTAATAATCACTTGGGGCCAGGTCTGGACTGTATGGTGGGTGATTTAACTGCTCGAACTTGCACTCACGAATAGCCGCTTGTGCAACTCTGGACTTGTGCACAGGGGCATTATCATGCAAAAGAAGGACACCAGCAGCTAGCTTTCCCCTTCGTTTTTCTTTAATAACAACCCTTAATTGTTTAATGACATTGGCATAGTATTCTCCTGTAACTGAAGTACCAGCAGGCTTGTAATCTAAATATAATCCCTTTGGAGTCCCAAAACACCGTGGCCATCACCTTGCTGGCTGATGGTTGGGTATGAAATTTCTTAGGTGGGGGTGAGCCAGGGTGCTTCCATTGCATGGACTCTTTTTTAGTATCTGGGTCCCAGTGGTGAAGCCAAGTTTCATCTCCTGTTACAAGACAAGTGTGAAAGTCTTCTGGATTGGCATTGTACACTTCCAGAAGTTCTTGACTTGACTCAACCCTTTGCTGACGATCTTGCATGTTCAGGTTTCTGGGTATCCACCTGGCAGATACTTTTGACATGCCTAAATGTTCATGGATTATAAACACTTCCAATAGAAATACCAGATTCTGAAGCAAGTTCGGCAACTTTGATTCGGCGATTGTTTAGCACAAGTCTCTCAACACGGTCGATCATCTCCTGGCTGATGACATCAGCAGGGCGACCTGGCCTTGGGTCATTTTCTAAGAAGTCTCACCCACGTTTAAATTCTGCTGACCACTTTGGCACTGTGGAATACTTTGGGCTACTATCACCATACACATCAGCCATGCGCCAATGGATTTCTCTGGCCTTTGCACCCTCCTTAGTGAGGATCTTTATGACTGCTCTGAACTCAATATTCTGACTTTCCATTTTTGCCTATGGGTAAAGGTTTTCAAACAAAAAGTAAGAGCAAAAAATGTACTTGCTGACTGAATGGCTGTTATCATTCAACTGACAAAGGTTTACACTGCACAAAAATGAAAAAAGAAATTTTGTATTGTATAGAAAAATACCGAGTTCAACGAACTTATTGAACTACCCTCGTATGTACAACAAAAACTCTGTTTCATGTCTTGCGCCATGTCATGGTAGGGGCAGAAGACTCACTCTGACTGTCAAGTATATTTTCCAGGTTTCTTACATAGCTCCAGATATTTAGGATATCCACATTGCTATTTTTCTTGTTTCTCCACAAAAAAATATGTTGTGGGTACTCATTAGTAGCGCCTCGATGAGTACCACAACATATGTTTTTGTAGAGAAATATGTTTTCATAGAAAAATAAGATAAAACTATCAGTGCTTTTCTGCTGAAAAAGCACCAATTGGAGCTATGTTCTTAGGATGGCCCTAAATTATTAGATATTCATAAAATTACAATAATTTTGCCATTTCAGCTCAGAATTTAAATTAATTTGCTTCAAAATGGAGAGTTTATTAGAATTATTTTCAAATTAAGCATGCAAATAATGACAAACTACCAAAAACAGGTCTGGCAGTCCGCCTGTTAATAATTTGTCTCCCTATTATAATGAAAAAAGGGCCAGCTCGGCTAGTACCTCAGTTGGATGCAGTTCTGACTGGTAATCCAGTCGCAAGTTGGATTCCCATCTGGTCCGGCAACATTCTTTTATGGAGATTGATCATGAAATATTTTTACTATAATCATTCTCTTGTAATTGGCTGACAGTGCAGACCCAGATCAGATGCTGCAGAATGCACTCCACTGTTTGCAAATAGTTCAACCATTTTTCTCTCCAAATATCTAAATCACATAGCCTGAAATACCTAATCGAAATTAGAATCTTCCAATATATAATGTGGGGAGTTCGTTCAGTCTACAATGGGTTAATGCGCTTATCAGTACTGCAGCAGACAACCTTTTGATATTTTTTTTTTTTATTATTTATTTCAGAGAAAACAAGTAGTCAAACCTATGTTAAGCAAGCAAAATGGTGACCTTTAAATAAACACAGGTTATTTCTTAATAAAGGTGGCCATTAAGACAGGTTTGACTGTACTGTCATTTGTTTGTGTTGAGGTTGTACGGCCCAGTCAACCCAATGGGGTCATGTCGAGCGCGGTCAGTTTACCTAACACATGTTTACTGGGCAGGCTTAGTCCTCTAAGCGGTTAACCAGTATTGTGCACATTCTTTCGCCAGAAACTGACAACTGCCCTTCTTGAATCAGTGGAAGGGAGAGAATGAGCATAGAAAATAATTCATGATCAATCGCCATGAAAGAATTTTGCCGACCTTGGCAGGGTCGAACCCGCAACCTCCTGGTCTCCAGTCGGACTTGCATCCAATTTATGTGAATCGTATGCCAAGATTTATTTTCCCTGAAAGATAAAAAAAAAAATTTAGAATGTCGTCTGCTGAAAACTTGCTTAGCACTTTAAGTGTTAACCCTTGTCCTGCTGAACCCAGATATACCCTGCCTTTGCAAACAGTGTAGATCCAGATCAGTTGGCTTCTGAAGAAGCCAACTGATCTGGATCTGCAGTGTTTGTCATTCAGTATGTGAATTTACATCAACAGCCTGGATCAAGTAATCTGATTGGTGAAAATTGGAAGTGGGCGTGGTAATTTATTCAGCATGATAAGGGTTAAGTTATACAGAGATGATTGAAGCTTGGTCTTCAGGGTATATGTATATGCAGATGGCAAAGGCCCAGATCAGCCTCCAAATCTGCACAGTCTCATCAGGGCCTTCACCGTCACAGAATCATTGGATGTTCCATACTGTAACAACAGGATGATTTGAATCTGTGCTTTTCTGTGCATTTCTATATGCTTGAAGACTAGTCTTTAGCCTGGCACCACCTCACTGAGCCATATCATGAGATGACAGGACTTCCAGGCATGCCTTACTTACCCATAATATTGGAATAATTTAACTCCTTAACTTTGCATGCTGGGTAATTTTGCATGCTATTTTGTCATCTGTGGATTTTTTTTAAAAAAAGAGGGATGGAGGGAGAGAAAGAGTCAGAGAGAGAGAGAACAAGTAGTTAAAAAGTGGATATCTTAATATCCTAAATATAACAGAGATGACTTGAACTGTCAAGCTATGAGGGCATGTCAATAAATAACCAGCCTATCCCATTTCCAATGGACCGAGACGGTCACGATTTTCATGCTTTGTTTCAATATATGCTTTATACATGGGTACAAAATTGCACATGTATCGAGTCATTCTTTTATAAGATATTGAATGTCAAACATGGCTAGTGATGCAAAGGCATGCTTTTCATCTAAAGTTGAATACCGTACTGTAATTCGGTACTTGTATTTAAAAGGTAAAACAGGCAAGGAAATACACGGGGAGTTAGCCGATGTTTATGGGTCTTCTGCACCATCTTATGCTCAGGTTAAATTCTGGGTAGGGGAATTCGAACACGGCAGAACATTTTTAGAAGATGAAGCCAGGTCTGGACGCCCACTGGATGCCACCGACGAAGAAATGTGTAAGAAAGTTTGGGATCTGGTATACTCTGATAGGCAAATTCAGGTGGAAGAAATAGCGCAGGCATTAGGCATTTCACAAGGTAGCGTTTCAACAATCTTACATGATCGTTTAGGTATGCGCAAGCTAACAGCCCATTGGGTCCCCAAATCCCTTAGCGATGAGCAAATGACAACCAGAGCATCAGTATGCAGCGCCTTGTTGAAGCGTTTTAGGTCAAAACATGATTTTCTTTTACGTCTGGTGACTGTAGATCAGACTTGGGTTCATTATTATGAGCCACAGAATAAAGCTCACAGTCGTCAGTGGGTAGGGCCTGGGTCCCCGAGGCCAAAGAAGTTCAAGACACAACCATCTGCCTGCAAGGTGATGGCCACAGTATTTTGGGACGCAAAAGGCGTTATTATGTTGGACTTTTTACCCAAGAGAAGTACAATAACTGGAGTGTACTATGCAAATTTGTTAGACCAGCTGAGAACCTCTATCCATGAAAAACGCTGAGGTAAACTCTCTAAAGGTGTTTTGCTGCAACAGGACAATGCGAGAGTCCACACTTGCAAAGTTGCAATGGATGCTGTAGAGTGAAACGGGTATGAATTAATACCACATCCTGCCTATTCGCCTGACCTAGCTCCTAGCAACCTTCCTTTTCCCAAACTTGAAAAAGGATATCCGTGGACTTCATTTCCGCTCTGATGAAGAAGTCGTGACGGCAGTTGAGGAGTAGGTCAGTGGAAAGGACCCTGACTTTTTCAGTTCTGGGCTGATGGCACTTGAACACCGTTGGTCTAAGTGCATCACACCAGAGGGCAATTACATCGAAAAAGAAGAGGTGGATCTCAACCGAAATAAGTTAGGCTGGTAACTTATTGACTCACCCTTGTAAGTAGCGAGGATTCAGATCAGATTGTAATTAGATTATGAATAAGCCTTATTTTCTGCCAAAAAATGTAAGAAATATAGTTTCTCCAGCAGTATGCTAAAACTGTTCTAATCTTGGTTCACCACACATCTACTATATAACAATCAGTTAAAATCAATAGATTGAATCTAAATTATATCTCTTACAACTTGTCTATCTGGAAATCTAGAATGTTTACCATTAAATAATGACACCCTATAATAGAAGCATGATGTACTATTGCAGTATACTAATTTTGGAATCTAAATTACCATATTTATCATAAGTATTGGTACTGACTGGCCTCGGCAAATAGTGCAGACCCAGATCAGATGTCACAGAATTCAGCATCTAATCAGGATCTACACTGTTAACCACTCATCAAACAGTTTTTTGACACATCAAGATGTAAAATGGGCTTGTTCAAATTTTGGGACAATTATGGTAAGGACTTCAGGTGTCCCAAAATTTAGGGTAAATATGGTACACACGGTCATGTACCATAAGCCTTGCACTGGACACAGGGACCTTCAGGGCATCTATAAGCAAATGCAGTACATAGGTCTAGATAAGAGTGGGTATCAGGTAAATATTTTTCTTATTTCTCCACAAAAACCTATGTTGTGGATATTCATTAGAAGTGCCTTGGCGAGGCACTTCTAATGAGTACCCACAACAAGCGTTTTCATGGAGTAATAAGAAAAATGTCATTACTTTTGGATTGAAAAAAGCATCTTATCAAGAGCTATGGAAGCAGACAACTGTTTTCCCCAAAATAGGGTTTGACATTTCCTGCAAATTCTCTTCTTATGAGATATTATGCACAAAATGTCAAACCCTTCCTGTGGGGCATTTATGTACTTTAGACACAAGTCTAGTTTTGGTCTACATTTTGTTTTCTATGGATTTGTTTCACAAAACACTTCATGATGTGTCAAACAGTGTAAACTCTGATCAGAATGCTCCTTCAAGAGCACTCCAATCTGGGTCTATACTGTTTTGATAAGCCATTCTGTCAAAAGAAGTTGGTGTAATTTTAGGACTATTAACCCTTAAAACGCCAAGAAAACCTGCATCTGAAAATGTCGTCTGTTTATGTCTCTGCTGAATATTCTTGCAAACTTTTCAAACCTATTTTTGCATACAGGCAAACAGTGTGGACCCAGATCAGACTGCTCCTAAAGGAGCAGTCTGATCTGGGTCCACACTGTTTGCAAAAATGACTTTTAAAATCAGAAGCAGAGGACAAAGCAGATGACAATTGTAGTGATTTGCAGTTTAAGGGTTAATGTAACTACTGAGTTTGTAAGTGGACAATCAAAGCACAGATTGTATGACTGTTTTCTTACCCATCCCCACCACACCCTAACACAAACAGGCTGCCCCTAGTGATGACATCCAAGACAAACGCAGCAGTAAATGTCAATGTCAACTTGAATGTAAATTTAAACATTTGTGACATAGCATGCACGGGCGTAACACCATGGCGAAACGCTATATGCCCACTGCTGCCTATGCAGGGAGGGGCATAAATATATGGTGATAATTCCACCGTAAATGGTTAGGGCTCTGAAGTCTGAGTCAGTGGCATTGTGGGTTCCTTAAATAACAAAAGTTTGTTTATACATATATAAATGCAAACAATGGAGACATGAAATATGATGTGTTAGTACGCAGTCTGTTCTATGTCTGTTTCACTGTGCCCTAGTTAATTAGCACTTTAGTATCATTTCTGAATATTTCGGGTAAATATGATACATGCAGCGAGGTACCTTTTCTCTTTCCATTTCATATTCACTATGATTACATCAAAAGCCAAAGACAGGCTATTAACATTGATGCCATTTTGACAGACATTTTACATCAAATAAAATCTAATCATGCTGCAATTTACCATATTTACAATGAATATTTGGACAGACATGCCTGTGCAAACACTGTAGACAAATACTTATCCAGAAGATTGGGACAGATAGGTCTGAGCAAACAGTGTTGATCCAGTTTGTTCTAGATCTACACTGTTTGTCATGGAGCAGTCTGATCTGGGTATACACTGTTCACCATTTAGATAGACACGGTTTGCAATTTAGACAGGCATTTTACATGAAATCAAATCTCATTTTGCTGCAATCCATTATACCGTATTCGACCTAATTACAGCACTAAGCACTTAAGTTTTTCAGAAATTCCTGGAAAAAAATGTAGTAGAATATCTTGCTAACTAGAGCTTGTGTTAATGAAATACTATGCCCCCAACTTCTTGACCCTAACAATGCTTGCCCCAAATATTTTTAGATATCTTGCTTACAAGGTTAAAATGCAGAAATTTTCAAAGGGCTATGGCCCTTTAAAGAAAAAACATTCAGAATTTTTTTGAAAGTTAATCAGGTCATCTACTCATCATTCCCTATCAGCCTGTCAGGTTTCAAGGCAATAGCTTGAACAGTTTTCAAGATACATTGCTTAGAAGGTTAAAATGCTGAAACTTCCAAAGGGCCATAACTCAAGAAAATCAAAATTTTTCAAAAGTTCATCAGGTCATCTACTCATTATTCCCTATCAGGCTGTCAAGTTTCAAGGCAACAGCTTAAACTGTTTTTTGAAATATCTTGCTTACAAGCATAAAATGCCAAAAAACTTTTCAAAGGCCAATAACTAAAAAAAAATGGAATTTTTTTTCAAACATTAATCAGGTCATCTACTCATCATTCCCTATCAGCCTGTCAAGCTTCAAAGCTTTTTTTTTTTATGGCCTAAGATGAGAATTTCTGTGAAATTATCTTAAAATCTGGCAGTAGTTTAGGAGGAGATGTTGTTTAAAGCAACTGTTGACAGATTATGCCTTTCTTCTATTTTAAGCTCTGGTGGCCATCTTGTTTAGTGGAGCGGAATGAAAATAGCACTTTTGTTGAGGGCGATAAGATGAATATTTCTGTGAGATAATTTTGAATTCGAACCATTGGCTTAGGAGATGTTGTTTGAAGTTTTTTCTAGTTTTAGCTCTGGTGGCCATCTTGTTCAGTGGAGTGGAAAGAAAAAAGCAATTTTAAAGAGGGCAATAAGATGAACATTTCTGTGAAATTATTTTGAAATCTGGCCTGCGGTTTAGATGTCATTTAAAGCAATTGTTGACTAAGCCCTTTTTCTATTTTTAGCTCTGGTGGCCATCTTGTTCAGTGGAGCAGAATGAAAATAGCAATTTTTAAAGAGGGCAATAAGATGAATATTTCTGAATTTGAAATCTGGCCAGTGGTTTAGGAGGAGATGTCATTTAAAGCAACTGTTGACAGACGACACCAACAACACAGACCATGACGAGGACGACCAAGACAACTGAATGACCACAGATGGATTATGATTCTAATAGCTCAGCATGAGCACTTCATGCTCAGGTGAAGTAAAATTTGACCAAAAGTGAAATTCGGGTCTTAGGACTTTTCAGATATAATCAGTTTTATTAAAAAACATCAGAAACAGTTTATTTGTGTCGGCATAGCAACATAGGGGGTCAACCATGCAGCACTTCAGATATTCTGATTTTTCAACTAAAATGCTTCTTCTGAGTTAATTAATATCTCTGTATTTAGTTGTCTAGTGATACTGAAACTTCTATATGCAAAAACGAATGTTTTTGTATGCTAAATTAATGACATCTGAACAACCAATAATAACCCATGTTGAAAATATCCAATATTTAAGGTAGCAAGGCAAATTTCTGACGGGCGTAAAAAGACAGTCATCAGATTCTAAAGAGCTCGTTTTGGTGCTTTTACAAAATACTTGAGAATAAAACGGTATGAATAACCAAACAAAATATGCTTTTCTTAACCTATTGCATTAAAATATACTTTTTGCACTGGTAATAATTTTTTTTTTTTCTATTTTTTCAAAATGGAAATTGTGGATTTCTTGTATACTTCAGATAAGGTTATGCAATCAAACACTGAGTTACCAGTAATTTTAACACACAGGAATACATACCGGTCTGGAAATCCCACCAAAACATTTAAGAAACACAGTAGTTTACACATGGCCTAAGAAAACAAGAGGCCCACAAGCCACTGTTCACTCACCTGAGTGGCATAGCCACTGCAAATATGCAGATGTTATGCAACATTTTTCCAATCCTATCATTGCAACTAATGAAAGGATCATCATTTAAGCAGTTCTTAGTTTTGAAGAAGAATATATGGGCATGACAGGCAATGGATCGTGATCATCTGAACAAACTCTTTATCACATTTCAACAGTTGGATCAATGTGAAATTTGGTGGAAATTGGCTAAGTGGTTTCTGAAGTGTTGTTTAACAATATCATGATTTTATACATGGCAGGGGCAGGGAAATATAATAAACGTCAAAAAGATTGCATTTGGAAACAAAGAACTCCTACGGATTAGAAAATGGGAGTCTCGGTTTTACTGACTCTTGATAAGCAGTAATGAAGTTTGCTTCACTGTGGTTTTGGAGGCGCTGTCATTTAAAAAATTAATATTTTTAAATAAAATGTTGCCATGGCAACCAAACAAAACTGTCACTGGTCATAAAATACATAAATTGAGTAGACAATCATCCAATGATCATAACTGCCAAATATGATTCACATTACTTCAATGGTTATGGAGAAAATGCAACTTAACCATGTTCTCATATAAGTCTATGGGAGTTTTCTGTTGCCATGGCAACCAAACCAAGAGACAGATTGGCAGACTTTTATCTATTTTCAATTGCCCTTACCCATTTAACATTTGTACCAAATTAGAGTCCTACTGCTTCAGTGGTTTTGGAGTAGTCATTAAAAAAAAATCCTTTTTGCTTAAATTTAATGTTGCCATGGAAACCAAACAAAATAGCCACTGGTCATGAAATGCACAAATTGGGTAGACAATTATCAAATGATCATAACTGCCAAATATGGTTCACATCACTTCACTGCTTATGAAGAAAATGCAATTTAACCATTTTTCCATTATAAGTCTATGGGAGCTTTCTGTTGCCATGGCAACCAAACCAAGTGTAAGATCACTAGAATTTTAGCTATTCTGAATTCTCCTTACCCAAGCAACATCTGAACAAATAAGAGTCAAACTGCTTCAGTGGTTTTGGAGGAGATGTCATTTAAAAAAATCCTTTTTTATTTAATGTTGCCATGGCAACTAAACAAAATGGCCATTGGTAATAAAACACATAAACTGGGTAGACAATAATCCAATGATCATAAATGCCAAAAATGGTTCACATCACTTCAATAGTTATGGAGAAAATGCAATTTAACCATTTTCCCATTTGTAAGTCTATGGGAGCTTTCTGTTGCCATGGCAACCAAACCAAGAGACAGATCACCATAATTTTAGCTATTTTGAATTGTCCTTACCCAAGCAACATTTGTACAAAATTAGAGTCATACTGCTTCAGTAGTTTTGGAGGAGATGTCATTTAAAAAATTCCTTTTTTAAAATTCAATGTTGCCATGGCAACCAAACAAATTGGCCATTGGTCATGAAACATATAAATTGGGAAGACAATCATCCAATGATCATTACTGCCAAATATGGTTCACATCACTTTACTGGTTATGGAGGAAATGCAATTTAACCATTTTCCCATTATAAGTCTATGGGAGCTTTCTGTTGCCATTGCAACCAAACCAAGAGGCAGATCACCATAATTTTAGCTAATTTGAATTGGTCTTACCAAAGCAACATTTGTGCAAAATTAGAGTTATACTGCTTCAGTGGTTTTGGAGGAAAATCTAATGTTGCCATGGCAACCAAACAAAATGGTCATTGGTCATAAGACACACAAACTGGGAAGACAATCATCCAATGATCATAACTGCCAAATATGGTTCTCATCACCTTACTGGTTATGGAGAAAATGCAATTTAACCATTTTTCCATTACAAGTCTATGGGAGCTTTCTGTTGCAATGACAACCAAACTAAGAGGCAGACCACCTTAATTTTAGCTATTTTTAAAGGCCCCTAACCAAGCAACATTCTTAGTAAGTTAGGGACAAATCACTTCAGTGGCTTTGGAGGAGTTGTTGTTTGAAAGTGTTAATGGACAGACGGGACAACCGGACCAACAGACGGATAACCAAAAAGTGATCACTATAGCTCATCCTGAGCATAGCTCAGGTGAGCTAAAAAAATGTTATGTTTCTGATTTTCCCACCGACTGTCAAAAAAATGTGTCGACTAACTTTTTTTTTTTTTTTCGCACACGAAGAAAAAAAAATTAATCCTCAACCAACCCAGACAATCCCAGTTTTTACATAAGTTCGTTACATAATTTGTCCGTACCAGTTTTCAGATATTGTTGTCTTCATCATTGGTTTATTTATTTCCAATATGGCTGCACCCTTACAAGCCAAATCAAGGGTGCAGCCACATCTCGGCCTAAAATCCTGTTTAACACAGCGCCCCTTTATCATAGGTATTCAAAAACGGTCAAATATTTAGTGAAAAAAAAGGAGAGAGCAAAAAAAAACAAGAGGACCATGATGGTCCTATATCGCTCACCTGATCAAACAGATTTGCATATTTACTGTTGAAGTTTCAGCCAAGTTCACTGCTCTAGGATTTTTGTATAAACTTAATAGCACTAACCACCCCCACCCCCCTCCACCACACCCCCGGCCATGTTTTTTTACAAATCTTGACGACTTGAACTGAATCTTAAAAGAGGGTCACCAAAGGAACATTTCTGCCAAGTTATATTGAAATTGGTCCAGTGGTTTAAAAAGTTTTATATAGCTATAAAGCCCTACGCCCTAACGGCCATGTTTTTTGACGAATCATGAAAGCTTGAACAAACTTGGTAGAGGGTCACCAAAGGAACATTCCTGCCAAGTTATATTGAAATCTGTTCAGTGGTTTCTGACAAGAAGATTTTTAAAGTTTTCTATTTAGATATATAGGGAAAATAAGCCCCACCCCATGGCAGCCATGTTTTTTGACGAATCATGACTGCTTGTACAATCTTGATAGAGGTTCACCAAAGCAACATTCCAGCCAAGTAATATTGAAATCGGTCATGGGGTATGTGACAATAAGAATTTTAAAATTTTCTATGCAGATATAGACGAAAAATAAGCCCCGCCCACCTGGGGACCATGGTTTTTGACATATCATAAAGGCTTGAACAATCTTGGTAGAAGGTTACCAAAGCAACATTCCTGCCAAGTTACATTGAACTCAGTCCAACTATTTCTTACGAGAAGATTTTTAAAGTTTTCTATATAGATATATAGGGAAAATAAGCCCTGCCCCCTGGCGGCCATGTTTTTTGACGAATCCAAATGGCTTGAACAATCTTGGTAGAGCATCACCAAAGGAACATTTTTGCAAAATTATATTGAAATTGGTCCAGTGGTTTCGGACAAGAAGATCTTTAAACTTTTCTATATAGATATATAGGGAAAATAAGCCCCGCCCCCTGGCGGCCATGTTTTTTGACGAATCTAAATGGCTTGAACAATCTTCCTCGAGGATCACCAAAGGAACATTTTTGCAAAATTAAATTGAAATTGGTACAGTGGTTTCGGACAAGAAGATTTTTTAACTTTTCTATATAGATATATAGGGAAAATAAGCCCTGCCAGCTGGCGGCCATGTTTTTTGATGAATCCAAATGGCTTGAACAATCTTGGTAGAGGATAACCAAAGGAACATTTCAGCAAAATTATATTGAAATCGGTCCAGTGGTTTCTGACGAGAAGATTTTTTAAAGTTTAATATATAGATGTAAAGGGAAAATAAGCCCCGCCCCCTGGCGGCCATGTTTTTTGACGAATCCAAATGACTTCAACAATCTTGGTAGAGGATTACCAAAAGAACATTTCTGCAACATTACATTGAAATCGGTCTAGTGGTATCTGACAAGAAGATTTTTAAAGATTTCTATATAGATATATAGGGAAAATAAGCCCCGCCCACCTGGCGGCCATGTTTTTTGATGAATCCAAATGGCTTGAACAATCTTGGTAGAGGATTACCAAAGGAACATTTCTGCAAAATTATATTGAAATTGGTCCAGTGGTTTCTGACAAGAAGATATTTAAAGTTTTCTATATAGATATATAGGGAAAATAAGCCCTGCCCCCTGGCGGCCATGTTTTTTGACGAATCCAAATGGCTTGAACAATCTTGGTAGAGCATCACCAAAGGAACATTTTTGCAAAATTATATTGAAATTGGTCCAGTGGTTTCGGACAAGAAGATCTTTAAACTCTTCTATATAGATATATAGGGAAAATAAGCCCCGCCCCCTGGCGGCCATGTTTTTTGACGAATCCAAATGGCCTGAACAATCTTCCTCGAGGATCACCAAAGGAACATTTTTGCAAAATTATATTGAAATCGGTCGTGTGGTTTCGGACAAGAAGATTTTTAAACTTTTCTATATAGATATATAGGGAAAATAAGCCCTGCCCCCTGGCGGCCATGTTTTTTGACGAATCCAAATGGCTTGAACAATCTTGGTAGAGGATAACCAAAGGAATATTTCTGCAAAATTATATTGAAATCGGTCCAGTGGTTTCTGACAAGAAGATTTTTTAAAGTTTTCTATATAGATGTAAAGGGAAAATAAGCCCCGCCCACCTGGCGGCCATGTTTTTTGACGAATCCAAATGTCTTCAACAATCTTGGTAGAGGATCACCAAAGGAACATTTCTGCAAAATTATATTGAAATAGGTCTAGTGGTATCTGACAAGAAGATTTTTAAAGATTTCTATATAGATATATAGGGAAAATAAGCCCCACCCCCTGGTGGCCATGTTTTTTGATGAATCCAAATGGCTTGAACAATCTTGGTAGAGAATTACCAAAGGAACATTTTTGCAAAATTATATTGAAATCGGTCCAGTGGTTTCTGACAAGAAGATTTTTAAAGTTTTCTATTTAGATGTATAGGGAAAATAAGCCCCGCCCCCTGGCGGCCATGTTTTTTGACGAATCCAAATGTCTTGAACAATCTTGGTAGAGGATCACCAAAGAAACATTTCTGCAAAATTCTATTGAAGTCGGTCTAGTGGTTTCTGACAAGAAGATTTTTAAAGTTTTCTATACAGATATATAGGGAAAATAAGCCCCGCCCCCTGGCGGCCATGTTTTTTGACAAATCCAAAAGGCTTGAACAATCTTGGTAGAGGATCACCAAAGGAACATTTCTGCAAAATTATATTGAAACTGGTCCAGTGGTTTCTGACGAGAAGATTTTTAAAGTTTTCTATATAGATATATAGGGAAAATAAGCCCCGCCCCCTGGCGGCCATGTTTTTTGACGAATCCAAATGACTCGAACAATCTTGGTAGAGAATCACCAAAGAAACATTTCTGCAAAATTATATTGAAATCGGTCTAGTGGTTTCTGACAAGAAGATTTTTAAAGTTTTCTATACAGATATATAGGGAAAATAAGCCCCGCCCCCTGGTGGCCATGTTTTTTGACGAATCCAAAAGGCTTGAACAATCTTGGTAGAGGATCACCAAAGGAACATTTCTGCAAAATTATATTGAAATCGGTACAGTGGTTTCTGACAAGAAGATTTTTAAAGTTTTCTATATAGATATGTAGGGAAAATAAGCCCCGCCCCCTGGCGGCCATGTTTTTTGACGAATCCAAATGGCTTGAACAATCTTGGTAGAAGATCACCAAAGGAACATTTCTGCCAAATTTTATTGAAATCGGTCCAGTGGTTTCTGATGAGAAGATTTTTTGAGTTTTTAGTTAAAAAATCTATTTTTAGCTCCTGTGACCTAGATATGCAATGGACTGGAACCATTTGAACAACTTTGAAAGAGGATCAACCAAGGATCATTCCTGTGAAATTTGGTCAAAATCCAATCAGTGGTTTAGGAGGAGATGTTGTTTAAAGATTGTGAACGGACGGACGGACAGACGGACGACGACGACGACGGACGGTGAGTGATCACAATACCTCACCTTGAGCCTTCGGCTCAGGTGAGCTAAAAAGTTACCGACCTACTGACCTTATGGCAAATTGGGGATGAAATCCGAAACAAAACATTTATTTTTTTAGGCCTATTGTATATGAAAAATATAAGAAACTGTTGATCTTTCAATAGATTTTCATTGCTGATTCTGAACCCATCAAAACAGCGAGGCCACAAAATTTGTCAAAGTAATCTGCGATGCTTATCCTACATTATTTCTGCCTTATGCAGTGCAAAAACTACTTCATCAATTCTCATGAAATTTTCATTGTAAAGTCAGTGGATGTTGGTCATTTCAGCATTTCAGCATGTTCCATGAGGGACTAGGTAGAGGATAGAGAAGGATAGGGAGTGGAGCAGACATTGATCCCCCAGCCACTGTATAATCTAAACAAGACCTCAACATACATGCTATAAGGTGTGGACTAAATTCTGTGAGATAAGGCAAAATTTTAAGGGAGATTTGACAAAATTCTGTGAGATTTTCTTAAATATCACTTTGAAGCTCCCCCAATATAGTCTAAAGTCTTTTTTTATGTAAGAAGCTTATGAAAACTACAGTGTGTGATTTATGTTTATTTATAAAATCTGTTGTAAAATGGTCTGAAAATTCTGCGAGATTTGAATTTTTTATGGGAATTGCCTTCCAGATGGGCCAAATTCTGAGATTTTATCTCACAGTGTGGCATCTATGCCTCAATATGCTTCACATGAACTTTACATTTCATCATAGACTAACTTTCAATCTTTCAAAACACAAAACTAGAATTGAGAAACTAATCAATGTGCTCTTTTCTTCCTCTATGAAGTCTGTTGATTCAACTGCCACTGCTGCAGGAAAACAATTTAGTTACTTAAACAATACATGTTTAACATCTATCTCCAGGGATTTTCCTACATTACTGCCAATCAGATTCATAGCTCTGGATAAGGTGCCTTTTTTCCATCAAAAAGTATTTAAATTTCCCTTAATTTTCCATAAAAAAACATATGTTGCGGGTACTCATTAGAAGTGCCTCGTTGAGGCACTTCTAATGAGTATCCACAACATATGTTTTCATGGAAAAATAAGAAAAATATTTGCTGGATACCCTCTTATCTAGAGCTGAGCTGATCAAGTTAGCTGGGTAACTATGCACAATGTCAGTTACAAGTGCAGATCAGCTTACACTCATTCTTCTCCCTAAGTCAGAATCGAATCTCAGACCAGTCTGCACAAATGCCTTTATGTCTCTGTTATATCAATACAAAGCTTTTCTACACCCCAAGCTCAATTGATGTGCAAGACATGAAAATAGGCCTTAAGCCAAATGCAAACAGCAAATGCCCAGATCAGCCTACATATCCACTCAGTATGATCAGGGACTTTGCTGTCTGCTGATCTGATTCTGCGAGCAGGAAACGAAGGTCCTGATCAGAATGCATGAAAGTGCAGGCTGACCTCGGCCTCCTTGATCAGTATATAGCTTAACCCAAGTAGCTTAGAATAAGCTCTTGCTTAACTGTATACACCATAAGTATTCAGCCAGACAGGCCTGAGCAAACAGTGTAGACCCAGATGAGATGTTGCAGAATGTGGCATCTCATCAGGGCCTACACTGTTTGCCACTCATCCAGCAATCTTTAGACACAACAACGGGTAGTAAATTGTACTTGTTCAAATTTTAGAACAAGCATGGTCAGGAAATGAGGTGTCCGAATACTTAGGATAAATACGGTACATCTTGAAGAACGGTGAAATTGTAGCAGACAACATTCTAATAAAGATTTTTATTATTTTTCAGAGAAAATAAGACTAGATATTTAATGTGAATTGTCTGCATGGCAGACAATTCACATGAAATATCAAGTCTTATCTTATCTAAAAAAATAGAAAAAGAAAAAAAAAAACATATTGTTGTCTGCTGCAGTTGTGACTGGCACTTTAAGGGTTAAAGATCCTTTTCTTGTTTTGCTCATAAAGTGATTTGTGATGATACCACAAAATAACATTCTGCCATAAAAATCCATTCCACGGATGAAGTTTTACAAGAATATTCAAATGAAGTTTTCACCAGTTTCTGACAAATGTTCATGAATATGTCAAATTTAGCATGTCAAATTTAGCGAACATAAATGAAATTCACCAGAACTCACATCAATTTATGTTATGCTATAATTATCCTAAATTTTGTAATTTCTCTAAATATTCTGAGGACAAAATGACAATACTGTTCTTATTTTCAACCAAAAAAAAGAAGTCTGACAATTTTGATAAAACATCAAACCATATATTCAGTGAAAAATAAAACAAGAATTCCATGGAAGGTGGTTATAGATTAATAAAAATTTTGTGTAAAGCATGACAAAGTCATTGGACCATATATAAAGGTCATGGCCACAAAACAATACCACAGTGGAAGAGTCCCTGGTTTGGGAGGAAGAGTATGCCAAGACTGATGACTGTGTTATATGGTTAATCAGAAATGGAACTTAATGTTAACCCTCGTCCTGCTGAACCCGGATATACCCTGCCTTTGCAAACAGTGTAGATCCAGATCAGTTGGCTTCTGAAGAAGCCAACTGATCTGGATCTGCACTGTTTGACATTCAGTATGTGAATTTGTATCAACAATCTGGATCAATTAATCTGATTGGCTGAAAATTAGAAGTGGGTGTGGCATCTTAATTTATTCAGCAGGACAAGGGTTAAGGTTGATGTAAACAATAGCAAAGTCATTAGACCATGAAATATAGGTCAGGGTCAAAAAATGATAATGCAATGTTTGAGTCCCTGTTAGAAGTGATGTTAAAAATGTCTTGTAATCTTGACAGTGCATGATAACGTGAACCTGATCATGAATTATTACCTCTAAATGATGGAACTTTTCTTTGTGATAACGTGAAACCGATCATGAATTATTACCTCTAATTGATGGAACTTTTCTTTATCCTGGTCCACTTTCTTATTAGCTTGGTTCACCATTTCCTGGAGTTCTCCTTCTCTTACTGTAACAAACAATGTTGTATCATCAGCACAAAAATTTAGGGAACTGAATACACTTGGTAGATTTTCCATGTTTTACAAGGGAGACAACTTTCTCTTTGCTTTCTTGCAGACCTGTTGAAGTTTTAGGAGAAATATGGTAAGGGAATTAAAGTGTTTGAGTGCTCAGTGTAAATATGGTTGCTCATCAATTTACCATTATCCTGAACTGACTGAAATGCTGCTGTTGATCGGATATCATTTTTTAAATATTTTGTATGATTTATTTATTTTTTTTAATAAGAAAATCATTACTCTTTTTTACAGAAACTTTTTGCACAAAGTAATTCAATCTTACCTTCGGCTTTGTGACATTTCTCAGCTAGATCAAAATTTAACCTGAAAAATAAGATGACAAAATCTTACAAGATTATAAAGAGGTTCATTCCAAATTATACCTACTGTGTGATTTTAACAGTTAGGACTGAAAAAGCCATTGCAAACAGTGTAGACCCTGACTAAATGGAGCAGTTTGATCAGTGTCTGCATAGTTTGCTATTCATCACCATATTTTAGACAAATCCTATGGCAAAACTGATCTCTACAATTTTTAGGATAAGTATGGTGAGAAGTACCGTAATATACGTAAGTATTGGGACAGGAAAAAATAATTAAATTTCTGGCTGTCCCAATACTTAGAAACACGAAAATTAATTATTTTATTAGGTGTCCCAATACTTACGTCTCGTAGTTGAAAATGGCACCGATTAATGATGAGAATGTGTCATATTTGTGTTCATTGTTTAGTGTATTTTCGGACCACTGTCTCGTTATGTTTGTTTGTTTGTTTGATTTGGGCTTAACGTCGCTTTCAACCTTTTTCAGTCATATCGCGACGGTGTCTGGATGTGGCAGGGAGCTCAATGCTCACTTTTAGAGTGCTGCCTCACTGAAATATCACGCCCCAGACACTTTGACATGATATTCCACCCAGTCACATTATACTGACACTGAGCTGACCAGTTCTAGCTCTACTTTCTTAATGCTGAGCGCCAAGCGAAAGAGCAGCTAGTACCATTTTTAAAGTCTTTGGTATGACCCGGCCGGGGATCGAACCCGCAACCTACCGGTCACAAAGCGGACGCTCTACCACTGAGCCACTGTGCCGGTACCACTGTCTCGTTAACCTAATCTATTGTTAATATTGAATAAACAGATTAGCACTCATTGTTTTGATTTAAAATCCCCTCGTTTATCTATCATGTGTTGAAAGCGTCCAAGTGAAAAAAAAAAAATCATATACTGCTTCCCCACTTTGTTGGTTAATTGCGCATAACCGATACCGCAAATGCGAGGAACAATCTACCTGTTCTGATGACGTTATTATTGGGGTTCGTCTCAACGATGTTTTGGGGTCATCTCAACAGTGTTTTAGTGTTCCCCCAACGCTGTTTTGCATTAAATCGTTATCGGTAAACAATTCTGTCGAATTTCTTTTTATTATTATTACCGGTATTTATTCAGTTTTTTTTTTTTTGTGTTTGTTTGTTTTTTTTTTTTTTGTAGAACTTTATTGATGCACTCGAGTTGCAAATTAAAACATGGTGTGTCACGTGACAACCACAAAATGGCGACGCATCCAGACTGATGCAAACGCATGTGCGTTTTTGTTTTTGCAGATTTCTTGAATAACTTTCATATTAATATTCTCAAAGAAATGTTTTACTTATTTTCTACTTTCTAACCAGCCTGCAGTAGGAACCCCCCTGTTGTATGCTTAGATGTAAAATATTGCGTGACATCGCTTGTACACAAAACAAAACACAAACCGAGAAAACAGTTTACCCTGTTAAATAGATCATTTTTTTCACCTAAATGCACTGTCCCAATTCATATGGTACAAAAAATTACTGAAAATTTTAGCGATTTTTGATATGTCCCAATTCTTAGGATGACGAAAAATAATTATTTTTACGAATTGTAAGGGTGTCCCAATACTTTAGGTGTCCCAATACTTAGGTATATTACGGTATATTTAGAATATATATGGAATATCCAAATATTTAGGGTAACTACAGTAATCTATTTCCATTCTCTTCCATGTGTAGGCTGTATGCAGATTGACTCTTACACGATATACAAAACAGAAAACAGACCAGAGCTAGTCTGATCAAGATCAGTGTTGTCTACCCATGCATTCTGATCCACTATGGCAAAGAATTATCATAGTGTCCAAGTACAACGCCTCTTATCTCCTCAACCACAATACTGTGTTGTGAATAGAAATCTACCGAGGAAATACCCCGTTGTGCTTAACAGGACTGGAAATCATGCAGACACAAAGGTGCCTAAACTGGACAAACCGGATTTATTCTTTCCCCGCCTAAAATATCAAATATAGGGGAATTCATGCAACCTCTGTTCATTAACCTGTAATTGTGAATCAAATCTGAAACCAGATTCTATACTATCCGAAAAATGTATTGCGACACCTATTTGTTATGCCTTTCATTTTATAAATATTCAAATTATGGTGAATTGCTTTGTGGTTTTGGAAACAGCATTCATATCTGAATAAATATGTATCAACATTTTTGTGAGGAATATGGCTGCTTAAGAATAGCGATATCGGATATTGGGTAAGGGTACCTGTTCAAAAATTGCACTTTTACCATGTTAGCAGATCGATGCTACATCTTGATGGGAAATCACATTAAAAACCCACAAGCTTTCGATAAAAATCATTTGCTTTACTTGATTCCGAAAAGCAAGTACTCTGAAAAATGAAAACAAATTCAAAAGAATATCACAAAAGGTTCGTTTCCATGGTTTCAAACCCATGTAAAGCTACTGCTTTGAATGTTTTTCAGTCCAAACTCAGTACCTGGTGTGGTCTCCGTTACAGTGTATACAAACGGCATTTACCACGAGATCTCATTGTTAACCACATAACATACTCAGCATCTGGTATGGCCTCTGTTATGGTCTATACAAGTGTTCACACGAGATCTCATACTGTTAATCACATTCCGTACAGTTCTCTGAGATATTGCCTGCCACTCCTGACTTAATGCTTGCTCCAGCTGCTGATGAGTGCGGATACCTGGGTGTCTCTCGTAAGTTCTCTTCCCTAACTCGTCCCACAGCTGCTCTATGGGTGAGAGATCCAGCGATCTTGCTGGCCAGGGTAGAGTCTGTAGTCCCTGCTGCTGGATGTAATCCATGACAATCCTGGCCTGATGAGGATGTGCATTATCATCTTGAAACGTTAGTCCAGTCAGCAACAAGAGGCTGTACAGTTGGGATAAGCATTGCGTCACGGTATTTCAATGCCGTCATGTTTCTCTGAACAATGTGAGTCAGTCTTGTGGTTGTAACTCACAGCCGACCAAACCAAAACACTGCCTCCGCCGTATCTGTCATGTTCTGCTATAGTTACAGGAACATAACGCTCGCAGACTCTCCTCCATACACGTTTACGCCGGTTGTAGAAATCAATGTTGAAACACCATTCGTCTGACCAAAGGATGTTGCCCCACTGATTCCTTCTCCAACGGCGATGATGATGGCACCAAGCGAGCCTCTCCTGCTTGTGGTGGGGAGTCAGCTTGTTCCTCAGGCAAGGTCTACCAGGCCTGATGCCAGCAGATTTAAGTCTAACATACCAATAATGCGGGCCCTTACTTCAACTGACATGCTTCGTCCAGGCATTTTAAATTGACTTTTCTGAGATCATTTGCGAAAAAATGTCGGCTATAAAACAACCAGGTTATACAGTGACCAAATGACAAGGTTAGAAAGAAACAGAATATTACGAGTACCAAACAGTTCTGCTATGGCCATTACAAGCACTCTGTATGCTGCACTCTGTATGCCACTCAATCACAACATATCCAATTGAGCACAACCGATCCCCTATCCCCTCAATCACAAAGTTTGATAAAAATCTGGGCCCAGTTGTTCAAAACTAACAATGTTAAATAAGGCATATCAAATATGGCATATATGCTAATATTTTTGCTGTAAAAATGTGAGTAGCTTTTGCACAAGATTTGCAAAAGCTACTCACATTTTTTCAGAAAAAATACCTGTGAATTAGATATTGTACTTACTAGAACAGTTAACATTTGACCACTAACAAGCTTATTAAGCTAACAATGCTTTGAACAACTGGGCCCTGATTTTCTTGGCTAACAAATACAAATGGAATATAGTTTCATTGGTAAAAAATGTTAACCTTACAGCCCTTTTAAGTTATGGTGATGGATGAGATCATTTATACTGGACAACTTCAGGAATGTGTATCCAATTTGTTAGCATATCATCAAAATGACAAAATACAGACTACCCTTGTTCCAGGACAAAGCGGATTTCTGCCATGAAACATAGAATCTGGTTTCAAATTTGATTCACAATTACTGGAAAATAAACAGAGGGTTGCATGACATTATAATCCTCTATTTCTTTAAACATTGGCAACATTAATTCAAAGATACGATCAAAAATCATTTCATTTTCGATCCAGCTCAAGAACAGGGACTAACTGAAATTTAACAGGCTGTCAGATGCCACATTTTATGACTGTATTAATACCATAAATCAATTTATTAAACCTTTCTTGGATAATGAAATGGTGTATTTTTGAGGAATATGGAGCCTTTAAGATTATGAAATGGCAAACAGTGTAGACCCTGATCAGACTGCTCCTCTGGGTCTACACTGTTTGCAAATGCCATTTTTATCAGGAACTTTGGTACACGAAATTTTAGGACATTTATCATATCTGTCTCATCATCATTTGAATTCTTGTTAAATGACATGTCAATCCTTGTTGGTCATTTTGTGTCATCTCCCAAACAAAGGGAGAAAAAGGAAAATGGAGCTAGCAGAGGAGACAAGATACAGAGAAGGATGACGGAAAATGTGAATGGCGATACTGGAACAGAAGAAATACTACCAACGTTCAGACATCATATGTGAAAGTTCAGCCTGATTTATGGTAAATGTCCTAAAATTTGGAACACTTTATTCCATTTTTTTTGGCTTAAATTTTGCTTTTTATGCATTAAATCTTGTCTCTTAAAATGCTTAGAGGAGTGGCAAAAAGTGATGACCCTGATCAGACTGCTCCTTCAGGAGCAGTTTGATCTGGGTCTGCACTGTTTGCATATGGCATTTTGTCTGAAACTTTGGCGTTCATAATTTTACTTCACTTAGTCATACTTACCTGTTCACAACGTTACAAGTGTATTCGTCCCCCGACTTAACATTGATCAACCCGCAGCGCTTGAGCGATCCAGATCAAAACCTCTGAACAACACTGATTAAGCGCATGCGTACTTCAGTTTATCTTCCGGCGTGAAACAGAAACGTTGACGCATATGAAGTTTTTGCAGTTTAGAAGACTTGTATTTTATTTTATTTTCTTTAGTTTTAGTTTATTGTTGGTTAGAGATAAGGTTTTCAGTTTCCTGTATCTTTCCATGGCGGAGAAAATTCTGAAAAGTGTTTCTCCAGCTGATTTTCAGCATGATATTGACTTGCTGGGCAGTGATGATGACGTGGCAAGTGTACACGTGGTAAATCCGACGGATTCGTCGGCACAAGAAAAAAAATCTTCAAAGAAGTCTTCATCGAGTAAGTCTCGTTCTGTGTCAAGTAAACCTAAGAAAGAATCAGTGGACAAGTGGATGGATTCTTTGGAAAAAAGACTAGATGAAAAATTTGACTCAATTTTACAACTTGTGCAGTCTTTGAAGTCACAGAAGCAACAGGACACTGAAGGCTTGGCCGGTCAGATACCTGTTTCAGTTGCACATGATGACCACGCTTTAGGGGTGCGTGGACCTGTTAGTGAGGTATGCGGTCCCTCGGGGATGCGGAGACCTCTCATTTCTCTGGAAAATGAAGTAGATAGAGAATTTGGAATTCCATCTTTGGACATTCCACAGGATTTGTTATCATTAAAACCAGGTCAGAGGGAGAAAGACTCTTTAGGGTTATTATCAGAGGACGGGGATGCAAAGTCTTCAAAGAGTTCAAACTCTGTAAACACAGATATAGATAATAAGAAATCACAGTTTTGTCAGTATTTGTCAGATAAACCATCAGATAAAACACAGGCTTTTCTCACAGAATTATTTGGAGATGATGCAGGAGCTAAGAAATTATATGACAATGGCATTTGTCTTGATCAGTCACAACTTGACGTTTTATCTAAATCATGGCGTTGTGAAAATCCGGAAAAGTTATCTGCATACAAAGATGAGTACAGAAGTTGTTTTCCTGTTCATGAATCATCTGAAGCTATATTACAGATTCCATCTTTAGATGATTTGCTTGAACCTATGTTGTGCAAAAGACATGGTAGTAAAACGGTAAAAAGTTGGGGTAAGAATCGTCAGTTAGCTTCTCAAACTTTAAAGTCTATTGAAGCTATAGCATATCAAGATCAGCTTTCTGCTAGATATGGTTTAATTTCTGTGGCTTACATGCAACAGGCCTTAAGAAATCTACTGAATAATTTACAGTCAGAAAAATTGAACATTGACAGTACAGTTCAGTCAGTACGGGATATTTTTGCCATGTCTACTAAGGGACTTGATCAAGTGGGACGGAAATACGAAGGAAAGCTGCAGCTTCTGATCCAGGGTTAAATAACTTGAAAGAGGTGCAAGCCAAAGTTATGTACTTACCATTATCTGGTGACCCAGTATTTGGTAAGGGATTAGAAGAATGTCTAAAGAAGCGTAAAGAACAAAATGAACAGTTATCTGACTTGGTTCCAGATTTTTTGGATTCTAAAACAGACAGTTTGAGAAAGAGAAAAGCATCTGTTGATAATAGAAACTCATGGAACAGCAAGCGCTCACATTATGATTCATCAAAGTCATCTTTTAAGCCAAGGTACACTGGCTCTTTTCAGTCAAATTACAGTGACTACAAGAAATTCAACAACTATGATTCCAAGGGGAAGAGTTCCAAAGACACAAATAGCTCCTTTCGGTTCTCAAATAAGAGAAAGAATTGACTCACAGATAAAGTTTTTACAACAGTGTCCGCAGATTCCTGTTGGGGGTCATCTCAGATTTTTTCTAAACAGTTGGAAAGAAATCACCAACGATCAGTGGGTCTTATCGGTCATAGCAGAAGGCTACAAACTGGAATTTATGAGAGAACCACCACAAACAGGAGTAAAAGAAACTTCAGTCCCGAAAAACAGTTTAAATATATTAAATGCAGAGGTGGAAGAATTATTAAGAAAAGATGCTATAGAGACGGTTCCAATGAACGAAATTCAAGCCGGTTTCTACAGCACCTTTTTCCTGGTACCAAAAAAGAATGTGAAAATGCGACCGGTGTTAAATCTGAGACCTCTCAACAAGTATCAGCAGAAAAATCATTTCAAAATTGATACTATGTCAAAAGTCCTAAACCTGGTGAAACCAAAAGATTGGGCAATTTCTCTCGACTTGACCGAGGCTTATCTACATATCCCATTGTTTCCAAAACACAGGAAGTATCTTCGTTTCTGCATAGCAGGCCAGTGTTTTCAGTGGAAATGCCTTTGCTTCGGGCCCACGTCAGCTCCTCGAGTCTTCACAAAAATTGTATCAGAGGTAGCGGCACATTTACGGGCTCAGAATATCCGTCTGGCTTCATACCTGGACAACTGGCTAGCAGTGTACCAGATACGCAGGCAACTTCTTCAAGACAGAGAAAAATGTCTAAATCTTTTGATATCACTAGGCTTTATAATCAACAAAGAAAAGTCAGAGCTAATTCCAAAACAACAAATCACATACATAGGGGGGTTATTTCTTTTCGACCAAGAAATAGTCACTCCAACTCCAGACAGAATAAGGAAGTTAGAATCAGCAGTGAAGAATATTTATCAAGGTCACAATCAAGCAAAAGATTTTCTTCACCTTCTGGGTATAATAGCATCATGTTTGGAATTGATTCCAAATGCTCGCCTTTATATGAGGCCCATCCAACTACATCTTTGTTTCTGGAAACCATCATCACTAGATCTAGAAATACGCATTCCAGTTACTCAACATCTAAAATCACATCTTCAGTAGTGGTTAAATTCAGTAAACACCATGAGGGGCAGATCTTTACATCAGCAGCAAACAAATATAACCATAACGACCAATGCTTCAAAAATCGGCTATGGGGGTCATGTAGGCAAGCATTTCATTCAGGGCACATGGTCAGAATCCCAAAAGAAACAACATATAAACTACCTGGAGTTGGAGGCAGTGTTCCTTACTCTAAAACACTTTCTTCCGGTATTGAAAAACCACAATGTCTTAGTCAGATGCGACAATACAACAGTGGTCCAGTATATAAACAAACAAGGGGGAACAAAATCACCACATCTGTGTTTCAGAACATGGGATCTATGGGATTTTGCCATAGAAAACTAGAAAACAACATTCAGATCAAAGCAGCACATATTTTAGGCATAAAAAACAAGTTAGCGGATCAGTTGTCGAGAAACAGAATAGTTGCCACAGAATGGACATTACACAGACCAATAGTGGATCAGATTTTTCATCTGTGAGGTCATCCTCTCATAGACCTCTTTGCATCCATTCAGAATCGCCAGGCACAGATTTTCTGTTCTTGGATTCCACATCCTCAAGCCTTAGTATTGGTGCACTGACAATTTCTTGGGAGGGAATGTTTGCGTATGCATATCCTCCCATCTGCTTGATCCCAAAAGTTCTGCAACATATGTCACAGTTTCATTGTCAGATAATATTAATTGCACCCAAATGGCCACGCAGACATTGGTATACAGATTTGCTACAACTTCTGATGGATTGTCCGAGGAAGTTACCTCCCTTGCCAAACCTAATCATCAGCCCAACACAGCGATAAATCATCCAAATCCAGAAGTTTTCAGTCTGCATGCCTGGCTTCTATCGACAAAAGCTTCCAAGCGAAAGGCTTTTCTAGCAAGTCTAGAAAACTCCTATCAGCCTCTTGGAGGTCAGGTACGCAGAAAAAATACTCCAGTAAATTTAACAGATTCTGTAGCTGGTCTAGTGCGGGGAAAATTGATCCCTATTCGGCTTCTTTAGTACAAGTAGCAGATTTTTTAACAGACTTATTTCATGCAGGTTTGCAGTATAGATAGCTGGCTGGCTACAGGTCTATGTTATCTGCGGTTTTGCAACCAACAGGGAATGTTCCAGTGGGACAACATCCATATATCATTAGGTTACTAAAAGGGGTTTTCAATTCCAGACCTCCTACTGTCAGAATTTTACCAGAATGGGATCTACAGTTAGTCCTTGACATGATACAAAAACATCCTTTTGAGCCGATGGGGAAAGCTTCATTAAAATTTACGACTTTCAAAACTATTTTCCTCATGGCCATTTCCACTTTCAGGAGATGTGGAGATTTACAGTCCTTACAACTTGGTGAAGGATCAGTTTGTGTTCAGAAAAAGGGTGTCACATTTAAACGTCATGGTTTAGCAAAACAAGACAGAGAAAGTCATTATGGTTCCAAAATATTTGTTTGGGCCTTTTCAGAGAACAGCCGTTTAGACCCCAAACGAGCTTTATATTTTTATCTAAAGAAAACAGAGTTTTTAAGAGTCAAAGCAGATGGAACTAGGGAGAAGAAAATTTTTCTAGCGCTCAACAAACCTCATCAACCAGTATCTTCACAGACGATTTCAAACTGGATAGTTCAGACAATTAAAATGGCATATGAGGGAAAAAAAGTAAACTTTAAAGCACACTCTACTAGAGCAATGGGTCCATCTTGGGCTCTTTATAATGGTGCATGCATGAAGTCTATTTTGGAAGCAGCTGATTGGAGCACAGAGTCAACTTTTGTGAAAATTTACCTGAGAAATGTGGACACTAAGGTTTTAAAACAGTAAAGGGAATTATCATTCCAGCGGGTTGCCAATAGAGGAAACCTTTGTTTTTATCCGTGAATGTTTGTGTTGAAGTTTTACGGCCCAGTCAACCCTATGGGATCATGTCGAGCGCGGTCAGTTTACCTAACCACACATTTACTGGGCAGGCTTAGTCCTCTAAGCGGTTCACCAGTATTGTGCACATTCTTTCGCCAGAAACTGACAACTGCCCTTCTTGAATCAGTGGAAGGGAGAGAATGACCGTAGAAAATATTTCATGATCAATCTCCACGAAAGAATGTTGCCGACCTCGGCGGGGGTTGAACCCATGACCTCCTGGTCTCCAGTCGGACGGCGCATCCAACTGAGCCACCGAGGCCTATCCGTGAAACATGTTTATTTTGGAGATAGTATATCTGTAAATAGGGACATGAAAAGATGATACTTTGACATAAGAAATGTCTAAAGAAGGAAAATGTTATATATATATATAAGTGAGTTGCAAGAAGAGATATTGTTATAGGGACAGAAAGGAGAGGAAATTTCCTTTACACCGCCCTCATCAGTGGGATTGCTTTGGGAATCTTAAAGAATACACTTGTAACGTTGTGAACAGGTAAGTATGACGAAGTGAAGTAAAATTGGAAAATTTTGTAATCAAGTTACAATTTTAAGAACGAGTCATACTTACCTGTCATACCTCCCACCAGCCACCCCAAAGGAAATTTAACTAACTATAGGTAGGGCAACGTTTCAGTTTCCCGCCTATATAAACTGAAGTACGCATGCGCTTAATCAGTGTTATTCAGAGGTTTTGATCTGGATCGCTCAAGCGCTGCGGGTTGGTCAACGTTAAGTCGGGGGACGAATACACTTGTGACGTTGTGAACAGGTAAGTATGACTCGTTCTTAAAATTGTAACTTAATAATCTTGTCAATTACTGCATAAATTCTGAGACCCATCAGTTTAGTGCTTTCACTGTTAATGATATACCTTGAAGGTCCATCAAAAACCTAAGTATGGGACAAACAGGTCTGAGCAAACAGTGTAGACCCAGATCAGATGACATAATATGGCATCTGATCTGAGTAGACACTGTTTGCCATTCATCAAGCAGTTTTTACGCACATCCACTGGTGATAAGATGATCATTTTTTTTTTTTTCTTTTTTTTTTTTGCACAAGTGTATACCACATTTACCATATGTATTCAGACAGATAGGCAAACAGTGTAGACCCAGATGAGACCCAGCTGAGGTGTCCAAACATTTAGGGTAAATAATTATTGTAAGGAAATAATGAGTCCCAACATTTAGGAAAAGTACTGTAATGCTGGTTTAACACTTAGTATGCTGGGTAAAAATTTCAGAGGACAACATTTTAAAATATTCTGTGTTGTCTGCATGAAGAAACTTTCGATCCTTGGCTATCCAAAATGCACCCGGTGAAGATTTTGATCAGACTGTTTACTTTAAGCAACTAGGGTACCTATGGTAGGCTCAGAAAGCTTCTCTATAAGCATCATAGCCTGTGTAGAAAGAAACAAATTAAAACACAACAAGAATGGTTATTAAAAAGGAGTACACTGGGATTCCCAAATGAATGCTCATCTTGAATAATTTTTCCCATTCTCTTTGGTAATTATATTAAGATGCAACTTAATTGTAGAGGTATCAGAACAGCATCCCCAAGAGTATGTGAAGTTTTACAATGAAATGATCCAGCCAGTTAAGAAGAATTTGTTGATAATTTTAGGATAATTTTTCTTATTTCTCTATAAAAACATATGTTGTGGGTACACATTAGAAGCACCTTGCTGAGGCGCTTCTAATAGGTACCCACAACATATGCTTTTATGAAGCCTTGGAGAAAATTATCCCAGAATTATCATCAAAACACCTCCTCTAAACATCTCTTCTGTGAGCTAACAAAATAAAGGATGATCAAGTTCTGAAATTGATTTTGTTTGCAAAGTTTTTCAACAGATTTCTTAGCAGATGCGACTGCACCAGACAAAGAGACAAATAGCTTATAGACCAGAATGTGAAACAATGTGAGCCTTGGGTGCTTACGGCCAAGGTCCAGGACGACCAGTCTATGTATTTACACAGTCTGATCAGGGCTTTGGTTTCCTGCTTAAAGAATCTGTGGATATTGCAGAATATACACCACAAACTCTCAAAACCACTACTACTGGGATCCAAAGCAAACTAGATTGCGCAGTCAATAGCACGCCATCCTAAAATCCCAACGCTCCGTGCTAATGCTGATAATAGCATGACGGATGGACTGAAAAATAATGTTGCTCTCACAAAGCTCTAAACAGTTGTGAAGACCGAGATCAGATGCTGCAGAAGGTGGTGTCTGATCAATGGCTATACTCTTTGCCACTCATCCAGGAGATTTTAGACACATGAACATGTAGTAAATTGGACTTGTGTAGACTTTAGGAAAAGAATAGTAAGGAACTAAGGCGTGTTTTATTTAACCCTAGTCCTGCTGAACCAGGATATGCCCTGCTTTTGTAAACAGTGTAAATCAAGATCAGTTGGCTTCTGTAGAAGCCAACTGATCTCGATCTGCACTGTTTGCCATTCGGTGTAGTATTTGAATTTGTATCAACAATCCGGATCAAGTAATCTGATTGGCTGAAAATCAGAAGTGGACGTGGTATCTCAATTTATTCAGCAGGACAAGAGTTAAGAACACTGAAATTAAAGAGGACATAAAACTCTAAAATAATTTTTTTTAAATATAAACTATTTATTATTAGATATAAAGTTACAATATATGCAAAGCTGATCAATAACTTAACACTTCTCTTGCTAAACACTATATGCCCTGTCTTAGCAAATAGTGTAGCTCCAGACCAGTTGGCTTCTGAAGAAGCCAACTGATCTGGATCTGCACTGTTTGCCATACAGTATGTGAATTTATATCAATAATCTGGATCAAGGAATCTGATTGGCTGACAATTAGAAATGGGCATGGCAATTTATTCAGCATGACAAGAGTTAATAAACAAGAGGCCCACGGGCCACGGGTCGCTCACCTGAGTGACATAGCCACTGCAGATATGCAGATGTTATGCAACATTTTTCCAATCCTGTCATCGCAACTAATGAAAAGATCATCATTTAAGCAGTTCTTTATTTTGAAGAAGAAGATATATGGCATGCCAGTCAATTGAGGGTGATCATTTGAACAAACTCTAAATGGCAGCCAGTTTGGATTTACGATCGGCACGATTTTAGCTATTTCTGATCTACAAGTCACCCCAATGCTTCCTACCAAGTTTCGAGTCAACTGGCCTTTCAGTTCAGGAGAAGAGGCGAAAAATAGATTTTCAAGATGGCTGCCATGGCGGCCATCTTGGATATCCGATTGGCACAATTTTAGCTATTTTTGATCTACAAGTCACCCCGATGCTTCCTACCAAGTTTGGAGTCAACTGGCCTTTCGGTTCAGGAGAAGAAGCGAAAAATAGATTTTCAAGATGGCTGCCATGGCGGCCATATTGGATTTCCGATAGGCACAATTTTAGCTATTTTTGATCTATAAGTCACTCCAATGCCTCCTACCAAGTTTGGGGTCAATTGGCTTTTGGGTTTAGGAGTAAAAGCGAAAAGAAATTTTCAAGATGGCGGCCATGGTGGCCATCTTGGATTTCCGATCGGCACAATTTTAGCTATTTATGATCTACAAGTCATCCTGATGCTTCCTAGCAAGTTTGGAGTCAATTGGCCTTTTGGTTCAGGAGAAGAAGCAAATGGCGGCCATCTTGGATTTCCCATCGGCATGATTTTAGCTACTTTTGATCTACAAGTCACCCTGATGCTTCCTAGCAAGTTTGGAGTCAATTGGCCTTTCGGTTCAGGAGAAGAAGCGAACATAGATTTTCAAGATGGCGGCCATGGTGGCCATCTTGGATTTCCGATCGGCACGATTTTTGCTATTTTTGATCTACAAGTCACCCTGATGCTTCCTAGCAAGTTTGGAGTCAACTGGCCTTTCGGTTCAGGAGAAGAAGCGAAAAATAGATTTTCAAGATGGCGGCCATGGCGGCCATCTTGGATTTCCGATCGGCATGATTTTAGCTATTTATGATCTACAAGTCATCCTGATGCTTCCTAGCAAGTTTGGAGTCAATTGGCCTTTCGGTTCAGGAGAAGAAGAAAAAATAGATTTTCAAGATGGCCGCCATTTCCGATCGGCAAGATTTTAGCTACTTTTGATCTACAAGTCACCCTGATGCTTCCTAGCAAGTTTGGAGTCAATTGGCCTTTCGGTTCAGGAGAAGAAGCGAAAAATAGATTTTCAAGATGGCGGCCATGGCTGCCATCTTGGATTTCCGATCGGCACGATTTTAGGTATTTTTGATCTACAAGTCACCCTGATGCTTCCTAGCAAGTTTGGAGTCAACTGGCCTTTCGGTCCAGGAGAAGAAGCGAAAAATAGATTTTAAAGATGGCGGCCATGGCGGCCATCTTGGATTTCCGATCGGCATGATTTTAGCTATTTTTGATCTGCAAGTCACCCTGATGCTTCCTAGCAAGTTTGGAGTCAATTGGCCTTTCGGTTCAGGAGAAGAAGCGAAAAATAGATTTTCAAGATGGCGGCCATGGCTGCCATCTTGGATTTCCGATCGGCACGATTTTAGGTATTTTTGATCTACAAGTCACCCTGATGCTTCCTAGCAAGTTTGGAGTCAACTGGCCTTTCGGTCCAGGAGAAGAAGCGAAAAATAGATTTTAAAGATGGCGGCCATGGCGGCCACCTTGGATTTCCGATCGGCATGATTTTAGCTATTTTTGATCTGCAAGTCACCCTGATGGTTCCTAGCAAGTTTGGAGTCAATTGGCCTTTCGGTTCAGGAGAAGAAGCGAAAAATAGATTTTCAAGATGGTGGCCATGGCGGCCATCTTGGATTTCCGATCGGAACGATTTTAGCTATTTTTGATCTACAAATCACCCCGATGCTTCCTACCAAGTATCAAGTCAATTGGCCGAGGGGTGTAGGAGGAGTAGGCTTTTAAAGCAATTGTTGACGCCGCACGATGGACGACGGACGACGCACGACGGACGACGGACATTGACTGACCACAATAGCTCACCATGAGCACTTCGTGCTCAGGTGAGCTAATAAGGTTTTGGTACAATGAGTGTTTTACCCCCTGCTTTAAAACTTAATGCTGAAATGCCTACGTATTTGCAAAGCTTAACCCTTGTAATGCTGAACCCGAATATACCCTGCCTTTGCAAACAAGCCATCGGTGTTCGAGCTTTTGAGGTTTAACTGTAGTGTAGACTCAGAGCAGACATCACAGAATGTGACTCTAGCAGCTGATTCACATGAAATGTCATGTCTAATATTTGCCCTGAAGAAATGATAAAAATTTTTTTTGAAGACCACCTGCTACAATTTTACTAAGTGCTTTAAGGGTCAATAATTTAGACAAGAGGCCCACGGGCCACGGGTCGCTCACCTGAGTGACATAGCCACTGCAGATATGCAGATGTTATGCAACATTTTTCCAATCCTGTCATCGCAACTAATGAAAAGATATTCATTTAAGCAGTTCTTTATTTTGAAGAAGAAGATATATGGCATGCCAGTCAATTGAGGGTGATCATTTGAACAAACTCTAAATGACAGCCAGCTTGGATTTACGATCGGCACGATTTTAGCTATTTCTGATCTACAATTCACCCCAATGCTTCCTACCAAGTTTCGAGTCAACTGGCCTTTCAGTTCAGGAGAAGAGGCGAAAAATAGATTTTCAAGATGGCTGCCATGGCGGCCATCTTGGATATCCGATTGGCACAATTTTAGCTATTTTTGATCTACAAGTCACCCCGATGCTTCCTACCAAGTTTGGAGTCAACTGGCCTTTCGGTTCAGGAGAAGAAGCGAAAAATAGATTTTCAAGATGGCTGCCATGGCGGCCATATTGGATTTCCGATAGGCACAATTTTAGCTATTTTTGATCTATAAGTCACTCCAATGCCTCCTACCAAGTTTGGGGTCAATTGGCTTTTGGGTTTAGGAGTAAAAGCGAAAAATAGATTTTCAAGATGGCGGCCATGGCGGCCATCTTGGATTTCCGATCGGCACGATTTTAGCTATTTTTGATCTACAAGTCACCCTGATGCTTCCTAGCAAGTTTGGAGTCAACTGGCCTTTCGGTTCAGGAGAAGAAGCGAAAAATAGATTTTCAAGATGGCGGCCATGGAGGCCATCTTGGATTTCCGATCGGCACGATTTTAGCTATTTATGATCTACAAGTCATCCTGATGCTTCCTAGCAAGTTTGGAGTCAATTGGCCTTTCGGTTCAGGAGAAGAAGAAAAAATAGATTTTCAAGATGGCCGCCATGGCGGCCATCTTGGATTTCCGATCGGCAAGATTTTAGCTACTTTTGATCTACAAGTCACCCTGATGCTTCCTAGCAAGTTTGGAGTCAATTGGCCTTTCGGTTCAGGAGAAGAAGCGAAAAATAGATTTTCAAGATGGCGGCCATGGTGGCCATCTTGGATTTCCGATCGGCACGATTTTAGCTATTTTTGATCTACAAGTCACCCTGATGCTTCCTAGCAAGTTTGGAGTCAACTGGCCTTTCGGTTCAGGAGAAGAAGTGAAAAATAGATTTTCAAGATGCCGGCCATGGCGGCCATCTTGGATTTCCGATCGGCATGATTTTAGCTATTTTTGATCTACAAGTCACCCTGATGGTTCCTAGCAAGTTTGGAGTCAATTGGCCTTTCGGTTCAGGAGAAGAAACGAAAAATAGATTTTCAAGATGGTGGCCATGGCGGCCATCTTGGATTTCCGATCGGAACGATTTTAGCTATTTTTGATCTACAAATAACCCCGATGCTTCCTACCAAGTATCAAGTCAATTGGCCGAGGGGTGTAGGAGGAGTAGGCTTTTAAAGCAATTGTTGACGCCGCACAACGGACGACGGACGACGCACGACGGACATTGACTGACCACAATAGCTCACCATGAGCACTTCGTGCTCAGGTGAGCTAATAAGGTTTTGGTACAATGAGTGTTTTACCCCCTGCTTTAAAGCTTAATGCTGAAATGCCTACGTATTTGCAATGCTTAACCCTTGTAATGCTGAACCCGAATATACCCTGCCTTTGCAAACAAGCCATCGGTGTTCGAGCTTTTGAGGTTTAACTGTAGTGTAGACTCAGAGCAGACATCACAGAATGTGACTCTAGCAGCTGATTCACATGAAATGTCATGTCTAATATTTGCCCTGAAGAAATGATAAAAAAATTTTTTGAAGACCACCTGCTACAATTTTACTAAGTGCTTTAAGGGTCAATAATTTAGACAAGAGGCCCACGGGCCACGGGTCGCTCACCTGAGTGACATAGCCACTGCAGATATGCAGATGTTATGCAACATTTTTCCAATCCTGTCATCGCAACTAATGAAAAGATATTCATTTAAGCAGTTCTTTATTTTGAAGAAGAAGATATATGGCATGCCAGTCAATTGAGGGTGATCATTTGAACAAACTCTAAATGGCAGCCAGCTTGGATTTACGATCGGCACGATTTTAGCTATTTCTGATCTACAAGTCACCCCAATGCTTCCTACCAAGTTTCGAGTCAACTGGCCTTTCTGTTCAGGAGAAGAGGCGAAAAATAGATTTTCAAGATGGCTGCCATGGCGGCCATCTTGGATATCCGATTGGCACAATTTTAGCTATTTTTGATCTACAAGTCACCCCGATGCTTCCTACCAAGTTTGGAGTCAACTGGCCTTTCGGTTCAGGAGAAGAAGCGAAAAATAGATTTTCAAGATGGCTGCCATGGCGGCCATATTGGATTTCCGATAGGCACAATTTTAGCTATTTTTGATCTATAAGTCACTCCAATGCCTCCTACCAAGTTTGGGGTCAATTGGCTTTTGGGTTTAGGAGTAAAAGCGAAAAATAGATTTTCAAGATGGCGGCCATGGCGGCCATCTTGGATTTCCGATCAGCACGATTTTAGCTATTTATGATCTACAAGTCATCCTGATGCTTCCTAGCAAGTTTGGAGTCAATTGGCCTTTCGGTTCAGGAGAAGAAGCAAATGGCGGCCATCTTGGATTTCCCATCGGCATGATTTTAGCTACTTTTGATCTACAAGTCACCCTGATGCTTCCTAGCAAGTTTGGAGTCAATTGGCCTTTCGGTTCAGGAGAAGAAGCGAAAAATAGATTTTCAAGATGGCGGCCATGGCGGCCATCTTGGATTTCCGATCGGACGATTTTAGCTATTTTTGATCTACAAGTCACCCTGACGCTTCCTAGCAAGTTTGGAGTCAACTGGCCTTTCGGTTCAGGAGAAGAAGCGAAAAATAGATTTTCAAGATGGCGGCCATGGCGGCCATCTTGGATTTCCGATCGGCACGATTTTAGCTATTTATGATCTACAAGTCGTCCTGATGCTTCCTAGCAAGTTTGGAGTCAATTGGCCTTTCGGTTCAGGAGAAGAAGAAAAAATAGATTTTCAAGATGGCGGCCATGGCGGCCATCTTGGATTTCCGATCGGCAAGATTTTAGCTACTTTTGATCTACAAGTCACCCTGATGCTTCCTAGCAAGTTTGGAGTCAACTGGCCTTTTGGTTCAGGAGAAGAAGCGAAAAATAGATTTTCAAGATGGCGGCCATGGCGGCCATCTTGGATTTCCGATCGGCATGATTTTAGCTATTTTTGATCTACAAGTCACCCTGATGGTTCCTAGCAAGTTTGGAGTCAATTGGCCTTTCGGTTCAGGAGAAGAAGCGAAAAATAGATTTTCAAGATGGTGGCCATGGCGGCCATCTTGGATTTCCGATCGGAACGATTTTAGCTATTTTTGATCTACAAGTCACCCCGATGCTTCCTACCAAGTATCAAGTCAATTGGCCCAGGGGTGTAGGAGGAGTAGGCTTTTAAAGCAATTGTTGACGCCGCACGACGGACGACGGACATTGACTGACCACAACAGCTCACCATGAGCACTTCGTGCTCAGGTGAGCTAACAAGAGAGCCATGATGGCCCTGTAACGCACATCCAAGTATCACAGCACTTAGAGAACCTGACCTAGAAATGATCATGGCAAACAATCTGACAATGATTCATGATGATTATATTAACAAGTAAGACAATGTAGCATGCCTAATGGACTGTGAAATATTTGTCAAGGTCAAATATGGATGATTGCACTCAAGAGGCCATGCTAAGATGTATGCATGTGCTAAGTATCACTGGCTGTAGGACCAACAGCTACTAAGAAACTAACCTAAATGCAAAAAAAATTGCACTGTGAAATATAGGTTGAGGTCAAATATGGATGACTGCATTCAAGAGACCAAGCTAAGATGTATGCAAGTGCTAAGTATCACTGCTGTAGAACCAACAGTTACTGAAAAAAACTGACCTAAACTGAAAAAGATAAGAAAGTCACTGGACCATGAAATATAGGTCATAAAAGACCCAGTTCCAAACTTGACCTAGAAATCATTGTGACAAACATTCTGAGCAAGATTCATGATGATTACTTCAAACATGTGACCTCCAGGTTGTTAACAAGGTTTTCCTGTGATATGGCCTGGTGACCTAGTTTTTGACCCCAAGTATCCGGTTTCAAATCTGACCTAGAAATCATCAAGGCAAACATTTTGAGCAAGATTCATGATGATTACTTTAAAATTGTGACCTCCAGACTGTTGACAAGGTTTTCCTTTGATTTGGCCCAGTATCCTAGTTTCTGACCCCAAGTAACCCAGTTTTAAACTTGACCAAACAGCAAGACAAATATTTTGAGCAATATTCATTACTTGAAAATGTGACCTCTGGAGTGTTAACAAGGTTTTCCTTTGATTTGGCCTGGTGACCTAGATTTTGACCCCAAGTGACCCAGTTTCAAACCTGACCTAGAAATCATCAGGAAAAACATTTTGAGCAAGATTCATGATGATTACATTAAAAATGTGACCTCTACACAGTTTAACAAGATTTTCCTTTAATTTGACCTGGTGACGTTTGGTTTTTACCCCAAGTAACCTAGTTTCAAACTTGACCTAGATTTGCCTAGGGGCAAACATTCTGAGCAAGGTTCGTTAAGTTTGGGTCAAAACTGTGACCTCTAGAGTATTTACAAACTAATTGTTGGTGACGTACAATGCACTGTGCAGGATGGATGACAGAGAGAGGGTGATCAAAATAAAAATTGTGTTAATTCTTGTTGAGAGTTAACAAAAATTTCCCCCTTATAATCCCAAACCACAGATTCACATCTGATAAATTTCGAGTTGCAAAAAGCAAGTTTTGAGTTGCAAAAAGCAATTTTCTAGTTGACAAAAGCGAATATCGAGTTTAAAATACAAGTTTTGAGTTGCATAAGGCAAGTTTTGAGTGTATAAGAGCGAGTTTTGAGTTTATAAAAGCGAGATTTGACTTGACAAAAGCATGTTTTGAGTTGATAAAAACAAGTTAAAAAAAAAAAAGTATTTAAGTTGATGCAGTTATTAAAAAAATAATAATAATAAACAAGAGGCCCACGGGCCACGGGTCGCTCACCTGAGTGACATAGCCACTGCAGATATGCAGATGTTATGCAACATTTTCCAATCCTGTCATCGCAACTAATGAAAAGATCATCATTTAAGCAGTTCTTTATTTTGAAGAAGAAGATATATGGCATGCCAGTCAATTGAGCATGATCATCTGAACAAACTCTAAATGGCAGCCAACTAGGATTTACGATCGGCATGATTTCAGCTATTTTTGATCTACAAGTCACCCCAATGCTTCCTACCAAGTTTCGAGTCAACTGGCCTTTCAGTTCAGGAGAAGAGGCGAAAAAATAGATTTTCAAGATGGCTGCCCTTGCAGCCATCTTGGATATCCTATTGTCACGATTTTAGCTATTTTTGATCTACAAGTCACCCCAATGTCTCCTACGAAGTTTGGAGTCAATTGGCCTTTCGGTGCAGGAGAAGAAGCTAAATATAGATTTTCAAGATGGCGGCCATGGTGGCCATCTGGGATTTCTGATCAGAACGATTTTAGCTATATTTGTTCTACAAGTCACTCTGATGCTTCCTACTAAGTTTCGAGTCAAGTGACTTTTGGGTTTAGGAGAAGAAGCTAAAAATAGATTTTCAAGATAGCCACCAAGGCGGCCATCTTGGATTTACGATCGGCATGATTTTAGGTTTTTTTTATCTACAAGTCACCCAAATGCTTCCTACCAAGTTTCGAGTCAACTAGCCTTTCGGTTCAGGAGAAGAAGCGAAAAATAGATTTTCAAGATGGCTGCCATGGCGCTCATCCTGGTTTTACAATCGGCATGATTTTAGCTATTTTTGATCTACAAGTCACCCCGATGCTTCCTACCATGTTTGGAGTCAACTGGCCTTTCGGTTCAGGAGAAGCGAAAAATAGATTTTCAAGACGGCTGCCATGGCGGCCATCTTGGATTTCCGATAGGCACCATTTTAGCTATTTTTGATCTATAAGTCACCCCAATGCCTCCTACCAAGTTTGGAGTCAATTGGCTTTTGGGTTTAGGAGTAGAAGCGAAAAATATATTTTCAAGATAGCGGCCATGGCGGCCATCTTGGATTTCCGATCGGCACGATTTTAGCTATTTTTGATCTACAAGTCATCCTGATGCTTCCTAGCAAGTTTGGAGTCAATTGGCCTTTCGGTTCAGGAGAAGAAGCAAAAAATAGATTTTCAAGATGGCCGCCAAGGCGGCCATCTTGGATTTCCAATCGGCAGGATTTTAGCTACTTTTGATCTACAAGTCACCCTGATGCTTCCTAGCAAGTTTGGAGTCAATTGGCCTTTCGGTTCAGGAGAAGAAGCGAAAAATAGATTTTCAAGATGGTGGCCATGGCGGCCATCTTGGATTTTCGATCAGCACGATTTTAGCTATTTTTGATCTACAAGTCACCCTGATGCTTCCTAGCAAGTTTGGAGTCAATTGGCCTTTCGGTTCAGGAGAAGAAGCGAAAAATAGATTTTCAAGATGGCGGCCATGGCGGCCATCTTGGATTTCCGATCGGCAAGATTTTAGCTATTTTTGATCTACATGTCACCCTGATGCTTCCTAGCAAGTTTGGAGTCAATTGGCCTTTCGGTTCAGGAGAAGAAGCGAAAAATAGATTTTCAAGATGGCGGCCATGGCAGCCATCTTGGATTTCCGATCGGCACGATTTTAGCTATTTTTGATCTACAAGTCACCCCGATGCTTCCTACCAAGTATCAAGTCAATTGGCCCAGGGGTGTAGGAGGAGTAGGCTTTTAAAGCAATTGTTGACGCCGCACGACGCACGATGGACGACGCACGACGGACGACGGATATTGACTGACCACAATAGCTCACCATGAGCACTTCGTGCTCAGGTGAGCTAACAAAATGAACTGGGTTTTGAGGTCAGTAGATCGTTCATTTGCAATTTCATCTTTTTTTTCTTATGATATGTTTATCTTTATTTTTTTATTTTACTTCTTTTCTTGACTTATCAAGAAATTGTTAGAAATAAACAATGTTTATGATAAAAAGAAATTACCAGCATAGATCTGTGCACTTAATTGGTAGTCAGCGTGACAACTAGTCGACTTTAATTGTTGTTTGCATTTAGCCCGGAGTATTGAGTTGATAATTTCACATGTCAGTTAAGAAAATGACACTGAGAAGGTGATAATTATGAGTCATACAAAAGAAATAACTAATTTATTATCATCATCATAAATTTGTCCTATTTCCACTCGTAACCTGCCGAGTTCAGCCATTTTCAACTCAATCCTAGTGAAATATGACACGCATTTGCACCTGGGAACTTAGTCAATAATGCATGGAAAAGTTCTGCATGTGGTTGATTGACAAATGCTGGATCTTGCATATCAATGGTCCTTTTCAGGGCCGCCAACTTCTCAAGAAAGAAAACCTTTAATGTCAGTTAGCACTACCGTAGCATTACCATAAATTCTGCCTGTTTCTGTTTGTAACCTGCCAAGAGTTCGGCCATTTTTAACTCGATCCTAGTGAAATATGACTTTTTTTGTGCCTGGGAACTTAGTCAATAATGATGGAATGGTACTGCGTGTTCTACGTAGGAACAACGTTTTTTTTTTTCACAAAATCTTGCAAAAATTTGGTGTGTGTAATATGCGGGTGCGAGTAATACACAGCGAAATTCGGTATACATGGTATAACTTGACTTTTTTTCTTTTTCGGTAGACCTCTCAGCTCCTCATTTTCAGTTGATAGCTCAACTCCTCATTTTACAAATGTTTGTAGTGGAATGTTAACAAGGATTTACCATTATGCAGATGTCAAGGTCGATCCTGCCGGTCTACCAGAAAATAAAAAATCTATATTTATGCAATGATAATTAAAACCAAAAGACCTAAGAATAGCCTGTGACAGGAACAAAGTGAAGGTGTTTGTTTGTTTCTCTGTTTTTCCAAATAAGTTTGCTTCTACCTTTCATATATTATGACTCGAAAGTTCATTTTTCAACACAAAACTTTTTTTTTTTCAACTTGAAACTTGCTTTTTTTTTTTTCAATTTGAAACTCTCTTTTTCTACTCCAAATTTGCTTTTTTTCAACTCAAAACTGGCTTTTTCACAACTTGCTTTTCTTAACTTGAATCTCGATTTTCAACTCAAAACTCAACACTTTGAAAAAAAGAACTCCTCCAAACCACTCCTCAATATCAATGCCTATGCAAAGGTTCAAGAAAATTCATAAAAATTACTGTTAGAGATCGGAAATAAAGCACTGATGGACATTCACGCATCAAACATAATAACCTGCCTCTATAATGAAACTATTGCTCCAGCAGGGATTGTTTGGTGGCCAACTTTTGCAGTAACTTATCATTTCCTCTCTAACTGAAATTAGCAGCTCACATTAGAGTGATATTGTTCTTGCTGTTTTTGTTATTTTGTTCTTTTATTGTTTTTTGTTGTTGTTCTTTTTTTCTCCAGAAAATAGATCATGAAATATCAAGCTCTGTTTTCAGAGAAAATTAAGAAAAATATTAAAATGTCATCTGATATTTAAATTCAACAGGTTAAAGGTTAAGATCAATGATTCCATTGTAGAGAACAAGTTTCTTTATGTTGTATAATATTTCCCTCTCAAGACGCAAATGTAATTTGCAACGTAACTTCGACCATTTATCGTCTGATGATTTATCGACTCTGGTGATGGTAGTAATGGATTACTTGAACTGCCAACGCTGGACCTTAATCTTTGGTACACTATTGGTGAAATCATTTGAAGACAAACAAGCATTTTTTTTTACTTTCCCTAGAAAATAGGGTTTGACATTTCATGAGAATCATTTCCTAAGGAGATGATTTACATGAGCTGTCAAGCCCTATTTTATGGAAAAAAAAAAATGACAAAAATATTTTAAAGTATCGTCAGCTAACATTTAAACTTGGTGTTTTAAAGGTTAACTCAATATCTCTGCCTGAATTATCACCAGAAATGAGACATTTTATTACTTCAACCAAGACTAATAGGTTAAAATGTTTCACAATAACCTTATTTTGGTCCAAGAGAAAGCTGGACTGTTGTTGTAAATCACAATCAAGGCCCATTTTAAGGGAAAAACCAACATTTTTTTCTCCATGAGCCTCATCATGCAAAATGTCCCTTTGAATGATGACCAAAATCGACCATTGCGCAGAATGCTCCTTTGAATGATGACCATGGCTGACCATTAAGCAAAATGCTCCTTTGAGCAGTGACCATGGTTGTCCATTGTGCAAAATGCCACTTTGAATGATGATCATGTTTGATAATTGTGCAAAATGCCCCTTTAAATAATGACCATGGTTGACCATTGTACAAAATGACTATTCGAATGATAACGAAAGTTGTCCATTGAGCAATATGCCCCTTTGGATGATAACCATGGTTGACCATTGTGCAAAATGCCCCTTTGCATGATGAACATGTTTGACCATTGTGCAAAAAGACTTTTTGAATGATAACCATGGTTGACCATTGTACAAAATGCCCCTTTGAATGATGACCACGTCTGACCATTGTGCAAAATGCCCCTTTGAATGACAACCATGTTTGATCATTGTTTTAATGCTCCTTTGAATGATGACCATGATCAACCATTGTGCAAAAGGCTCCTTTGTATGTGAACCATGGTTGACCATCGTGTATAACGTCCCTTTGAATGACCATAGTTGACCATTATGCAAAATGCTCCTTTAAATGATAACCATGGTTGATCATTGTGCAAAATGCCCCTTTGAATGATGACCACGTCTGACCATTGTGCAAAATGATTCTTTAAATGATAACCATGGTTGACCATTATGTAAAATGCCCCTTTGAATGATGATCAAGTTTGACCACTCTGCAAAAAGACTCTTTGAATAATGACCATGGTTGGCCATCATGTAAAATGCCCCTTTGAATGACCACGGTGGACCATTGTGCAAAATGCCCCCTTGAATGCTGACCATGGCTGACCATTGTGCAAAGTGACTCTTTGAATGATGACCATTGACTATCATGCAAAATGTCCCTTTGAATAATTACCATGGTGGATCATTGTGCTAAATGATCCTTTGAATGATGACCGTGGCTGATCACTGTGCAAAAGGCCCCTTTGAATAATGACCATGATTGACCATTGGTCAAAATGCCACTTTGAATGATGATAAAGGTTTTGTTTGTTTTTTTTTAAAAAATCATTGGAAAACTTGTAATACAATATCCACCTGATAATGGCAACACTTTAAAGGAATTAAGGTATGCAGAGGACTTCACAATGCGTGTACTTAATGATGCTTATGCATTTTTTTTTATATTTTCTTTATTAAGGCACAAGTTGTTGGTATTTCAAGCAATTCACATGAGTACCAACAACATATGTTTTAGAAAGAAGTAGATAAAAGAACACTGGCTGTAATCCGAAGACTCAGAAATTGGTTGGGTGTATGATTTGTCTACCTGCCTTGCATATGATTCACATGAAATGCCAAGACTATTTTCTCCAAAAAATACAATGTCTAGTGTAGTTTTGATTGCTGATTTAACGTTAACAATACCTGAATAAAATTTTCTAGTTTTCAGGTATATTTATAAAGCCTGTCCAAGCTGTGGTTTGCTTGGAGGGAAAGCCTTGAAGACACAAATTTTCCATCATTTATCTATTAAAGGCATTATCATTAACACTTAGCATGCTGGGTAAAACTTTCAGCAGAAGAAATTTTTGAAATATTTTTTTCCTATTTTTCCCAGAAAATAGGCTTTGAAATAATACTTTATGGAGACAATTTGCATGTCAAAGCCTATTTTCTGGAAAAAATAAGAAAAATATTATCAATTTTCTGTCAGATGAATTTGCCCATGCAGTGGTAATGGTTAAATGGCAAAATTGCAAAACAATCAAATCAAAATTCTACAATACTTACATTTACAAATCATGTACATGCTGTATAATAAATTAAGATGATGGTTTGAGAAGCCTAGGAAAAAAATGGTGAAAATATGACATGGTTGAACAGACAAAATTTCTAAGTAGACAAATGGGCCAAACTGTGCTAACAATAACTGGATCAAAGTTCAGCAGCTTTTAGGTACATGTACAGATCATGTCCAGACTGATTTAATTTGGAGTTGGGAGTTTTACGGCCCAGTCAACACTGTTATTGTCATGTTGAAATGGTCAGTTAACCTACTCACAGTTTTCTGGGCAGCAGATCCTCCAAGTGGCTAAAAAAATATATGCACATACTTTCGCCAGTAACTGACAACTGCCCTCAGTGGAATGGAGAGAATGACCTTAGAAATGATTTCAAGATCAATCTCCACAACAGTTATGTGGCCAAGCTGGGATTCAAACTTGTGACCCCTGGATCTGTAGTCAGACACACTAGCAACTGCACTATGGAGCCCAGGACCCAGTTATTTAAAACTAACATCTAATGATGTCATTTGTTAATGTATTGTTAAAACTTTAATCATTAAAAATGGCATATATGCTATTATTTTTGCTGGAAAAAATATGAGTAGCTTTTGCAAAAGCTACTCACATTTTTTCAGCAAAAATACCTGTGAATTAGTTATTGTACTTACTAGAACCATTAAAAGTTTCACCACTAATCAGCTTGTTAAGCTAATGATGCTTTGAACAACTGGGCCCAGCTTAGGTTAGTTAAAAGCTAACACCTTAACAACAGTAACTGAAGAAGTCTCAACCAATGCCAAATAGATGGCTGCCTTTCACTTACATATATGTAAAAAGTCACTTACGACCTTGTTGCTATCCCCAGAGAATACTACCTCACTGCCCCACAGAAAGTGTAGGATCTCTCATCCAACAGCATACAAACAGGATACCCACAACCACTAACATTTATAAACACTCCCTTGCCCCAAGAACTATGTTGCGCAGAACATGGCTTTCTCCATGTTAAGTATACTCTGTGTGTTCTATACAGAATAAAAAAAAAATAGGATATTGTCTCCTGTGTGACTGGCATCTTCTCTGGGTGGTAATACTTTAAACAGAAAATGCATTGATTAGTTGGAAATAATTAAAATGCCCAACCCTAAGTATGGGAAGGAAGGGCTATAACTAATGCTGTGAGAACTTGTGACCCCAACTCTTTGCTGTATATTTGTCAAAGTAATGAGATGTGTTTAAATTAATTACTAGAAAAAATGTCCATAGGACACGGATGCCCCCGCCAAATGCCATTCAGAAAAAGGGTTTATATGTAATTGTAACAGGTATAGCATGAAGTTATTATTAAGGTAGATATCATTTTTAAGAGAACACAATTAAACCTTTAAGAAACCTTTGCTTTAATCAATAAGTGCTATGATAATAAAACATAAATTTGCGGAACTAAGTCAAGGGAAGATAATTCAAAAACAAAAAAAGCAAGAGTTGTCTTCCTTGTTCATGACACATCGTCTCAATGTGATGCATGCACCCATAAAGTTTCATGAATATATTCCATATGGTTTAGGAGTTATGGCCCGGACACGGTTTACTATATGGAACTAAGTCAAGGGGAAATAATTCAAAAACCAAAAATGCAAGAGTTTTCTTCCTTGCTCATGACACATCTTCTCAGTGTGATGCATGCACTGGTAAAGTTTCATGAATACATTTCATACGGTTTAGGAGTTATGGCCTGAACACAGTTAACTATATGGAACTAAGTCAAGCGGAAATAATTCAAAAACCAAAAATGCAGGAGTTGTCTTCCTTGTTCATGACACATCATCTCAGTGTGATGCAGGCACTGGTAAAGTTTCATGAATATATTTCATACGGTTTAGGAGTTATGGCCCGGACACAGTTAACTATATGGAATTATGTCAAGCGGAAATAATTCGAAAAACCAAAAATGCAGGAGTTGTCTTCCTTGTTCATGACACATCATCTCAGTGTGATGCAGGCACTGGTAAAGTTTCATGAATATATTTCATACGGTTTAGGAGTTATGGCCCGGACACAGTTAACTATATGGAACTAAGTCAAGCGGAAATAATTCAAAAACCAAAAATGCGAGAGTTGTCTTCCCTGTTCATGACACATCGTCTCAATGTGATGTATGCACCTGTGAAGTTTCATGAATATATTCCATACGGTTTGGGAGTTATGGCCCGGACACGAAGTGGGACGTACGGACGGATGGATGGACGGACAGACAGACGTACGGGACGGACAGGGGTAATACTTAATGCCCATCCGCTATTCTTCAAATAGGCGGGGGCATAAAAATGTCTTACAATAGGTAGGTCTCTCTCTGTCTCTGTCTGTCTGTCTCTCTCTCTCTCAGAAAATACAGCCACATGAAATGTCAAACCCTATTTCTAAGGAAAATTAAGAAAACTATTTCTTCATGTCATCTGCAGTATTTTTGCCTAGTATGCTAAGCCTTAACCCTTGTCCTGCTGAATAAATTAAGATGCCACACCCACTTCTAATTTTCAGCCAATCATATTGCTTGATCTGAATTTTTGCTTGATGGCAAACAGTGCAGATCCAGATCAGTTGGCTTCTTCAGAAGCCAACTGCTCTGGATCACTGTTTGCAAAGGTAGGGTATATCCGGGCTCAGCAGGACAAGGGTTAAAGATTGTAAATTGATCCTGGCAAGAAAGCTCAAACAAGACATCATGACAAAAAGGGACAATACACTTATTGCAGACAACCAAGCCCCACTTCAGCCTATTTACCATGCAGTTTGATCAGGACTATTGCTGTTTATTGATGCCTTCTACAGCATTCCGCAGTTTTGTAAGCAGACAGCATAGGCCCTGATCAGACTGCATGAATGTGCAGTCTGATCAGGGCCTGTGCTGTCTGCATATGGTATAATGACCAGTTTCGCAAGTCGTGATTCCAACAATTAGTGGAGAACTTTTGACTTTTTTCACTGTATGATATGCTTGTCAAATTCTGACGGCTATTCTTTCCGTTTGTATGGCATTATTATATATTTATCTGTCACTTGTAGAAAAGTACACCATTTACCATGGCTGTTCTTATGGATTTTTACCAAATGATTCTTCCTTTTATATCTTCAAAGAGAAATCAACCTTATGACAAACGAGATCCATAGCTCAAAATAAGATATATTTTATATATATATATCTCCCAAAATGTGGTGATATTTCTCTTTTTTTCTTCTGAAACTGTATTTGACCTTATTACCACACTGTGCACTTAAGTTTTCAAAATTAACAGGAAAAATTAAGTAAAATATCTTCCCAAGAAGGGCACACTTTAAAGGAATATGAGCAGAGGACTTCCTGAGGGGCCTATTTAATGATACTTATGTGATATGTCTTCTGATATTCTTTATAAAAGCACATATTGTGGTCATTCATTTGATTTACCACAACAAGTTCATAAAAGTATACATTGTGGGTATTCATTTGAATTACCTTGACTTGTAGATTCATATGAGTACCCACATTATATGCTATTATAAAGAAGTAGATAATATTACAAGGACTGCAATCTGAAGTCTACGAAATTGCTTGACTGTGCGCTTATAAGGCAATGTGCGGTAATAAGGTCGAATATGGTATTTCTTTTTATATCAACCAAAATGTGGTGATATTTCTCTTTTTTCTTTGCTTCTGAAACACATAATTATGTTTTGGATACTCATTCGAAGTGTCCCAATGAGAAGCTTCTAATGAATACTTAAAATATATGATTTCCTTGAGTTATAGGAAAAATTTCTTATTTCTCCAGGAAAACATAATATTGTGTGTACATTAGAAGTACCTCATTCTTATTTTTCCAGGAAAACATATACTGAGGGTACATTAGAAGTACCTCATTCTTATTTCTCCAGGAAAACATATATTGAGGGTACATTAGAAATACCTCATTCTTATTTCTCCAGGAAAACATATACTGAGGGTACATTAGAAGTACCTCGTTCTTATTCCTCCAGGAAACATATATTTAAGGTACATTAGAAGTACCTCATTCTTGTTTCTCCAGGAAAACATATACTGAGGCTACATTAGAAGTACCTCATTCTTATTTCTCTAGGAAAACATATATTGAGGGTACATTAGAAGTACCTCATTCTTATTTTTCCAGGAAAACATAATATTGTGGGTACATTAGAAGTACCTCATTCTTATTTCTCCAGGAAAACATATATTGAGGGTACATTAGAAGTACCTCATTCTTATTTCACCAGGAAAACATAATACTGTGGGTACATTAGAAGTATCTCATTCTTATTTCTCCAGAAAAACATATTTTGATGGTAAATTAGAAGTATTTCATTCTTGTTTCTCCAGGAAAACATATACTGAGGGTACATTAGAAGAACCTTATTCTTATTTCTCCAGGAAAACATAATATTGTAGGTACATTAGAAGTACCTCAATCTTATTTCTCCAGGAAAACATATATTGAGGTTACATTAAAGTACCTCATTCTTATTTCTCCAGGGAAACATATGTTGTTGGTACATTAGAAGTACCTCATTCTTATTTCTCCAGGAAAACATATATTGTGGGTACATTAGAAGTATCTCATTCTTATTTCTCCAGAAAAACATATTTTGAGGGTAAATTAGAAGTATTTCGTTCTTGTTTCTCCAGGAAAACATATATAAAGGGTACATTAGAAGAACCTTATTCTTATTTCTTCAGGAAAACATAGTATTGTGGGTACATTAGAAGTACCTCAATCTTATTTCTCCAGGAAAACATATATTGAGGATACATTAGAAGTACCTCATTCTTATTTCTCCAGGAAAACATAATATTGTAGGTACATTAGAAGTATCTCATTCTTATTTCTCCAGATGCGCCGTCCGACTGGAGACCAGGAGGTCGCGGGTTCAACCCCCGCCGAGGTCGGCAACATTCTTTCGTGGAGATTGATCATGAAATATTTTCTACGGTCATTCTCTCCCTTCCGCTGATTCAAGAAGGGCAGTTGTCAGGTTCTGGCAAAAGAATGTGCACAATACTGGTTAACCGCTTAGAGGACTAAGCCTGCCCAGTAAACGTGTGGTTAGGTAAACTGACCGCGCTTGACATGACCCCATTGGGTTGACTGGGCCGTAAAACCTCAACACAAAAAAAAAAAAAAAAAAATTCTTATTTCTCCAGGAAAACATAATATTGTTGGTACATTAGAAGTACCTCATTCTTATTTCTCCAGGAAAACATAATATTGTGGGTACAAAAGGAGAGCTTCAGTTTTATTTTTCCAGGAAAACATATATTGTGTACTCATAAGAAGCACCTCAATGAGGCACTTCTAATGAGTACCGACAATATATGCTGTCCTGGAAAAATAAGAAAAATATTCTGGTTGCTCCTCTTAGAGCTGTTTTGGCATGGCATCTTAATTTATTCAGCATGACAAGGGTTAACACAAAACAATATTTTGGCTTAAGAAAATTTGCAGAAATGTTTATAATATGTAAGGAAATCAGTAGTAGTCTGTATACTTTAAGTTTGCAATATCTGAATATTAGTAGGTATTATGTTAAGGAATTTTACTTGTCTTGGTTTCCCTTGAAAAGTGACTTGACATTTCAATTCAAAAATGTTCCTTCTGAATAAATTTTAATGAACAGTGATTAACCCTTAAGACAGCCAAGCAGAATTGCAGCAGATGAAATTTTCTTTTCATTTTTTTTTCATTATATTTCAGAGAAATTAAGGCTTGACACTTCACTTGAATGGTTTGTCTAATAGATGAGTGACATGAAATTCTCTGAAAAAAAAAAAATCAGAATATTGCAGTTGTGATCAGTGTTTTAAGGGTTAAATTCTTGGCAGTTCATCTGACTGCAGTTCAAGGCATTGCTGTTCAAAATCAGCCATATAACTTTAGTGAAGACTGAACATAAAATAACTTCTGTGGTCATTCTCCCCCTTCCACTGATTCAAGAAAAATACACTACAACCTCTTTATAACATGGTTCATTATAACACGGTTTTGGATATAACATGGTTCAAAGATGGATCCCAAAAATGTATAGATTATATTGAAAAATGACCATAAATGGTCATTTTTCAATATAATCTATACATTTTTGTTTGGATATAACACGGTTGTTTAACTAACACGGTTTTTGCTATGGACCCCAACAATAGTGTTATAAAGAGGTTGTGGTGTAGTTGTCAATTAATGGTGAAAAAATGTACACATAGTACTGCTTAGCTGCTTTAAGGACTAAGCCTGCCCAGGTAAAGTATGAATAGGCTAACAGACATGACCTGAACAATGTTGACTGGGCCGTAAAACTCAAACTCAAACAAAAGCTTGGACCAATCACATACCAATGTGTGTCAAAGTTCCTTTATGTGTGACACCTACCCCACTACCTTATTTACCTTAAATATTAGGGCACCAGATTTCTAATACTTGAATTAGTCCATCTGCGTCTAAAAATGTGGTTGAATGACAGTGTTGACACTGATCAGATGCTTTGTTTAGCTGCATCAAATCCAACAATACACTGCTGCTAAGACCCCTGTCTGTCCAAATACTAAGGCTAAATACAGTAATGATGCATTGCACTTTGTGTAAAGATGTTTACTGAGCAGTCCTACTACCTTATCTACTCTAAGTATTGGGATACCTTAACTTCTTACCTTACTTGTCCTAAAATTGGAAATAGTCCATCCTAACATCTCTTGATGGATCTAAAATAGTGCTGTATTTATGGCAAACAGTGTAGACCCTGATCAGTTGCCGTATTCTGCGGCATCTGATCTGGGTCTACACTGTTTGCAAAGGCCTACCTGTCCAAATATTTAGGGTTAATATGTCAAACAAAGGACAAAACAATAGCCTGGTCCATAATGCTTAGCAAGAGTGAGTTAAAATGTCAGCAAATGACATTTTGAAATATTTTTCCTATTATTTTTCCAGAAAATAGGCTCTACAGGAGACAATTTGCATGAAAGGTCATCTCCTATAGAAGCAATTTGCATGAAAAGTCAAAGTCTGTTTTCAAGGAAAAAGAAGAAAAACATTTCAAAATGTCGTCTGCTGAAAATTTTAGCCAGCACGCTAAGAGTTAAGTGACTGCTATAATAAAATCGATAAGAGGGCAGAATTGGAGTACTTTTCATGTCTTCTTAAGAAATTAATTTCATTAACCTTTACCACTCTATGGGCAAATTCAGTAGATGACAAACTGATGATATTATTCAAATTTTTCTCAGAACACAGGCTTTGATATTTCATGCTAATTGTCTCCTTATGACAAAACCAATTTTCTGGGAAGAATAAGAAAAATATTTCAAAATGCTGTCTGCTGCAATTTTTACCCAGCATGCCAAGCATTAATGCAAGAAAACCAATTCCAAAAGTGTTTTATAAAAGAAGATTAAAGTAGAAATGGCCACACATATATTTGTTTTACTACACTGCCATGACTGTGAGTAGTTCTGGGGTTAGGGTGCATATCATTCAACACCATTTTGCCTATCATTCATTAATATGTTATTAAAGTGTTTCACTTATTGGAGAATTTATTATAATTACACTTCAGGTATCACAGTATCAGTTATAATTTTAAAAGGATTTATAGATCATTCACTTCTGTCCACTTCAAATACACCTATCTACCATAAATTTTAAGTAAGCTTGCTGTATCTATTACTTCCATTATACCTCAATACTGTATACCTAAGTATTGGGACAGACAGGCCTGTGCAAACAACACTGACCCAGATCAGATGCCACAGAATGTGGCATCTGAGCAGGGTCTGCACTGTTTACCACTCATGCAGCAGTTTATAGTCACAAGAACAAGTAGTAAAATGGACTTGTTCAAATATTAGAATATGGTTAACCCTTGCCATGCTGAATAAATTACGATGCCACGCCCACTTCTATTTTTCAGCCAATCCAATTACTTGATTCAGATTGTTGATACAACTTCCCATACTTAATGGCGAACCGTGCAGATCCAGATCACTTGGCTTCTGAAGAAGAAGCCAACTGATCTGGATCTATACTTTTTGCAAAGGCAGGGTATATACAAGTTCAGCAGGACCAGGGTTAAGGAGTTAAGTAAGGTGTCCAAATACCTAGGGTATATACAATTTTCAGCCTATCAGATTACTTGATCTGGATTGCTGCTATAAATTCACATACTTAATGGCAAACAGTGCAGACCCAGATCAGTTGGCTTCTTCAGAAGCCAACTGATCTTGATCTACACTGTTTGCAAAGACAGGGTATATCCAGGTTCAGCAGGACTAGGGTTGGGGTAAATATGTTATAGTGCTCAAAATTCAGTCTTTACATATCAGTTGCAGATTAAGAATCAAACAAATTGTGCTTCAAATTCAGTCTTTACATATCAGTTGCAGATTAAGATTCATACAAATTGTATAAATTTGAGTTTAAGATTTTTACAGCCCAGTCAACACTGTTAAGGCCAGCAAGCTGGTCAGTTAACCTACGCACACTTTTCCTGGGCAAGCTTACTTGTGCACATACTTTTGCCAGTAACTAACAACTGCCCTTCTTGAATCAGCAGAAGGGGCAGAGTGATGGTAAAAATGATTTAATGATCAATCTCCAAGGCAGTTATGTGGCCGAGCTGGGATTGGGACTCTACAGTCAGAAATGCTACGGACTGCTCTATGGAGCCCAGTTCAAACAGTATTAAATATAGTAAAGCAGAATTCTCAAAATGATATTTCAAAAGAAATAAAACCTACCGTATTTACTCTAAGTATTAGGACACATTATGTACTTATACTTGTCCTAAACTTTGAATAGTCCATTCTACTACTTCTTGATGTGACTAAAATATTGCTGTATGTATGGCAAATAGTGTAGACCCTGATCAGATGCCATGTTCTGTGGCATATGATCTGGTTCTACACTGTTTGCAAAGGCCTAGTTGTCCCAGTAACTTAGGGTTATTACGGTATCCAATCAAAATGATTTTCAGACATTCCCCGCTGTCTTGTTAATATTCTGTTTCTGTAGCTGCTTTACATTTTTAACTCTTAAAGCGCTGACCATACCTATATGCCCAGCAGACAACACTTCGAAATATTTTTTCTCTACTTAGTTTTCAGAGAAAATATGGCTCAACATTCTACGTGAATCATCTTATTTTCTCTGAAAAATAATATCAATTTTAAAATGTCTGCTACAAATCTGCTTAGCACTATAAGGGTTACAAGTTATATCTGTAAAAAACAGATACAGGACGTAGGAACAAAAGTATATTTACATACTTATAACAATGAAAAAAGGGAACAGGACATATTCATAAAAAAACTAGAAATGTGTCAGTAATGACACAGATGCCCCCGCCCAGGGCCATCCTCAACCACACGCAGGTATTTTGCAAAAAATGAAGTTGAAAAAAGGGACAAATCAATCTTTTTTTAAAAAAATATTGGAAGGAAAACATCTTTTGAAGGTGAAAAAGGCCACAACTCCCATAATAATGGGTTGATTTTACCCTACTTGGAACTTGACCTATATTTTATGATTATATACCTGTGTGTTAAATTTGAATTCAATACATTAATGTTTTCAAAAGATATCAAACTGAAACTATTTTTCAACGTTGAAAAAGGGCTGTAACTCCAAATATAATTGGTGGATTTTACCCTAGATCAAAATTGACCTATATTTTATAATTATATGCTTGTGTATAAAATATGAATCCAATTCACTAATCTTTTCAAAAGTTATGGAACGGAAACCATTTTTCAAAGCTGAAAAAGGGCCATAACTCCAAAAATAATGGGTGGATTTTACCCTTAATCCAACTTGACATACATTTTATGACTATATACCTGTGTATAAAATTTGAATCCAAAACACTAATCTTTTCAAAAGATATCGAACTGAAACCATTTTTCAACTATTTTTCAATATTGATAAAGGGTCATAACTCCAAAATAATTGGTGGATTTTACCCTAACTCAAACTTGACCTATATTTTATAAATATATGCTTGTGTATAAAATATGAATCCAATTCACTAATCTTTTCAAAAGTTATGGAACGAAACCATTTTTCAAAGCTTGAAAAGGGCCATAACTCCAAAAATAATTGGTGGATTTTAACCTAAATCCAACATGACATACATTTTATGATTATATACCTGATTATAGAATTTGAATCCAATACACTAATCTTTTCAAAAGATATTGAACGGAAACCATTTTTCAACTATTTTTCAACACTGATAAAGGGCTGTAACTCCAAAAAGAATTGGTGGATTTTACCCTAAATTGAACTTGACCTATATTTTATAATTATATGCTTGTGTATAAAATATGAATCCAATACACTAATTTTTTCAAAAGTTATGGAACGGAAACCATTTTTCAAAGTTGAAAATGGGCCATAACTCCCAAAATAATAAAAGGATTTTACTCTAAATCAAACTTGACCTACATTTTACGATTATTTACCTGTGTACAAAATTTCAATCCAATACACCAATCCTTTCAAAAGATATCGCATGGAAACTATTTTTCAAAGTTGAAAATTTTTTCGAAGTTGAAAAGGGCCATAACTCCCAAAATAATTGGTGGATTTTACCCTAAATCAAACTTGGCCTACATTTTATGATTATATACCTGTGTATAAAATTTCAATCCAATACACCAATCCTTTCAAAAGATATCGCACGGAAACCAAAAGTGTTACGTACAGGACGGACGGGATGGGATGGGACGGACGGGACAAATGGACGGACGGGACGGACGTACGTACGGACAGCGGTGATACTATATGCCCCCCCCCCCATTGAAAATGGCAGGGGCATAAAAAAAATCCTGGGTTTCGAACCCGCAACCTTCCGCGTGGTAGGTGACCTCTCTCCCGACTGAGCTATGGGGGCTGTTTCGGTGCCGCCCGAAAACTAATTATATATTGCTAAGCAGCTACATTTTTCTACTGCTAAAAATAAATGTAACTCAATAATGTGCATATGGAAGGACAAAGAGTACAGTATCGTTCGAAAAGAATTATAAGTATCCTGTTTTTATTTTTTAGTATTTTCCTGTTTAGGTTTGTCAAGCATAATGTACAATGACTAAGATGGCGTGCCCTTTTACGGTAATAACAAAAAAGTTCGTTTGGCAGATTCTTTTCGATTGTATGGCATATTCATGATTTCATACAGCTGCTCAAGATGATGAGCTTAAACGACTACGTCCAAAAAGATCATCTTAAGTTCACGTCCTTATTTACATAAATCACAAAAACATGGTAGTCTTGATTATACAGCATCATTATTTCTATTTCTTTTATGGCTAAGCTAACCCTTGTAGACTTGTAGCAGACGACACTCTGTTTTTTTTTAATCCATTTTAAGAGAAAATAAGACAACTATTCATGTGAATCATTGGCTATGCAAGTGATTCACATGAAATGTCAAGCCTTATTTTCTCAATAAATAATAATAATAATAATAAAATGTCATCTGCTGCAGTTATGATAAGCCTTTAATTGATTCAGAGAAAATTATGACATTCCATGTGAATCATCTGCTAGGCTGACAATTCACACAAAAAATGTCAAGCCTTATTTTTTTCTGAAAATACAAAAAAAAAATCAAAATGTCATCTGCTGCAGTTGTAATTAGCACTTTAAGGATTAAGTCAGTCTGCATAACAGAAAAACAGACTTACCTAATAGCATACCGGACTATCCAAATTTGGGAATAGAAAAGCAACAGGAAATAATCCAATATTAACTTACCCAATATCAAAGTCATTTTCAGAGAAATTCCTTTTCTTTGAAGATGCACAAGTTCCCATCATTCTATTGTATTTGTTTACTCCCATTCAATTTAAATTTTGGCAATATCCAAGAGCAACAAGTGACAAGTTCAGAAGACATTTAGTCAATAAGTTTATCTTAAGGCTCTATAAGGAATGGGGGAAAGAAACAAGCATCTTTTTATTGGTATTTATACCAGTGGGGCACACTAAAAAAGCTAACTGTATTTATAATAAGTTTTCAGGCACCTTATCTCCCTACAGTACTTCTTCCTCCATAGCTCTAGATAAAGTGCTTTTTCAATCAAAAAGTATTGATATTTTTCTTATTTCTCCACAAAAACATATGTTGTGAATACTCATTAAAAGTGCCTCACTTAAAGGCACTTTTAATTAGTACCACAATGTATGGTTTTTTTTTGTGGAAAAATAAGAAAAATATTTAACAGATGCCCCCTCTTAACCTGAGCTATGTTCCTCCTAAATTTTGAATAAATAAATTTTCATACATTTTGATACATCTTAACTCTTAAAATGCATAGAAAATCTGCTCTGAAAATGTCGTCTGTTTATGTTGCCTGCTGAATATTCCTGCAAACTTTTCAAACCTATTTTTGCATACAGGCAAACTGTTTGGATCCAGAGAGGAGCAGTCTGATCTGGGTCCACACTGTTTGCAAAAATGACTTTTAAAATCACAAGCAGATGACAAAGCAGACGACAATTATTGTGACTGGCAGTTTAAGGGTTAAATACTGCTAGACGAGTTGCAAACAGTGGTAGACCCCAATCAGATGCCACATTTTGTGATCTGATCTGGGCCTACACTGTTTGTTCAGGCCTGTCTGTCCAATACTTAGGGTAAATATGGTACAAAAAGCCAGATCAGCCAGCATACGCAAGAAGACTAATCAGGCCATCAGTATCTAAATGATGCAGATTCTAAAACCCTCAACAGCAAAAGTCCTGCGCATTTTGCAAAAAAAAGAAGCATGGCAGTCTGTACTTTTTGCTGTTTGAGTTTAACAGACCAGTCAACACTATTAAGGTCATGTTGAGCCAGTCAGTTAACCTACTCACATTATGCCTGGGCAGTCCTAGTCCTCTAAGGGGTTAACCAGTACCTGTGCACATGACTTTCCATTATTGACAACTGCCCTTTTTGAATCAGCGGATGGGAGAGAATGAACGCAGAAATTATTTCATGATCAATCTTCACTAAAGTTATATGGCTGTGTTGAGATTCAAACTTACCACCCCTGGATCTGCAGTCAAATGCACTACCAATGGCGCTATGGAGTCAGGCACAATTCATGAAATGTCGTGACTTATTTTCTCTGAAAATTAAAATTTTCGAATGTCGTCCGCTGCAAATTTTGTTAGGTGTCTTAAGGGTTTGTTTGAATGTCCACATTCAAACATAATCAGTGAAATAATTCTCTGAAAACTGTCAAATTTCACAACTTTCTGTTTTTCGGGTGTGCAGGGCTTTGGTCTCACCCCTATCTGATCAAATAGGATCTTGTGCCAACTACATGCAATATATCCAAACAACTTCCTATGATAAATGACACAAATGGTTACAGTATCAATGCAAGTTATAAAGTCCTTCCTGCAATGGCCTAATTTGGCATTATAGTCTCTTTGTTTACATGTGCTCCAAGGTCAATCAATGACCACCAGTACTGATCCCCAACACCCCACCCATTCCCCCCACCACCATCCATTCCTCCTGGGCGAATATCAACGAAACTGAACCAGATAAATTCATTTTCTCGCCCATTTTACCTAATGGACTGGTCCAAAAATATCAGAGTGTAAAATGCTTGCAGGTATTTCTGGTATTCAGAGCTTGGAAAAAAACGAGTTTCCATATACATATTTATGTTTTGATCTCAAATTTTCAGAGACTATTCAAGGTTTTTGGACTGATTTTGTATTTTTTTTCAGACTGCAGTCAATCCTGGCCAGAAAAAATCAATCTGCCAACCAGTTTTCTGGAGCCCTGCTTATGATCCAACACACCAGACAAGGCTTTTTTTTTTTTTTTTTGCTACCAAGTATTAGATATTTTTTTTATATGTACATCTCCACAAAAATATACATTGTGGTTACTCATTGGAAACCCCTTACTGACTGGTTTCTATGGAGAAAAACACATTGTATTGACCCATGTCATGCTGAATAAATTAATATACCACACCCATTTCTAATTGTCAGCCAATCAGATTACTAAGCCAGATTGTTGATATAAATACACATACTGAATGGAAAACAGTGCAGATCCAGATCAGAAGCCAACTGATCTGGATCTACACTGTTTGCAAAGGCAGGGTATATCCAGGTTCAGCAGGACAAAGGTTAACATGCCCACATAAAATATGCTTTTCCAATCTATTTCCTTTCTCCTCTACTGAGGTAAATTTGTTTAGTAAATCCATTAAACTGAATTTGTGCAATGCATCTGCTAGCAGAAATAATAAACAATTCAATTATTTTAACCCTAGTCATGCTGAATAAATTCAGATGCCACACCCCTTCTATTTGTCAGCCAATCAGATTGCTTGATCCACATACTGAAAGATAAACAGTGTAGATCCAGATCAGTTGGCTCAACTGATCTGAATCTATACTGTTTGCAAAGGCAGGGCATATCCGGGTTCAGCAGGACCAGGGTTAAAGAAAACAAGCTAATTGTGAAAGGTAACCCAATAAATTGGACTCCTGCATACTTTAGTTTTCACTAGATATTATGGGAGAATGTTGCCATGTATGTACAATGCATAGACTTGTAAATGTACTGATCTAGTGCAGGTTGCTCTTGGTTGTTTTTTTCTGTATATGATATGTTATCACATAGTGGCCTAAATTCCCAACATTTAGCATGAAATATCTCGCGATGTAGATGATCTACATGCATGCAAATGTAATAAGTCAGTTATACCATGGTTCTGCGCATGTACGTGCGATAATGCACGAGCGTGATAATGCACTCGCTCACGCTCGTGCATTATCGCATCGTACATGCGCACGAACCATGGTATAACTAAGACTTATTCAGTAAAGGGGATATTTTGATAGGAAGGTGAGGAGGACATTTTAAACCAAAAATAATTGACATGTTTTCTTTTATATCTCAGAGCAAACATGTGTCAAAGGGCCTGTTAAGGAATATTTGGTGATAATTCTGGCAAATTTTTTTCTTATTTCTCCATAAAAACATGTTGTGGGCACTCATCAGAAGCAGCTCACTAAGGAGCTTCTAATGAGTACTCACACCACATGTTTTCATGAAGAAAATCAGTAAACTGTCACAGAATTATCATCAAATACTCCTTAACAAGTCCTCTGATATATAGCCTTGACGAGGCAATTCCAGTGAGTATCCAGAAAATTATATTTTCAAGGAGAAATAAGAAAAACTAGAACAGTGTTTTCAGAGGAAAATGTATGTCCCCCACCAGTTTGAACGGACCTATCGTTGAAAAAGGTTGTATCTATAATTTATCTTTTTTTGCGTATGTGTGGCCGATGGGGCCATTTTCCAAAATCTAAGCCCTAGTGTGACCTTGAAAATGGGGTCAAGATCACCAAAATCTAATCAGTTCTTGTCCCTGTCTCAACAATATAGCTGTACAAGTTTCCAACAATCAGAGCCCTCCTGTGACCTTGAAGATGGGGTCATGGTCACCAAAATCTTAACAGTTCTTTTTCATGTCACAACAATATAGTTGTGCAAGTTTGGTCAAAATCCATCCAATCCTTCATGAGATAGGGTGCAGACAAGCCATTTCACAACAATCTAAGCCCTTGTGTGACCTTGAAAAAGGGTCAAGGTTGCCAAAATCTAATCAGTTCTTTTCCATGTCACAACAATATAGATGTACAAGTTTAGCCAAAATCAATCTATTCATTCTGGAGATTGGGTGCAGACAAGCCATTTTCCAACGATCTGAGCCCTCATGTCAAAACAATATAGATGTACAAGTTTAGTCAAAATTCATCCATTCATTCTGGAGAAAGGGTGCAGACAAGCCATTTTCCAACAATCTGAGCCCCCCACCCCCACCCCCCCTGTACAAGTTTCCAACAATCAGAGCCCTCCTGTGACCTTGAAAATGGGGTCAAGGTCACCAAAATCTTAACAGTTCTTTTTCATGTCACAACAATATAGTTTTGCAAATTTGGTCAAAATCCATCCATTCATTCTGGAGATAGGGTGCAGACAAGCCATTTTCCAATGATCTGAGCCCTCCTGTGACCTTGAAAATGGGGTGAAGGTCACCAAAATCTAATCAGTTCTTTTCCATGCCTCAACAATATAAATGTACAAGTTTGGTAAAAATCCATCCATTCATTCAGGAGATAGGGTGCAGACAAGCCATTTTCCAACCATCAAAGCCATCAGGTGACCCTGAAAATGAGGTCAAGGTCACCAAAATCTAATCAGTTCTTTTACATGTCCAAACAATTTAGATGTGTAGGTATGATCAAAATCCATTTGTTCCTTCAGGAGATAGGGTGCAGACAAGCAATTTTCCAGCCTTTTCCTCGTGTGACCTTTAAAATGGGGTCAAGGTCATCAAAATCTAATCAGCATTTTCCCCCCACCCAATGATAAATTTATGTAAGTTTGGCCAAAATCTGTCCATTCATTAAGGAGATAGAGTGCTGACAAGAGGCTACCCCAACGATGACGCCGACACCGACAGGATCCGCACTAAAAACAATATGTCCCCTGCCCTGTGGTGGGGGACATAAATATTCATCTGGATATCATATATACCCTAAGTATTTGGACACATAAACTCCTTACCACACTTGTTCTAAAATTTGAACAAGTACAATTTACTACCTGTTGTGTCTAGAAGTTGCTGGGTGAATGGAAAACAGTGTAGACCCTGATGAGAAGCGGCATTTTGCAGCATCTCATCTGGTTTGCTAATCTATTCAAATACTTGGGTAAAAACTGTAATACATTTTGGTTGCGTGGAATTATGCTTAAATCCAATTTTACAGGCTAAGCTCAATATGACAGCTTTACAAGTCTTTACCCTTAAAGCACCAAGCAAAACTTGTAGCAAACGACATTTATTTTTATTTTTTTAATTTTTCAAAGAAAACAAGTCTTGATATTTCATGTGAATCATCTGCCAAGATGATTCACATGAAATATCAAGACTTATTTTCTTTAAAAAATTAAAAAAAACATATTTCAAAATGTCGTCTGCTGCAGTTGTGATTGGCACTTTAAGGGTTAATCCCCAATGAAATATCCATAGATTTTACAAATTATTCACTACAAGAATACCATAATGACTCTAAATGGTGGGACAAAAGTGCCTGCGCGAACGCTGCAGACCCAGATCAGACTGTTCCAAGCCATGTGCTTCTGGTCAAGACTATCTGTCATTTGCAAGCTTATTTTTGACACATTGCTGGGTGGTAAAATCAACTTGTTCAAAATGCCAATCACAACTGCAGCAAACAATAATTTAGACTTTTTTTTCACATTTTTAAGAGGAAACAAGTCCTGACATTTCATGGAAAGACAATTCACAAGAAACGTCAATAATTATTTTCTTAGAAAAAAAAATTTTTAATGACGTCTGCTACAAATTTTACTTGGCGCTTTAAGGGTTACAAGAGGGCCATGATGGCCCTGTAACGTTCACCTGAGCAACATAGCACTTTGAGAGCCTGATCTAGAACTGATCAAGGCAAACATTCTGATCAAAGTTCAAAATGATTATATTAACAAGTACGACAATGTAGCATGTCTAATGGACTGTGGTATAAAGGTCAAGGTCAAATATGAGCAATATTTATGATGATTATTTAAAAAATGTTACCTCTGGAGTGTTAACAGTTTTCTGCTGATTTGGCCAGGTCACCTAGTTTTTGACCCCATGTGACCCAGTTTCAAATCTGACCTAGAAATCACCAAGACAAACATTTTGAGCAAGAGTCATGATGACTGCTTAAAAAATATGACCCCTAGAGTGTTAACAAAGTTTTCTGCTGATTTGGCCCGGTGACCTAGTTTTTGAATCCAAGTGACCCAGTTTCGAACCTGACCTAGAACTCATCAAGACAAACAATTTGAGCAAGATTCATGATGATTGCTTGAAAAATGTGACCGCTAGAGTGTTAACAAGGTTTTCTGCTGATTTGGCCAGGTGACTTAGTTTTTGACCCCAAGTGACCCAGTTTCAAACCTGACCTAGAAATCATCAAGACAAAAAAGTTGAGCAAGATTCATGATGATTGCTTGAAAAATGTGACCATTAGAGTGTTAACAAGGTTTTCTGCTGATCTGGCCAGGTGACCTAGTTTTTTACCCCAGGTGACCCAGTTTCAAACCTGACCTAAAAATCATCAAGACAAACAGTTTGAGCAAGAGTCATGATGACTGCTTAAAAAATATGACCCCTAGAGTGTTAACAAAGTTTTCTGCTGATTTGGCCCGGTGACCTAGTTTTTGAATCCAAGTGACCCAGTTTCGAACCTGACCTAGAACTCATCAAGACAAACAATTTGAGCAAGATTCATGATGATTGCTTGAAAAATGTGACCGCTAGAGTGATAACAAGATTTTACACTGATTTGGCCAGGTGACCTAGTTTTTGACCCCAGGTGTTCCAGTTTCGAACTTGACCTAGAAATCATCAAGACAAACATTTTGAGCCAGATTCATGATGATTGCTTCAAAAATATTACAGCTAGAGTGTTAACAAGGTTTTCTGCTGATTTGGCCCGGTGACCTAGTTTTTGACCCCACGTGACCCAGTTTCAAACATATCCCAGAACTCATCAAGACAAACATTTTGAGCAAGATTCATGATGATTGCTTCAAAAATGTGACCGCTAGAGTGTTAACAAGGTTTTCTGCTGATTAGGCCCGGTGACCTAGTTTTTGACTCCAAGTGACCCAGTTTCAAACGACCTAGAAATCATTAAGACAATTATTTTCAGCAAGATTCATGATGATTGCTTCAAAAATGTGACCGCTAAAGTGTTAACAAGGTTTTCTGCTGATCTGGCCCGGTGACCTAGTTTTTGACCCCAAGTGACCCAGTTTCAAACTTGACCTAGAAATCATCAAGACAAACATATTGAGCAAGATCCATGATGACTGCTTCAAAAATGTGACCGCTAGAGTGTTAACAATGTTTTCTGCTGATCTGGCCCAGTGACCTAGTTTTTGACCCCAAGTGACCCAGTTTCAAACTTGACCTAGATTTAATAAAGGCAAACATTTTGAGCAAGTTTCATCAAGATTGGGTCAAAACTATGACCTCTAGAGTGTTAACAAGTTTTTCCTTTGATTTGACCTAGTGACCTAGTTTTTGACCCCAAGTAACCCAGTATCAAACTTGACCTAGATTTAATAGAGGCAAACATTCTGACCAAGTTTCATCAAGATTGGGTCAAAACTATGACCTCTAGAGTGTTAACAAGTTTTTCCTTTGATTTGACCTAGTGACCTAGTTTTTGACCCCAAGTAACCCAGTATCAAACTTGACCTAGATTTCATAGAGGCAAACATTCTGACCAAGTTTCATCAAGGTTAGGTCAAAACTGTGACCTCTAGAGTGTTAACAAATTAATTGTTGACGACGAACAACGGACGATGGATGACGACGGACGACGGACATAGGGTGATGACAATAGCTCACCCTGAGCTTTTGCTCAGGTGAGCTAATAAGATAAACAGGTTAACTGGTTATAGTCTCAATTTTTAGGCTAATTACTGTGAATACTGTTAGGCCAAAAAAATTAATTATTAGATTCTCAGGCCATTTTTGGCAAAAACAGATGAGGCAGGCAGGATTTTTTTTTTTTTTTTTTTTTTTTTTTACTCATGAAACAGGCGAGGGGACTTTTTTTTTTATTACAGGAACCCTTTAAAAGGACTTGTTTCATGAAATGCATTTTATAGTAATATTACCATAAAAATACTTAATTTTTGGACACCTAGACATAGCTAAAGATAAGGAGAAGTACTGAGGATAACTTTTTTATATGTCCCTATTATTATTAAATATAAAGGATAGTCCCCTACCAGCTAAAGTTTAGTAAAGGAAAGTAATAAAATCAGTTTGTGCAGCTCCAGTTTAAATTTCTACCAAAGGTTTATATACCTTCAGAGAGGGATGTGTTGACAGAAATTCTGTCGAATGTGTCTATTTTGGAGCGTCCGATCGACGCACTTACATCGTGGTTTGATAATTCATCCGGGAAGGACTTCGTATCCCGATTTTATGCCATTATACAACTCGGCAATTGTGCAGTCTTTTTCGTAACCGCCTATAATGTTCCAGGACAGATGCACCGTAGCCCCAGGAGTCTGGGTGGATATTTGAGACATCTGCTTTGAAAACGAAGGAAACACAAGTTTTGTTTACACAACTTGCGCTTCAGCAGCCATTTTGATCAATGATGGTGCTAAAACGCTTACTCGCAATGTTCAATCCAATAAAAAAATCAATAATATAAGCGTTTACGTGACCGTGTATGCTTCGATTGCATCTAAAACTAGGATTTTAAAAACCGCGACGCACCGGCAAGCTGTATCAGACGCGGATGTGTTTTTTTTATTGGACACGGAAAAAAAGGCTTATGCGCAGACTTTTTGGTACATGCGGCGGGGCCTGAGAATCTAATGATTATTTTTTTTTGGCCTTACTAAAAATAAATAATAAAGGTAAAGTGTGATGAATGATCAAATGGAGGAACAAAGCAAAAGCAATATGCCCCATCAACTTTTTAAAAGTTCGGGGCATAAAAATAATTTTTCAAAATTTCCCCATTACAAATCTATAGGGAAGCAAATTTAATCTTGTAGAAAAAGGTCAAAAGTCAACCTAGGATCATCATTATCTAATGCTATATACCAAGATTAGCCTCTAAGCTTTCTTAGTTCTGGAAAAGAATGATTTTTAAATAGTTTTACCATATATTGGCATGGTGGTCAGATATTCTTGGTCTGAAAATTTGAACAAAATTTTATTTCTCCAACCTAAGAAGGCTTCATTTGAGATTTGATAGAAATTAGCCAAGTGGCTTCAAGGCAAAAGTCATTTGAAGAGTTGGACCATAGACAACGGACAAAATTAAATGACATTGGCTCAGGTGTTTGGGAGGAGATGTGGTTTGAAGAATTTCAAGATGGCAGCTATCTTGGACATTTGAACAAAAGGATTTAAGCAATTCTGAATTACCATAACATCCCAATGCCTCCTATCATGTTTAAGCTCGGTAGCAGATGTGATCTGACGAATTTCAAGATGGCTGCCATAGTGGCAATCTTGAATATCAGAACGGAACCATTTTAGCAATTCTAAATCTCCATGCTGGCCTGATGCCTTCCACCAAGATACCGCTCCATCCGACTTACTGTTTAGGAGCAGACAACAACTGAAGACATTCAAGATGGCCGGAGATGTTGTTTGAAGATTTTCAAAATGGCTGACATGGCAGTCATCTTGGATATCGAAACGAAATGATTTTAGCAATTCGAAATTTCCATGTGGCCCTAATGCCTCCCACCAAGTTTGGGCTCAATTCTTATTTCTGTGTCACTGTGATGGTTCCCATCAAGTTTTGGCTCAATCCAACTTACAGTTTGGGAGATGTCGTTTGAAGAATTTCAAGATGGCCATCTTGGATATTGGAAACGATTTTAGCAATTCTGAATCTCTATAACACTCCGATACCTCCCATCAAGTTTCAGCTCAATCTGACTAATGGTTTGGGAGGAGATCTCATTTGAAAAATTTCAAGATGGCCCCCATGGCAGCCATCTTGGATATCGGAACAGAATGATTTTAGCAATTCTGAATTTCTGTGTCACTGTGATGCTTCTCATCAAGTTTTAGCTCAATTCAACTTATGGTTTGGGAGAAGATGTTTGAAGAATTTCAAGATATCGGAACCGAAGGATTTTAGCAATTCTAAATCTCTATGTGCTCTGATGCCTTCCATCAAGTTTCGGCTCAATCTGACATGGTTTAGGAGGAGATGTTATTTGAAGAATTTCAAGATGGCCACCATGGCTGCCATCCTGGATACTGGAACGGAACAATTTCAGCAATTCTGAATTTTTATGTCACTCCGATGCCTCCCCTCAAGTTTTGGCTCAATCCGACCTACAGTTTGGGAGGAGATGTTGTTTGAAGAATTTCAAGATGGCCACCATGGCAACCATCTGGGAATCGGAACGGAACGATTTTAGCAATTCTGAATCCCTATAACACTCTAATGCCTGCCATTAAGTTTTAGTTCAGTCTGACTTATGGTTTGGGAGGAGATGTCGTTTGAAGAATTTCAAGATGGCCCCTGTGGTGGCCATCTTAATTTCGGAATGGAACGATTTTAGCAATTCTGAACTTCTAAGTCACTATGATGCTTCCCATCAAGTTTTGGCTCGGTTTGGGAGAAGATGTCATTTGAAGAATGGGGGCCATCTTGGATATCGGAACCAAAGGATTTTAGCAATTCTGAATCTCTATGTCACTCCAATGCCTTCCACCAAGTTTCAGCTCAATCTGACTTATGATTTAGAAGGAGATGTCGGTTTGAAGAATTTCAAAATGGCCTCTATGGCACCATCTTGGATATTGGAATGGAATGGAATGATTTTAGCAATTCTGAATCTCTGTGTCACAGTGATGCCTCCAATCAAGTTTCAGCTCAATGGGATGGTTTGGGAGGAGATGTCGTTTGAAGAATACCAAGATGGCCACCATTGCGGCCATCTTGGATATCGGAGTGGAATGATTTTAACAATTCTGAATCATCATGTTGCCACAAGGCCTCCCACTAAGTTCCAGCTCAATCCAACTTGTGGGTTTGGAGGAGATGTCAAAAATGTGAAAAGCTAACGACGGACGGACGACTGACAACAGGCCACGGCATAAGCTGACCTGGAGCAAAGCTCCAGGTGAGCTAATAAAGCATACAGAATGAACTGAAGTAAAAAATCATCAGCCTCTACATCCATTTTCAAATTCTAAGTACATCATAACATTGAAAGATGGTAGCTTTTCATCCTTAAAATATATTTGGCACTAAAACTGTCAGTCTGAAACTAACTTATATTCTTTTTCTCAACAACAAATGGAAAACTTTAGAAATTCCCAAATGAGGCATATAAAGTTTGTCTTTAAAGAAATCTTAAAGGCAAATCAATTTAGCCGTGTATTGAGAAAAGTGTTCTTATCACAATGGGGACAACAAAAGCCCAGTCAGCCTGCAAAAACATGATATCTGATCAGGAGCTTCCCTGTGTGTTACTGGATACATATTTATCAACCTTTATCACTCCCTGGGCAAAGTCAGCAGAGAACAAAGTGACATTATTTTCTTATTTTTCCAGAAAATAGGCTTTAACAGTTCATGCAAATTGTCACGCCCACTTCTAATTTTCAGCCAATCAGAGTGCTTGATCTGAATTGTTGCTATAAATTCACATACTTGATGGCAAACAGTGCAGATCCGGATCAGTTGGCTTCTTCAGAAGCCAACTGATCTGGATCTACACTGTTTGCTAGGACAAGGTATGTCTTGCTCAGCAAGAGAAGGGTTAAAGACCAATCAAATGAGTGGAATACTTATCACAACGGAAACAACAAAGTGTAGTCAGCCTGCGATTTTAATGACATGACGTTATCCACTGAATAACAGCGACAACATATGATAAAAAGAATTATTGAATATTTCTGAACGGCCATCATATGATAATGATGCAGTGGCTGATAATTATGGTCTTCTTTTATTGCCATATCAGGGCCACTTTTCCTAGAACATGACAAAATTTTAAAAACCAAATTAATTCCAAAGTATTTTGACAATCAGGCAAAAGCAAACTTTACATCCAGATGAGGTGCTGGTGTATGATAAGGGTCTACACTGTTTGCCACTCACCCAACAGTTTTTTTGACATATCCACAGTAGTATAAAACAAATTTGTTTAACCCTTGTCCTGCTGAACCCGGATATACCCTGTTTTGCAAACAGTGTAGATTCAGATCAGTTGGCTTCTAAAGAAGCCAACTGATCTGGATCTGCACTGTTTGCCATCAAGTATGCAAATTTATAGCAACAATCTGGATCAAGTAACCTGATTGGCTGAAAATTAGAAGTGGGCATGGCATCTTAATTTATTCAGCAGGACAAAAAAAAGGTGTAGCCCTTAAAATGCCAAGAAAACCTGCATCTGAAAATGTCGTCTGTTTATGTCGTCTGCTGAATATTCTTGCAAACTTTTCAAACCTATTTTTGTTTACAGGCAAACAGTGTGGACCCAGATCAGACTGCTCCTTGATCTGGGTCCACATTGTTTGCAGGAATGACTTTTAAAATCACAAGCAGATGATAAAGCAGACTGTTTATGTCGTCTGCTGAATACTCTTGCAAACTTTTCAAACCTATTTTTGTATACAGGCAAACAATATGGACCCAGATCACTGCTCCTAAAGGAGCAATCTGATCTAGGTCCATACTGTTTGCAGATATGACTTTTAAAATCACAAGCAGATGATAAAGCAGACGACAATTGTTGTGACTGGCAGTTTATGGGTTAGAGCAAGTACATGTATAGTAAGGAGCAAAGTTGCATAGCTCTAGATAAGAGGGAATATTGGGTAAATTTTTTTTTTCCATGAAAAAATATGCGGTGCTAATTCATTAGAAGCACTTTGACAAGGCTCTTCTAAAGAGTACCCACAACACAGGTTTACATTGAGAAATAAGAAACAAATTAATACTAAAATGAAACATATCAATGTCAATGAAGTAAGAAACATATAAGTACTAATGAATACCCACAATATATGTTTTCATTGAGAAGTAAGGAACATATGTATATTGTTTGTTTGTGTTGAGGTTTTACGGCCCAGTCAACCCAATGGGGTCATGTCGAGCGCGGTCAGTTTACCTAACCACACGTTTACGGGACAGGCTTAGTCCTCTAAGCTGTTAACCAGTATTGTGCACATTCTTTTGCCAGAAACTGACATCTGCCCTTCTTGAATCAGTGGAAGGGAGAGAATGACCGTAGAAAATATTTCATGATCAATCTCCACGAAAGAATGTTGCCGACCTTGGCGGAGGTTGAACCCGCGACCTCCTGGTCTCCAGTCGGACGGCGCATCCAACTGAGCCACCGAGGCCAGCTAACATATGTATATGTATCATAGGTCTAGATAAGAGTGGGTATAAGGTAAATAGTTTTTCTTATTTGTCAACGAAAACAGCGAGTGCTTCTAATGAGTACCACAACATAATTATGTTTTCGTCGAGAAATAAGAAAAATATAGATACTTTTTGGTTGAAAAAAGCACCTTATCAAGAGCTATGTATATTTTAGTTTAGAAAAAAAAGCCTTATCTGGAGCTATGAATTTGTCCAGATATTGAGATAAATACGGCATATTCCAACACATGCAGAAGCTTTATAATCTTAGCGTAAATATTATCCCGATTAATTCAATTTCTTCCAACCAGAAAATTTCCTGTCAATATTAGAAAATAGATCGAATGAATTTCATCAGTCATTAATCAGAAAGTGAGTGGAAATAGATGCATCGCCAAAAGCCAGTAAGATGTACTTTAATGCTAATAGCGCCAACTGCAGCAACAGTAACATATGTTATTTTATTTTAATTTCTCAGAGAAAGTAAGGCCAGACATTTTATGTGAATCATCTAGGCAGATGATTCACTTGAAATGTCAAGCTTTATTTACTCTATAAAATAAAATATTTGAGAATGTAGTCAGCAAAAATTTTCATTCTTATAACAATGACCCTTTACTGATTAAGACACACTGGAACAGCCAAGGCACAGATCAGCCTGCATATGCATGCTATTTAACCAAGGTCTTTGGTCTACTTACAGAAACATTTGATATGGTAGACTACATTAACTCTTAAAGTGCCAAGCAAAATTATGGCTGGCAACAGTCTAAATAGTTTTACAGTCTAAATATTTGTATTGTTATTATTTATTAGAGAAATAAGGCTTGGCAGCCAATTCAAATGAAATACAAAGCATTACTTTCTCTGAAAACTAATAAAAAAATATTTGAAGATGCTATCTGCTGCAAATATAATTGACACTTTACCGGGTAACAGAGAAGACCCTAATCTCAGTGACTGGGCTCAGAGCGCTCATCATTCTGGACATTTGCTTTATCTGCATATGCCTAGCAGACACCATGGCAACCAATCAAAATGGCAAAATGACTCTAAAATAACAAAACTCAGTACAGAAGTATTCACAGAGTATTACTGCTAAATTAAGTTCAAACTGGAACACTAGTTTTGGGGGCTGACCCCAAAAGATCCCATTTAAAGTTGAGGCTGGCTGGGCATCTATATAAAGTTCTCATTAAAACATTCAATTTGACACCAAACATCACACTGTATGGATGCTGATCCACTATGAACCCTTTTGAGGAGCACTTTGCAGATTTTGCATCAATTTTACAAGGGAGACAACTTTTACGACTTTCTGTTTGTTTTCCTGCACATCAATCCCAATCTGAGAAGGGTTCTATTCTAAAAGGAAAGAATTTGCTCCTTGGGAGCAAATTCTTTCCTTTTAGAATAGAACAAATTCTTTCCTTTTAGAACAGATCCTTTCCGGAAGGGAGGAAAACACTTAAGACAGAGTTGCCTCCCATGAAAGTGTATCTCTTAAGTCATGTCATTAACCCATTTATGCTGAGTAGACTCTTCTACTTCAGCTCTTTGGACAAGTCCATTTCCATTAAAAGGGTTGCCTGGTTAGTTTTTTTTATTACCTTTTGTTTTATAGAAATGCCTGTACTTAATGCAAACAGTGTAGACCCTGATCAGATGCCACACAATGCGGTGTCTGATCTGGGTCTACATTATTTGCCAATGTCCCTTTTATGGGACGCTAGGCTTAAATAGGTTAAGAACTTCCATTTGCCACAAAACGGCAATGTTTGGATGTGAACTCTTAATGAACATCAGGGCCCAGTTGTTCAAAGCTAACGATGTCGTTAGTTAACGATTCGTTAAAATTTTAATCGAGTGATACGCAAATATTCTGAAATTTTTTGCTGAAAAAATGTGAGTAGCTTTTGCAGTGGGTACTCACATTTTTTCAGCAAAAAATATCAGAATATTGTGTATTGAATCTGCTAAAACAGTTAACGAAATGACCCTTAACGAGCTCGTTAAGCTAACGATGCTTTGAACAACTGGGCCCAGTTTATTAAGGGTAGGAATAGGGCTAGATAGGGCCGATATTCATTGGTCATTTATTGTTTTAAGTTATTGTCCTTAGACACAAAACTTGGCTATGCCTATGTTATGATGCTGACCTCTACTGCCCCCTTCTGAAGGAGGGCAGGGTAGCCAGATTTGGATGATACTCATTCAAATCCACTATTGCAAAGTTCTCATCAACAGTTACCAAACATGGCTATATTTGAAGGCTGGACCCTCATGACCTTTTCTGGAGGTGGGGGTAGGGGCTGAGCCAAAAAAATGTCTATGTTTTAAAAATAGTATGAAAAAACAATTTAGGATCTTGCTTGGCACTTTAAGGGTTAACCACTACTATTCTCTGGACTAATTCCTTAGATGACAATTTACATGAAATGTCAAAGCCTATTTTCTAGGGAAAAATAAGAAAAAATATAATCAATTTGTTGTTAGTTGAAGTCTTACCCAGAGCACTAAGCTTTAAGAAACCTTAGGATTCATAAACTGGCCTGATTGTGATCACTTCTACTATTTGTATGTTAATAGTCAGACTATTTGTTATGTAAAAGTAATCAGTTTGACTACAGAGATGGTGTGCATTAACAAAGTAATTCGTGCCACAGTTCAACTGATCAAATTCTTAAGATTTTCTATTAATGCTTATCAGTGACAGATTTTTTATGTATGCAAAAAAAGTTGCTTCTTTCTGCACAGGTTAAAAATCAATCTTTCATGAGAACCCTAAAAATGCACAATTTGACTGGTTAACACTTAGCATGATGGGTAAAATATTCAGCAGACAACTATTTGAAATATTTTTCTTATTTTTCTCAGAAAACAGGCTTTGACATTTCATGCAAATTGTTTCCTGATGAGACAATTTTCATGACATGTCAAAGCATGTTTTCTGGGAAAAATAAGAAAAATATCATCAATCTGTCATCTGCTGAATTTGCCAAGAGAGAGGTAAAGGTTATACAACAATAAATATTCTGTTGATACACACAGTACACCCTGTGAATTCTAAACGGATGCAAATACAGGCATATAAGCATTTACTGTCACTGTCAATGGACAAGAGAAGTTTTTTTATACAGTGACCAGTAAATGCTTATATGCTATGCCCATATTTTCATGCAACATCTGATTTGAATAACATTTCTGTCTACACCTTGTAAAACCTAGCTTCTGTTTGGTCTGTAGTCCTCAAAAGTATACAATCTAGTACAACTTAAAATGATTTGATAAGTTATGTCCCAAAGTGGAAAAGATAGATATTCTGTAGTAAAGCAGTGAAATGGGATTAAAGAGACAAATACAGCTACAGGAAGTAATAAAGAATGACAAAAAAAAAAAAATGCAGAAATGTCTGGAGCCAGTCTATTTGGTCTGTTATAGGATTCTAATTGCCCCTGTTTCACATATGCTTTAGATTAACTGCTGATTCATAGCCTCAAGATAAAATGACATTTTTCTGCATCTCAGAGGCAATTTTAAAGGGGCTGAACTTGGTAGATTTTCTGCCATTCTTTCAAAAGGGAGACAATTTCTGTGACTTCCTGTTCGCTTTTCTATACATCAGACCCTTATGAAAAGTGATCTACTTAGCATCTGCTCCCGCAGGGAGCAAATTCCTTCTTTTTCATTATATGACTTATACATTCAATCAAAATACATATACTCAAGCATACATGTGATAATTTTATGATGACCATGAGGGAGATTTGCTTCTCAGATGAGGGAGATTGGGGTCTCAATGAGGGAGACTTTTTGACAACGTGTTCAAGTTGTTTTTCTTATCATTTTCATATGATTTAGATGTACAAAGAAACTGGAACTACTGAATTTAAATGACAGGAACATACATTTTCAAGTGTTAACTTCAAAATAGCAAGTTTTAGGTTATTTACAAAGAAAGAAAGCTGTAACCATAGGTCCAGATGATGGAAAATCCTGGTTGCAAACAGTGTAATCCTGGTCAGATGTCTGATCTGGGTTTGCACTGCTTGCCTATATTCCTTTTAGGGGTTCTATGTATTTAAGAATGGGACCAAAGCACTGGATTGACAAGATCAAGAACGATAACGAGATGGTCGTGTTTCTAATGTGAGATCGTGTGCGACTACTAGTACTATCTGAAAAAATATAAAGATAGTCTAAATACTGCTGCTGGATTTCTCGCTAGTCTTCAGTCAAATATTTAAAGGCTACATGCTTTTTGTTGTTTCCTAGATATTCTGTGCTAAGGAAACGAAACCATTGAGTGACAAGTATTTGTTACTTAGATACTTCCGGGTTTATTCGTCTCTAGGACGCCATATTGGATCACCGGTTTCAAGGGAGATAATCAAATGTCGTCTGGTCAATTCTGCCCTTCAATTTTATTCGGTGCACAATGACACCCGTGATTTTTAGTGGGATTTTTTTTTCTACTTCTTCTTTTATTTTTCTTTTCTTGTTTGTTCAGTTGCAAACAACTCATTTACATACTTTAAATTGCAGTTCACTTACAACAGAAAAGTAAACATAAGTATTAGGATATTAGGAGAAAAAAAAACGGCCATTCATGCACACAACGTTGATTCAAAAGTTGAAACAACGTTAGTCAAAGTTGTTTCAATGTTAATTCACCATTTGGTGTCAGCTGGGAATCTTCATGCGAAAGATTTCATTATTCGTAAAAAAAAAAAAATGTGCGAACGGTCGTCGGCAAAGATATTTCAGCATGGGGATGTGAAGTGGTCAGCAGCAGTGAAAAGGATGTTGTGCTCTGGAATGAATGTGGAAAAAAATCACTTCTGCCCCGGTGACTTTTTCGGGTGTAGTTGCCTTGAATCGCATAGCAATATTTGGCATTATCTTACTGCTGCTTGCATTGCGATGTGCGTCGATCCTTTGTTTTGTTTCCACCCGCGGTGACACCAAAAGTTGAGTTGCAAAATGTATTAAATGCGGTAGTCTTGTACTTCTTGGCCTTATTCTTAGGGGCTGATGGTGATATTTTTTGGACATCTTTGCAGCTTCTTCTTCGGACTGAGAATGATGTACGGATAGAAAGTGAAGGCATTTAACAGACAGCTGATGGCAAAATCGCCACGGGTTATGACAGCCGTGTTTTATGTCATCTGTTTACGGTTGTGTATTATATTCTCCCGCTTATCTGTTAATCGCCCTCAGCAGCTAAATTATCGAAGTCTGTTACTGCTTACCAAAAATACTCGCAAAATAGTCACTCATAAAAAAATTGGGATAGGAAAACTGCAATTGCGGGTGATTCTGTCTCCTGGACGGGAGCGTGGGATATGGGCTTCAAATGCGGGAGCCTCCCGCGTGATCCGGGAGGTATCACATGTATGCTCAAGGCTTTCTGGTACTCTTTTATCATTCATATGCCTATATCACAGCATTGTAACAAAAAAAAACATCATTAAACACAGTATTACAAGCCGTATTATACATTTATTTTCTCTTTTAAGACTAGCTCAGAGGAAAAGCCATAATATTATTACTCCTCACCCCCAAACCCCACCTTGTCCCATCCCCAAACAATTTTAGTAAAAAATATCATTATTAAATAATAAAAACAATATTACAAGTTCAAATACATATATATACCAGTAGTCTGCTTTTAGGACATTATGAAAAACATATTTTGGTTTATTAAATAGCTCACAGAAAAGCTATAGAATTACTCGACACACCCCTAAACCTGCATATCTTCCATCCCAGCCTTTGGTGAGCACCTTTGGAGCCAAAAAATTAGTGTTAATGAGCAAGAAATGTCATAACCTAACAGAAAATACCGTCTTATCTTTGAAATCTTTATAAGAATTGACATTTAAAATGTTTTTGCAAAAATTCAATTGGAAAAAGATATAAAAAAAAGAAATTAGAAAAAAAAAAGAAACTACTGTATTTATCTTGTATTTACCTTTATTAATTAGAGAGAAACGCCTGAGCAAAGATAATTAGAATTTACAGAACCAAATAGAAACATGACTAAATAAGGAATATTTATGTCCCCTATCTTTGTTACAGAAGTCTGGTATGCTACTGATAAGGTCATCAATTGATTGTTATTGAACTAGGCTGGAACCTGATTGAATTAATATAAGGAAATGTATCATTCTGGGCACAATCATCTCCTAGCTGTGAAACAATACATGACCAAATGCTGATTATATGTCATTCAAATTGTTCTGGTATTGGGAAATATTTACATTCTCAGATTTACAGAAAAAACCTATATACTTAGCTATTGGTATGTAATGTTGTCATAGTTCAATGAATACATTGGATGAGATACGTCACATGATCATTGGTTGTGAGCAAAGTATACATGAACCCCTTTAGGGTTCACTTTCTTTGCTCATGACCCGATGTTGTTCATGTTCATACTTCAATGAACATTAACTAAATTACCTTCATTTCTTAAATCAGAAATAACTGAGATGTGTCATGGCAAAAAACCAATACTGAAGGAACAGTCTGATCAGGGTTTTGTTTCTGTTAAGGTTTTACAGCCCAGTCACCCCTATGGGGTCATATTGAGTGCAGTCAATTCACCTAACCACACGTTTACTGCACTGCGGTTAACCAGTATTGTGCACATTCTTTTGCCAAAAACTGACAAATGCTCTTCTTGGTTTAAACATATTTTATTTCACAAAGTATACATGGGTACAAATATAATGTTGTGAAAATACATATTAAAGGATCAGAACGAAAGCAATGTTACTTATTTAGTTCTTCTCCTTCTTGAATCAGCGAAAGGGAGAGAATGACCCTAGAAAATATTTCATGATCAATCTTCACGGAAGAATGTTGCCTGATCAGGGTCTACACTGTTTACCATTTCACTAAATATTTAAAGAAACTGCATAAAAAGCAAAATTTAGGCCAATTAGAAATGTGTCCAAAATGTGTCCAAAGGACAGGGATGCCCCTGCCTGAAAATCTTAAATGCAAATAGCTAAACCTGAAAAATTTAAATGCAAACTGCTAAAGCCATCTCTGAGGCGGACTTAGATGGATGGGACGGACAGGGGTAACACTATATGCCCTTTCCACCTTTCTTCCAATGGCAGGGGCATAAAAAAGTATGGATTAAAGTGTTCGAAATTATCATTCTGACCAATATTTTCTCTCTTTACCCACATTATCTAGACGAATATCCAGATAAACATTTTACTAATTTCTCCACAAAAACATATGAAGTGGGTACTCATTAGAAGTGCCTCAACAAGGGGCTTCTAATGAGTACCCACAACATCTATTTTCCTGCAGAAATAATAAAAATATCTATATTTTTCATTTGAAAATAGTCCTTATCTCAAGCTATGAGTCATGCTACAAAAGCTCTTATAGTTCCAGATAGAAGATATAGACAGATAAAAAAAAATTGTCTAAGAGAAGAAATGGGCTACATCAGGTGAAAATATATGGTAAATGTTCTAAAATTTCACACACCAAAGGTCTGACAAAATGGCATGTGCAAACAGTGCAGACCCAGGTCAGACTGCTCCCAAAGGAGCAGTCTTATCAGGATCTACACTGTTTGACATTACACTAAGAATTTTAAGAAACAACTGCACAAAAAGCAAAATTTAGGCCCAAAAAGTATCAAACAAAGTATTCAAATTTTTAGGACATTTACCTTAACCTTTTTTAAAATTTAATGTTGCCATGGCAACCAAACAAAATGGCCATTGGTCATAAAACACATACACTGGGTAGACAAACATCCAATGATCATAAATGCCAAATATGGTTCAAATTACTTCACTGGTAATGGAGAAAATGCAATTTAACCATTTTCCCATTATTAGTCTATAGGAGCTTTCTGTTGCCATGGCAACCAAACCAAGAGACAGATCACCATAATTTTAGCTATTTTGAATTGTCCTTACCCAAGCAACAGTTGCACAAAATTAGAGTCCTACTGCTTCAGTGGTTTTGGAGGAGATTTCATTTAAAAATTCCTTTTTTAAAAATTTAATGTTGCCATGGCAACCAAACAAAATGGCCATTGGTCATAAAACACATACACTGGGTAGACAATCATTCAATGCAGATCACCATAATTTTAGCTATTTTTAAAGGCTCCTACCCAAGCAACATTCCTACCAAGTTAGGGACAAATTGCTTCAATGGCTTTGGAGGAGTTGTCATTTGAAAGAGTTAACGGATGGACAACCGGACGGACGACGGACAAAAAGTGACCACTATAGCTCATCCTGAGCATAGCTCAGGTGAGCTAAAAACCCTAAATATTGGGAAAGACCTGGGGCATCTGATCAGGGTCTACACAGTTTGCCACTCATCCAGCATTATTTTAGACACATCAACAGGTAGTAAATTAGACTTTTTCAGTTTTTTAGGACAAGTACAGTAAGGAGTTAAGGTTTCCAAATACTTAGGGTAAATATGGTACAGCTCAGCCATAAACAGTATTCTAAATACAACCATCTCATCTCAAATGATTTCTCCAATATCTGAGTAACATGAAAACAGTACATAGGAATGATCAAAAGCAATACATCTTTGGAACTTTTCAAAAGTTTGCATCGTTAAAAGTTACACTTTGCAGGTACACAACAATTCAAAACTTCAGGGCCCATTTGTTCAAAACTAACAATGTCATTAGTTAACATATCATTAAAACTTTGATCATTAAATATGGCATATACGTTAGTATTTTTTCTGAAAAAATGTGAGTAGCTTTTGCAAATGCAAATGCAAAGGCTACTCACATTTTTTCAGAAAAAAATACTTGTGAATTAGATATTGTACTTACTAGAACAGTTAAAATTTTGACCACTAAGAAACTTGTTAAGTTAAAGATGCTTTGAACAATTAGACCCAGAACTTCATGTATGCCCTCTTTGCATATGCCATTTTATTGTCCTGCAACCTGACTAATATTTTGTGACTCGTAAATATTCTAAATCTTCCTACATCATGCCATATTTACCCTAAGTATTTGGACACCTTAACTCCTTACCACACTTATCCTAAACTTTCAACAAGAGCTCCACTGAGCGGGGCAATATATGCCCTTAGGGGGTTTTAGTAACAGACGATACAATACACTGAATAAGGGTTTGTCAGTAACAGGACTATCTGCATCGGTACTGTATAGCTTCTCTGAGAATCCAAGAAAAATAAGGCCTGTTGCCTCTGACAACTTGTTGGCTAACTTGGTTTTGTGCTTGTTAGTAAATGTTCACAAAAAAATCCAGGAAGAATATGAGTAGTTTCAGTGCTTCTTGGCAAAAAAATTGTAAATTTAGTCTTTGCATAACTTCGGACAAAGGTCAAGGGTAATCCTTGCGAAGGAGATATTTGGAGTGAACAAGAAATCTCTATATGGAATATACAAAGGGGCATAATTACTTCAAAACTAGAAGAAAGATTACTGTTTCTTTTTCTCTGCACATTTTCTAATGATGCTTTATATTTGTACAGTTTCATGAAGAAATCTTTAAAGGTTTTAAAGTTATAGAGCAGACAAAAAACATTACCATTTGAACTTTGACCTTGACTTTTGACTTTGACCTTCAAGGGACAGGGTTCAGCTATGAGAGCTGCACATGACCTTGGTATGGTGAACATTTGACCAAAGATTCACAAAAATCCTTCAATCCGTTAACAAGATATGGAGCGGACATGAAAAGTTAGATGGACGGACAATGTCAGAACATAATATGACCTGTCTTTTGACAGACATACAAAAATTCCTTCAGTCGGTGAACCAGATATGGAGGGAACACAGCCTCACTATATGAAACCAGAATTCCGCGGAAGGCGGTGTCGCACCTGCTGGGGCAAAAGTCACAGGACGTGGTTATTAAATAAATTTATATCATTCTTAGCAGTGTTCAGTTGGAAAAGTGACAAAAATTAAAGACAATGATTATATGAATATAGGAATTTCATTGAAAGCATATGAATTTTCTCATAAGATGCATGAGATATTGGGCTCAAAAAGTACCCAAAGTCTGTACACTTTCATACAATCTGAGGTTCAGAAAATGACAAAGTTAAAATGGAAAAAGTGACAAAAATGAATTTAAAAATCATATCCAAACCAAGTGCACTTCTGTAGACACAGGAGAATACATGTGCAAAGTTTCAAAAAGACCGGTTAAAAATTGTATGAAAAGTTGCAATCACAAGGTACCCACTGTCTATACATCTGAGGTCAGAAAATGACAAAGCTCAAAAAGCATAAAAAAGCGACACGAGGATTATATGAAAAGCACATGCACATCTTCAGACTATGGAAAAAACATGTGCAAAGTTGCAAAAAGATTAGTATAAAATTGTATGAGGAGTTGTGCTCATGAGGTAGCCACTGTCTATATATTGAGGGTGAAAAATGACTAAGTTCACAATGTGGAAAAAAGTAAAAAAAAATAATTTAACAATTACATCCAAACCACATGCACATCCTCATACCATGAAGAAAATGCATGCAAAGTTTCATAATAATCTGTATAAAACTGTAAGAGGAGTTGCGCTCACAAGAGGTACCAACTGTTTACATATAAAGAGTGAAAAATGACTAAGTTCACAATGTGGAAAAAGTAACAAAAAATAACTAACAATTATATCCAAACCACATCCAAACCATATGCACGTCCTCATACCATGAAGAAAACATATGCAAAGTTTCAAAATGATCGGTACAAAACTGTAAGAGGAGTTGCGCTCACATGAGGTACCCACTGTCTATATACTGAGGGTGAAAAATGACTAAGTTCACAATGTGGAAAAAGTGACAAAAAATAATCTAACAATTATACCCAAACCACATGCACATCCTCATACCATGAAGAAAACACATGCAAAGTTTCAAACCAATCAGTATAAAACTGTAAGAGGAGTTGCGCTCACTAGAGGTACCCACTGTCTATATATTGAGGTGAAAAAATGACTAAGTTCACAATGCGGAAAAAGTAACAAAAAATAATCTAACAATTATATCCAAACCACATAACCATCTTCATACGATGTAGAAAACATATGCAAAATTTCAAAATGATCGGTACAAAACTGTAGGAGGAGTTGCGCTCACAAGACAACCAGAGTTGACGGAAAGATGAACAGATGGACAGACGTACGGATGGACGGACAGAAACTTGCACGCCTAAGTCGCCCATGCTAAAGCAGATGCGACAATAAACAAAGGGGCATAATTGCATCAGAACTGAAAGTAGGGTTATGGTTCTTTCCCTCTGAACTTTGTCTGATCATGCCTTATATCTGCACAAAGTTTCATAAAGAAATCTTAAACAGTTTTAAAGTTATAGAGCAGAAAAAAAATATTGCCTGAAATAAACTAAGGGGCATAATTATGTAAGAACTGATAGTAGGGTTATGGTTCTTTTTCTCTGCACATTGCCTGATCATGCCTTATATTTGTACAACATCTCATGAAGGAATCTTAAATGGTTTTAAAGTTATAGAGCCGACACAAAATCTTATCTGGAATAAACAAAGGGGCATAATTACGTCAGAACTGAAAGTAGGGTTTCCGCTCTTTTTCTCTGCACATTGTCTGATCATGCCTTAAATTTGCACAAATTTTCATGAAGAAATCTTAAACAGTTTTAAAGTTATAGCATAGACACTAAATATTGCCATTTGAACTTTGACTTTGAATTGTGATCTTGACCTTCATTCGACAGGATTGATTTATGAGTTCTGCAAGTTATCTTGAGCAAACAATGTAGACCCAGATCAGATGCTGCAGAACATGACATCTGATCAAAGTCTACATTGTTTGCCACTAATCCAGTATTTTTAGACGCCGTCAAAAGAAGGGCTATTATGTCATCAGGTCCGTCCATCCATTAACTTTTATTGTCTGCTCCATATCTCCTTCATTGATTGAAGGATATTTTTTAAACTCTGCTCAAATGTTCACCATGCCAAGATGAGATGCAGAACTCAGAAATCAAACCTGTCCAGTGAAGGTCAAGGTCTGCACTATAACTTTAAAACCGTTTAAGATTTCTCCATGAAACTGTACAAATATAAGGCATGATTGGATGATGTGCAGAGAAAAAGAACTGAAACTTTACTTTCAGTTCTAATGTAATTATGACCCTTTGTTTATTTCAGGCAATATTTTGTGTCTGCTCTATAAGTTTTAAAGATTACAAGAAGTGTCAGGGTGGACGAGTGGTTAGCACTTCTGACCTCCCATCACGAGGTTCGAATCCTGCTGGAGGTAGAATTCAGCTCATGACTGTACAGTGCTTCAATGCACAGAGTGTTTCATTATCACCCTTCCAAAATCTTGATATGACTTAACCCTTGTCATGCTAAATAAAGATGCCCCACCTACTTCAAATTTTCAGCCAATCTGATTCCTTGATCCAGATTGTTGATGTAAATTCATATACTGAATGGCAAACAGTGCAGATCCAGATCAGTTGGCTTCTTCAGAAGCCAACTGATCTGGATCTACACTGTTTGCAAAGGCAGAGTATATCTGGGTTCAGCAGAACAAGGGTTAAACAAGAGGCCCACGGGCCACGGGTCGCTCATCTGAGTGACATAGCCACTGCAGATATGCAGATGTTATGCAACATTTTTCCAATCCTGTCATCGCAACTAATGAAAAGATCATCATTTAGGCAGTTCTTAATTTTGAAGAAGAATATATATGGCATGCCAGTCAATGAAGCCTGATCATTTGAACAAACGCTAAATGGCGGCCAGCTTGGATTTACGATCGGCACGATTTTAGCTATTTTTGATCTACAGGTCACCCTGATGCTTCCAAGCAAGTTTGGAGTCAATTGGCCTTTCGGTTCAGGAGAAGAAGCGAAAAATAGATTTTCAAGATGGCGGCCATGGCAGCCATCTTGGATTTCCGATTTTAGCTATTTTTGATCTACAAGTCACCTCGATGCTTCCTACCAAGTATCAAGTCAATTTGCCCAGGGGTGTAAGAGGAGTAGGCTTTTAAAGCAATTGTTGACGCCGCACGACGGACGCCGCACGACGGACGACGGACATTGACTGACCACAATAGCTCACCATGAGCACTTCGTGCTCAGGTGAGCTAATAATGTTAAAATGGACAAAAACACCAACTCCTCATCATCATCTGTATGTCCAAATATTTAGGGCAAATACGGAAGTAACAGTGTCCATAAAAATAGAAGTCTCGCAGGAGTTCATATATTCATTTTTCTTCTGTGTCAAATCACCAAGGAAACAGTATGTCTGGGTCCTTGACGTTTCATCTAACTTGTTTTGTAGGGTTGTCAGTCAGTCTGCTAAATATGACAATTTGCCTCAAACAATTTGGGCCATGACAACAATAAAGATACCTTAGTGCAGATGAGATGCTCAATTAGATCCATGTAGTAGTATTGTAGTCCACACATTTTATATGAATAATCTAGTCAGAGCTCTTGATAAGGCTTTTCTTTTTTCAACCAAAAATATTGATATTTTTCTTATTTCTCCACGAAAATGTATGTTTTGGTTACTCAACAGAGGCACTTCTAATGAGAACCCATAACGTATGTTTTTATGGAGAAATAAGGAAAATACTTACCTCATACCTCCTCTTATTTAGAGCTATGATCTAGACTCTAAAAATCAGAATCGCAATATTAATATATACCATATACACCCTAAGTATTCAATTTTGTTTGTGTTGAGGTTTTACGGCCAGTCAACCTAGTGGAGTCATGTTGAGCATGGTCAGTTTACCTTACCACACATTTACTGGGCAGGCTTAGTCCTCTAAGCAGTTAACCAGTATTGTGCACATTATTTTGCTAGAAACTGACAATTGCACTTCTTGAATCAGCAGAAGGGAGAAAATGACCTTAGAAAATATGTCATGATCAATCTCCACAAAAGAATGTTGCCGACCTGGTAGGGATCGACCTGCAACCTCCTGATCACCAGTCGGGAGCGCATCACACTTAGCCACCGAGGCCAGCCCTAGGTATTCAAACAGACAGGCCTGAGAACACTATGTAGATCCAGCATCTGATCTAGGACTGCACTGTTTGCCACTCATCCAGCAAATTTTAGACACATCAACAAATAGTATAACCCACTGTATACTGAATAGAATCTCCCATACTATATATTTTGAAGAGTCCAATTTCAATTTTAGGTACAACTGGCAATGAAATTTAGATATTCCTATAGAAAAAAGGCTAAACTGATTGCAAATAGTGGAGACCCTGATCAGACGCTGCATTCTGCAGCTTCTGATCTGGATCTGCACTGTTTGCCAAGTACCCTTTTACGGGTCTCCCGACTACAATGCGTTAATTTGTTCAAATCTTAGGTTAAGTATGGTAAGGAATTAAGGTGTCTGAATATTTAGGTAAAATAGGGTACCACATATAGTCAGATAACTTGACAACAATTCTAGACATTTGTCATCTAGACTGGCTCCAGTCATTTCTGCACTTGTTTTTTTTTTTTTTTTTTTTTTTTTTTTGGCTTTCTTTATCACTTCCTGTAGCTGTGGTAAATTTTGTCTCTTTAATCCCATTTCACAGTTTTACTACAGAAACTCTATCTTTTCTACTAAGGGACATAACTGATTAAATCATATAAACTGTACTAGATTGTATATCTTTGAAAAGAAAATAGAAAGTGATAGAAAAGTTGAGTCTGAAGACAGACTAATTTGTCAACCTTTACCACCCTCTGTGCTAATTCAACAGACGACATATTGGTGATATTTTTCTTATTTTCCCAGAAAACAGGATTTGACATTTCATGCAAATTGTCTCCATTGGAGACAATTTGCATGAAATATCAAATCCTGTTTTCTGGGAAAAATAAGAAAAATATTCAAATTGTAGTCTGCTGAAAATTTACCCATTTATTAACTTCAGTTTCAAGTTCTGTAATAATGATATCCTAACTACTGCCTTTCTCCTTAGTATTCAGAAACATCTAACTCCTTACCATACTTGCCTTAAAATTCAATCCATTTTACTACCTACTGATATCTATCTAAAGTTCTTCGTGATGAGTGGCAGTTAGTATTGACTCCGATCAGATTTTGTTTGTGTTGAGGTTTTACGGCCCAGTCAACCCAATGGGGTCATGTCAAGCGCAGTCAGTTTACCTAACCACACGTTTATTGGGCAGGCTTAGTCTCTAAGCAGTTAACCAGTACTGTGCACATTCTTTCGCCAGAAACTGATAACTGCCCTTCTTGAATCAGCAGAAGGGAGAGAATGACCGTAGACAGTATTTCATGATCAATCTCCACGAAAGAATGTTGCGGACCTCGGCGGGAATCGAACCTGCGACCTCCTGGTCTCCAGTAGGACGTGCATCCAACTGCACCACCGAGGCTGGCAACTCCGATCAGATGGCTGTATTCTGCAGGCTCAGATATGGGTTTACACTGTTTGCTCAGGCCTGTCAGTCTGCATACTTGTACTTGGGTAATATGGTAAAATTTTTACTTTGTTTTTGCTGAAAGAATATACACTTTTTGGTCCCCCTTCCCTCCCTACATCCTCCACCACACAAAAAAAAAACATGTTCTATTTGAGGTATACATAAGGTACCTTTTCTATCCTTTTTCACTCACATGTTACTTTGTAATGAAAAGCAATCCGAAATCTGAATGAAATTAATCAAGCGAGAGGGAGATTTGGTAGAAATAGTTTCTCCAGAAGACAAAACAGCGTCATCTCAGACATTGTAGGTGTAAAAGTAAACAGAACATGTTAGGCCAACAGAAAATATCATTAAAACTTCTCGCCAGATTCAGGATTTGATTTGAGCTGGAATTTAACCAGCCCAGTCAACATTATTAAGGTCATGTCAAGCCAGTCAGTTTACCTACACACTTTTCCTAGGCAGACCTAATCCTCTTAGCATTTAACCAGTACTTGTGCACATCTTTGCGCCAGAAACTGACAACTATCCTTCTTGAATCGGCAGAAGGGAGAGACTGATCATAGAGAATAGTTCATGATCAATCTCCCTGAAAGAATTTCCCTGACCCATGGGGACCAAACCGGCAGCCTCCAGATCACCAGTTGAATGCATATCCCACTTGAACCACTGAGGCCAGATAGATTCAAGAAATGTCTTCACAGCAGTACTCTGTTTATCCTAATATTTAGACAACTTAATTCGTTTCCATACTTGTCCGAGACTTTGAACAAGTAAATTTTATTACCTGTCAAAATGTTAAAAAAAAACATGCTGGCTGAGTGGATAACAATATAGATACCAATCAGACACTGCATTCTGGTGCATCTGATCTGGGTCTATCATGTTTGCTCAGGCCTTACATATGTTGTGGGTACTCATTAGAAGCACCTCACACTTTGCATTTCTAGGAGAAATAGTTCCAATATAGGCCAGTCATTCTGGTCGATTTTAAGGCCTAACCCACCACTAATTGCAACAGAAAAAAATAATACATGGTATTAATCTATGATCCCATAAGTATCTAAGAAAAAAAGTCCTCAAGAATTGCTCCATGGGAAAAAAATGATGACATTTATCAGGTGCCTCTCTAACTCGCATGCTTTAACAGGACGATGACGATTAAGCAATTCTGATACGACACAAAGATGTTATAATTCATTATTTAGCACACAATATTCTCTGGAAAGCTATTCAGGAGTAATAGCTGGTAAAATTATACAATTTTTCACTCAAACATTACATTTCACAAACCTTCATAGGTGGAATTATCCCACCCACCTCTACAAAAAGGGTGGAATTACCCCACCCACCTCTACAAAAAGGTGAGTTTGCAAAATTTCATTATCCTAAGAATATTGGTGTTTTGATTTTAAAAGATGTAAATAATGAAATGTAAACTGACACCCCTTCCTCATGAAATGGACTGGTCCAAATTGTTAAGGTAGAAGAGTCCACTCGGCATAAATGGGTTAACTGAACTTATTGTCTATGTTTCTTTAATCCGTTTCATCTAGTATCAAGCGTATATTGCTGCAGCTTGTACCGCGACATCCTCCACAGCCTGCCGAGCATGTCAACCCATGCTTCCTACAACTACAACGCTTTGTGTCGCAATTTTGGGTACAACTACATCTTATTATTTTCAAAAGTCTTTCTGGTGCAGCCGGTAACAGAGTCTTCACAGGGGATAACTTGTCTTTTTTCTTACACCAGCCCCATTCAACTGGAATTAGGTTCTTTCCTAACCAGTTCTGCACTTGCAAATAAACCCTGTAGCTATGAAACTTTGCAGCTGCTTGCGTTGGTGGAAGACTTTGAACCTGTACATATGTTGTGCTGGTATTAACTTTATAGATAAATTTTTGAAACCTTAGTTCATCTAAACTTTGGTCAGGGTGTCCATTGTACAGTCTTACGAATAAGCTTTCACCAGCTTTCTCTATTTCATTATGCGTGGCATCTTGCAGGAAAACCGCTGTCAGATCTCTGAACTCCTGCTCAGATAAAGCTTTTTTCAGTAGAATTCCTTTTCCAATTCCATAAATCCGAGATGCTGTGTCGCAACCGGAGAAAGCGTGTAGCACAGGTAGAATTTTGCAAATCCCATTTCCCAAAATGTTACGTGTTCTTCTAATGTCCCATATTCTCTTTTTCTTTGTACTACTTTTTGTGTCAGACATATAATAAATGTTATACTCTGTATCGTTTGCATGATGACAAAGAAGTATTAAAACATCTGTATCTTCACCTATAACTACAGTAGGGGCATTAGAAGCTTCTTTAATAGCAGTCATAGCAATAAGGACATCAGCATCATCTGGAGCGTGTGTGACTTTACATCCTTTGTTTAACAAATGCGAACCAAGTAAATTAATGAAATCCTGTTTGTTTTCTTGATTTGATAAGAATAGTTCTTTCTTCGATTTAAATGTGGTCCAACCATTAAATAAAACCCTTGTGCCTATTACTCCTTTCACTCTACGTTCATGTGTTACATCTTTTGTTGTAGGGCCATTGCTATAACCGTCAAACACTATGTGCGGATGACCATAATTTCTGACAATCAGGTTGACATAATCTTCACATATAGAGTCAAACTTTGCCCCATACGCCCATGAAATTCTTTGCACCAGCGACCCACCATCGAGGACGTAATGAACATTTTCTGCAGTAAACTGACTCACGCCACAGCCACCCAACTCCCATATAGCATGTGCTAAAGCTGGTTTTTGTGCCTCTCTAAGTAATCCTGATGAATCAAAAAGAGCGGATGGATGACCACAAAGCTCATATTTGAATATTTCCTCTACATTATCGAGTGTACTCTCTGATACAGAAATAAGACGCTGAAACAAAAGCTGTGGGTCCACATTTACCTCTTCGCCATCAACTTTCACATGTTGTTTAGTTCCGAGAGTAACTGCCTGTTTTTTCTTCTTAAAGGTATACTCAAGAACTTTTTTTTCCTCCATGTCGGCAATAATATCTAGACCTATTGATTTGGCAGAGTCAGCATTCACTCTTTTGTCAGCTAAAGCTCCGGTTTCAATATTTCTCAAGCTTTTTTCGCTTGCAAAGGGATTCTTCTCCTCTAAATAGCTTAAGAATGTCTTCCGGTCCTTCTGATCTCTCTGTAGCCGTGTATCGTAAGCTTCTTTATGCTGATCACTGGCTTCTGTTTTTTGACCTGTGAACTCTTGCATTGAGTCATTAATCTCAGCACATGCTGGCATCGACAAAAGCCACAGCGCCCTCTGAGATTCGGTCATTCCTCGGCCCCTAGTCATGCCACCTGCAGATTTTACACTACGCATAAGAGCTTGTTCAATTACTAAGTCAGTTGACAGACCAGCCCAAAACCTGTCACTCCTTCTCACAACATGATTTCCAGACATGAATAGTCGGTAAACACCTGGGTTAGTTCTTTCTAGGTCAGTCATTTGTTGTAGATAGACATAGCCCGACTTCAGATAAAGATTATGGCCTGCTGCCGCGAAAAATGGTAGCATCTCTTGCATGGATTTGAGGTGCAGCTTCCAATTTCCTGTTCTCTCTGCTTTGATAAACCTTCTTAAAATATCAATCATGTCCATGTACTGTATCCAGAGAGAAGCTGTTCGAGATGACTTGAGGGAGCATTTATTCATTGCAAATTTTTGCATTAGACTCTGTACTATCTTATCGTCATTTATTGCTTGTGGGCACATATCTTTTGACAACACCTTTTCAATCATCTCTTTTATGTATTCCATGTCACATGTGTCTTCATCTGTGATGACATCATCTTGAGCACCATTATTTTCTTCATTTGTTTCTGGTGATGTGTTTTCATGATTCATGTTTCTTTCAGAAATACTTGACTTAGCAGAATCTCTATTTTCTGACTGATTGATATCATTCATTTCCTGATCACAAATTTGCCCTACACTTGGAATCAGTCTTTTCACAATAACTGTATTAAGAGCATCATCAACTAGAAAATGACCTCTGATTGCCCTAGCAATTGCTTTCCCCGAAAGCATGTGACTGACTGTGTTAGGGGCATACACAGTACATAGTAATTCTTCTAGTCCAGTGTTTTCCATGAGTTGACCAACACAGCCCAAGAAGCTCATTTCAGTATGAAACCCACCGAGTCGCACTATCAAGGACTTCATTTCACTGTCACTTGGTTCATTGAACACAATAGTTATTGCCTTCCAGTACAGAGGTTGATCGAAAGTAACAATGGGCGTCACGTTCATATTCTGGGCATGTGCAGAAACAAAACGAAGGGTGGAGTATACACAAGACATGTCACTTGGATTGAGATCTAACATTGGCAGAAAGACAATAGATGATTGCCCTGGATAAACTCCAGTTTGGACCATTTGCATGATGCCAGACCAGCTGGGCATCCTAATTTTAAGGGATCTTCCAATTCTAAAGATAAAGTCTAATTTTTCTGAGGTATCTTCTACACATGACAAGTCTATCAGCTTTCTGAACTTCAGTTCCTCCATTCTATTCCCAGACTGAGTGTAGAAATATATGTTAACTTTACCAACTGCTACAAGGTCTTCTGCTGAAGCACGGACTCTCGGAACTGATTTAGTTCTCACAAGTTGTGGTGTCACTGCAGCAATTATTCCCATCCCATGAAAGGTATTATGCCCATCCAATGTACCCGTGTTGTGGTCAACATTATCTGCGACATATTGTACAAACTGCTCATCAGATAAATCAAAACTCGTTCCTTGACTGGAGGCAGCACTACTTTCAAATCTCTGAATCTCTGTATATGAGGAGCAGAACCCCATGCTATTAAGAATTTCTATCAGTAATTTCGACCCATAGAGATGATGCATTTGGACTCCTAATCCAATCTGAAGTGGTGCAATAACACCTCTAGGCATACATGCTTGGATGATAGCCTGTCCAATTGATAATATCTTTTTTTCCGAGTTTTTATGGTCGATAATTTGTTTCAAAAAAGTCAGAAGGCTTTCTGGAACATAGTCTCTATTTTCTTCCAATGATTTCAGTTTTTCTGGATTAGGATATTCTTCTTTGTTGTCAGCAATGGATTTAATATCACTTAATATTAAAGTAGCTGCTGTTTTGATGACTGCCATTTTCTCTGATTCACTGTCTTGTTTGTTATTGTGTTGGTAAAATGAATGCAAAATTGCGTCTGCCTTTTTCTTAAATGTTATAACATTTCGCTTTCCATCCAGTTCTGAAATCACTACTGAACCACCAAAATGATCAAGGATCCTTTTCTTCATGTATGAAAAACTGTATGGTTGCTCGCATCTGTCTGACATTTTGTCAAGGAGTTCATTTACAGTAACCTGTTCTCCTGGATTACTTTCAAAGTATTTGATCACTTCAAGGAATGCACTTTCAGAATTTATTAGTAATGGCCGACCTTTTTTGTTTTTTGTCATTTCCGAAAAAATCTGATACTGTACAGGTATATTGCAACCACTCCTGAAATTAGTGCTACATGACTGATGATATCTGGCTTCAACAGCAGGCAGGTCTTGTGCATATTCCAGACGCCCTAGTACAGCTTTCCCCCACTCATCGTTTCTCTGTAGACATTTTTCCCGTACTGATTCTTGAAATTTTAGGGTCCTTACTTCGAATACATCCACACCACGTTTTCTTTTATAGAATTTTGCAGCTGTTCCACAAAATAAACATTTTGTTTGGAAGCTAAACTTGTTTTCGATAGACGCTCTAGTCTTTGGGCTTAATATTATTTTCTCTGTTTCTTTTTTAGGACCATCTCTTTCTTGATTTGGATGGCAATACAGGCGTCTGCATTCAGGATGCACCACTTGTCCGGATGAAACAGTTAATGAGTCACCTGAAAATAAACAAAAATAAATAAATAAAATGAAATAAAATAAAAAGTAAAAATAAACACTTAAGACTGGGTACAACATAAAAGTTATACGACAGACTGCATGCATGGTTGTTAACCCAATCACGGTTAATAACTTTGTTTCCCTCTTTAATTGCACGCCGGCTGGTTAGGCCTCAGATTCTACGATGGTTCCAACCTAAAGGCTTACTTATAATTTAATTTTGGGTGCTGTTGGTTGGTACTTGATGCTCTATCTTTGGTCGGGCCCCCGGGGTCTAACTGTTGGTTTTCTTTTGCTCCAGCATTTCAGTTGTTTCGTGCTGTCGAGTCCTCATCGTTATTTCATCTCTGTAATTAGTTGGTTTTTTGTGTTCTCGGAGATGTAGTACTGATGAGTTAGGAAGCATTCATGCGGACTGAACAAATTATGTGTCTAAACCCCGGCAGAAGTAAGGGCGAGGATTGTGGCCACGTAAAATCGATTTAAGTCCGCCAGTAAAATGCTTTTCACTGACCGTTCCAAGGCGGTTCTTCTGTCTTGGTTTATTTTTGTTATTGTTCATCTTTAAATGTGTGTGTCGCTTACATATTTTTGTTTTGGACAGCGATTTGGCCACTTTATGGGAAAGTAACTGTCCGTTTGTCTTTCTGCTAGTGATGTTTCCATTAGGGTCTAGTTATTTCGTGTTTGTGTTTCTTTCCCTTTGATGTCTCTAATGGGAGGTGTGGGATAAATGTATCGATTCCTGATCATTGCCTTCCATCCTATTTTAAATTGCAATCAAGTCTTGTCATAATTTCAGGACCTTGCATGTGAATGAATGGTGTATGTAAAATAAGGAAACTTTCAAAATGACATGTTGAAACTTTGGCTATAAATTCCAATAAAGTATCCAAACTAAATAATGATCAAAAGCAATAGTAAAAGATGATAACCTTTCTTTTCGCTGGCTGCTATAAGTCCTTTACATCCTTTGGATCCAAGCTTTGAAGTTAGTCTGTCATCCCCCTCTAAGCAAATAACACAGACTTTTCTTCCTTCACTGGAAAGGAAATAGTCAAATAGTTGTCTAGCCTGTATGGTTTGCTTTGCGACAACATGCTGACTACTATATCAAATTATCATTATTAAGTGAAGACTTTATAACTGTTGCTGATTTATTTATTTATTGTTTGTTTGTTTGTTTGGCTTATTTTTATTAATTTATTTATTTAGAATTTATTTACTTAAAACGGAAATAAATTAACTAATTAATTTATTTATTTAATATTTACTTGATTATATGTTTGACCATTTGTTGTTTGTTTTTCGTTCATTTCTTGTAATTCTCAGTCATGCGGTTATAGAATCAGCCTGCGTTGTATTGAGGGGCCATCTGCATGTATAACTTACCTCATGGCCTGTCACTGGCTTTGGAGCTATCTAAGAGCGCAGTTCCTCAACTTTGGGGCTAAATGTTCTTGGTTGGCTTTGGTTCTAAATGTAATAAGAATACGCAAATTAATTAATCTAATTGTATGCCATCAAAGTGCATGAAAAATCATATACATCTTATATTATTTATATGCTTGGATTCTACAATGATATTCAAACACAACTGGATATAGATTCCAAACATTACAAAAGTCAATGGTGTACTCAATAATTTAATCTAAAAAATGAAATAGTTTGTCAATTTCCAATGTTCGGTTTGCATTAAAAAAAAAGTTGATATTTAAGCATAAATCCAATGAAACAGTTACTTTATGAGCCAATCTATTTGCTGTCAGTTATTAATTGACGACTGTTAATTGTATTGAAGCAAACAAAACGTCTGAAAGCGCTCAGAAATCGCACTATATCACGCTTGTAATTCGCTTATATAATAACGGCGATGGCATGAATGTGCTTCCGTACATTTAAAATTCGAGCGTACCCATTTCTTCTGTGTTTTTTTTTTTTTTTTTTTTTTTTCTTTTTTTTTTCGATTTTCTGGCTACATTTGGTTCTCTTGCATTAAATTATTTTTGTTGGGCGGATTTTATTATCCATTTTAGTATAATAATAACAAAAACTGAATCAAACAAATGTCGCGAAAATGAATTACACCGCAAACAGTTACATTCGATTTCTTCGAATATTCCGTTCTTAAAGACGCTGCTTTGATGGTGTAGTTAGGAAATGATAAAAACCAGTAAAATGAGACAAAATAATACACATACCTTGCAAGAAACGAAGGAAATTGTGATGATTTACGTCTAGTTCCATGCCGATGGCAGCAGCCGATTAAACCGGAAGCGATTCCAAGGAAGATACAAAATGGTCTATGGAGGCACTGAATGGTCGTCGTAAAAATCGGCGAAATACGTAAATTTTATTAGAAAATATCACGATTTCCCGCGATATTTCATCTGAGGACTTTTGATATGGTACAGTTAGTAATGCAATGTTTCGCTCTGACGAAAGAAGTTTTCTGTTGTTTTTTGTTGTACCCCAATAATTAATCTGACTGGACTAATAGATAAATGTGCACTCAGGGCACTTTCAAATGGACGCATGCAAATTTTAGGATATGTAAGGCAAGGATGCCGGTTAACCTCTTGGCAAATTCAGCAGACAACAAATTGATGGTATTTTTTTCTTACTTTTCCCAGAAAATAGGCTTTTGACATTTCATGCAAATTGACAATTTGCATGAAATCTCAAAGCTTTATCACTGGGAAAAATAAGAAAAAAAAAATCAAAATGTTGTCTGGTGAAATTTTTACCCAGCATGCTAAGTATTAACCAAAGTATGCTAAGGTCCTTTCATGCATGACAGTTTCTGACCTCTCTAATAATCCACCAATAAAAAAGTATAAAGACATGTTGGCCTCAAGACAGTGAGAAATACAGAGATTGGGATCAAAAGCAAACATAAAATGTGTCTTCCAAGCATATGTTCATATCCTGTGCATCTGTATGTCTGTAAGAGCCTTTCCAATCTACTGTCACATTCTACAGATTCTACTGATTTTGCCAGCAGACAGCAAAGGCCCTGATCATACTGTGCTGATGGGCAGACTGGCACTTATCTGGGGCTTTGCTATTCACATTCGACCTGAAGACAACTTTTCCATTGGTGCAGCTCAAATGTTTCCCAAAAATTAATTTCCTGTACATTTCAAGGAACTTTTAATGCTAGCTAGCACTCTGGGTAAAAATTTTAGCAGATAGCAATTTGAAATATTTTTCTGATTTTTGCCAGAAAATAGGTTTTGACACTTCATGCAAATTGTCTCCTGAAGAGACAATTTGCATGAATTTGATTGATTGTGTTGGGGTTTAACGACACGTCAACCCTTGTGGGTCATTTTGTGTCGTCTCCCAGAGAAAGGGAGAAAAGAGATAGAAGAGATAGTAGAGGAGATGAGAGAGATGATTAGGGAAGAAATAGGAACAGGAATGAAAGTGAAGAAACAGAAGAAATAAAAACATTCCCCCTCTACCCTTACCTGCTACAAGGATAGCAGGCCTTGCCCAACTGTAAGCCAATTTCAGTTGGACGCCCCGGTGACGTAAGATACACGACACCATTGCCACTCCCGACCACCCCCCAATTTGCATGAAATGCCAAAGCCTATTTCTGGGGAAAATATCATCAATTTGTCGTCTGCTGAATTTGCCCAAAGAGTGGTAAAGCTTAATCAACCCTTAGTATGGGGATAACAAAATGACACATTACGAAAACACGCCTATTCAAATATATAGATAATTTTACCTCCAAAAACAAAATTTTCAGATAAAAAAAATCTGATATTTTTCATATTTCTGCTCAAAACATAGATTGTGGGTACTCGTTAGAACCGCCTCGCTGAGGCGGTTCTAACGAGTACCCACAATCTATGTTTTTGAGCAGAGATAAGAAAAATAATGCATACCCCTGTAAACCCCAGTTTTGCTATATAAAAGTGGGGTTTAAGGGGGTCTAAATTATATAGGTATGTTTTCGTAATGCTTGGCAATATTTTTCTGAGAAAATAAGGCTTGATATTTTTATACAAATTATTTCAGACATGTCTACACCTCTTAAAACTGTGTGCATGCAGCATTTGATCTGTGTTTACACTGTTTGCTCGGGTTCATCTGTCTGAATAAATAGGGCAAATATGGTAAACTGAAAATAATGTCTTTAACTCTTAGCATGCTGTGTAAAATTTTCAGCAGACCACAATTTGAAACATTTTTGTTATTTTTCGTAGAAAGACTTTGACATTTCATGCAGATTGTACTTTGACATTTCATGCAGGAGACAATCTGCATGAATTGCTTTGTGTTGAGGTTTTACGGCCCAGTCAACCCAATGGGATCATGTCGAGCGCGGTCAGTTTACCTAACCACACATTTACTGGGCAGGCTTAGTCCTCTAAGCGGTTCACCAGTATTGTGCACATTCTTTCGCCAGAAACTGACAACTGCCCTTCTTGACTCAGCGGAAGGGAGAGAATGACCGTAGAAAATATTTCATGATCAATCTCCACGAAAGAATGTTGCCGACCTCGGCGGGGGTTGAACCCGTGACCTGGTCAGACGGCGCATCCAACTGAGCCACCGAGGCTGGCGCAATCTGCATGAAATGTCAGAGCCTATTTTCTGAGAAAAATAAGAAAAAATGTCATCAATTTGTTGTCTGCTGAATTTGCCCAGAGCATGGTAAAGATTAACTAAGAAGGGGCCGGCCTCGGTGGCTCAGTTTGATGCGCCGTCCGACTGGAGACCAGGAGGTCGTGGGTTCAACCCCCGCCGAGGTCGGCAACATTCTTTCGTGGAGATTGATCATGAAATATTTTCTATGGTCATTCTCTCCCTTCCGCTGATTCAAGAAGGGCAGTTGTCAGTTTCTGGCGAAAGAATGTGCACAGTACTGGTTAACCGCTTAGAGGACTAAGCCTGCCCAGTAAAAGTGTGGTTAGGTAAACTGACCGCGCTCGACATGACCCCATTGGGTTGAATGGGCCGTAAAACTTCAACACACATAACTAAGAAGGGAAACAATTTATCACTAAAGAAGCTGTTATAATTTAACATACCCTTTTCCTGCTGAACCCCGATATACCCTGCCTTTGCAGACTGTGCAGATCAGATCAGTGAGTTTTTAATATTGCCGGGCACCATAAGGCACACTGGGGCAATGCCACTGATCTGGATCTTCACTGTTTGCCATTAAGTATGTGCATTTGTATCAACAACTTGAATCAAGTAATCTGACTGGCTGACAATCAGAAGTAGGCATGGCATCATAATTGATTCAGCATGACAAGGGTTAAAGAAGCTGTTATATTTTAAAATTTACCCTAACTACAGTCAAACTTCAATGGCTGGAACATCTTTGGAACCACAGAAATTTTTTCTAGAATGGGTAGTTCCAGCCATGGAGGCTTAATCATAGCACCAGGTCAGGGGGCAAATGGGGATAATAGAGATATCTTTTCAATCTTATATAAAATAATGTTATAATGAGTGTACTCATTAGAATTGCCTCAATAAGGCAATTCTAATGTGTACACACAACATGCATTTTTATGATAAAATAAGAAATTTCACTAAAATATCCCAAAATATTTATTTTTTTGAGCTATCATAAGAACTGCCTAGGGACTCAAAAAAGAGTTTGAATCAGCCATGGTAATCAAGCCATCAGTTTGTTTGTGTTGCCCAGTCAACCCATTAGGGTCATGTGGAGTACGGTCAGTTTACCTAACCACACTTCTTCCTGGACAGGCTTAGTCCTCTTAGCAGTTAACCAGTGTTTGTGCACATTCTCTCGCAGGAAAACCTACAACTGCCCTTCTTGAATCAGCCTAAGGGAGAGAATGACCCTAGAAAATGTTTCATGATCCATCTCCACAAAAGAATGTTGCTGGACCCAGTGGAATCAAACCGTGACATCCTAATCACCAGGCAGATGGTCATCCAACTGAGCCACCAAGGCCAGCTAAAATAAGCCAGCAGGGCCCAGTTGTTCAAAGCATCGTTAGCTTAATGAGCTCGTTAAGGGCCATTTCGTTAACTGTTTTAGTGGATTTAATATACAATATTCTGATGTTTTTTGCTGAAAAAATGTGAGTAGCTTTTGCATTGCAAAAGCTACTCACATTTTTTCAGCAAAAAATTACAGCATATTTGTGTATCACTCGATGTAAATTTTAACGAATCATTAACTAACGATGTCGTTAGCTTTGAACAACTGGGTCCAGCATTTGAGTCATTGAAGTTTTACTGTATTTTGACAGGAAGGCTTGTACAAAGAGTGTAGACCCAGATCAAACTGCTAAATCTGAAAAGTGTCTTTCACACCTAGAGCTGCAGGGCCAGACAAGTCAAAATTTCATCTACTTGCCTTGGCCTAGTTGTTCAAAACTTAAGAAATTGTTAGCTAATGAGATGTTAAAATTTCTATCTTGAAATATGGCAAAAAACATTGATATTTTTTTGCTGAAAAAATATGAGTAGCTTTTGCAGTGCAAAAGCTACTCACATTTTGCAGCAAAAAATATCAATTTATTTCAGGCCTTCTTGACTTCCCGAAAAAAAACTGGATTCACAATGTCTTAATATGGAACACAATTTCAGTATCTACCTCTCAGTTAACTTCATGTGTGGGATCAGACCACCTTGCATGACCGGTGTCTGTTATCAATCTGTGTGCCATATTGTTTTGGAGTTAGGAAGTTGAGCAACCTGATGTACATTACTTAATCATTCACAAAGGTCAAGTGAGTAGCCCCCAAGAAAGGAGCCAAATATTTGTATATTTTTTTATGTATATAATAAACATAGAGCAGCCCTATTCTTATGTTTTGTATAAACGAGCTCGTTAAGCTAACAATGTTTTGAATAAATGGGCCGAGGTGAATAGCATTTTCTAAAATGTTTCCCTCACCATTTTCTCTATATATTCTATGCTAATTTCTGTGCAAGCAAACTATTTTTTTTTTATTTGTCCAACTCATACTTGTTCCAAGCAGTCAGGTTATGCATTTCCCAGGCCCTGTTCAGAGCTATGTCTAAAATTTTACCTGTGAGTTTGTGATGTCATTTGTGAAAGAATTAATTTCCAACAAAGATTTTCAATATCTTAAAACTAAACAACATTTAATTAAAATGTTTAAAGATAAAATAAAATGTTTACCAACTTCTTTTCAATTTATACTACTTAAATTTTGATCAGATTTGCATTTTCCTTTATCTTCCACAAACCATACAATAAGTGTTTTGAAGGGGGAATGGTGTACTTAACCCTTGTCCTGCTAAACCCGGATAGACCTGCTTTTGCAAACAGTGTAGATCCAGATCAGTTGGCTTCTGAAGAAGCCAACTGATCTGGCTCTGCACTGTTTGCCATTCAGTATATGAATTTTTGTTCACAATCTGGATAAAGTTACCTGATAGGCTGAAAATTAGAAATGGGCTTGGCATCTTAATTTATTCAGCAGGACAAAGGTTAAAGGTTAAGTGCATGGAACTGTTTTCTTACTCTTAACCCATTGTAGTCTGGAGACCCCTTAAAGGCTACTTGGCAAACAGTGCAGATTCAGATCAGACACCGCAGAATGTGGCATCTGATCTGGGTTTCCACTGTTTGCAAATAGTTCAATCATTCTTCTCTAGGAATAGCTAAATCTCAAAGCCTGAAATACCTAAATTGAAACTGAACTCTTCCAATATATAGTATGGGGGAGTCCGTTTAGTCTACAAGGGGTTAAAGCACCTGTTATAACACAGCAGATGACATTATAAAGTATTTCTTTTCATATTTTTCTGAGAAAATTTGGACTGACAGTTCATGTGAATCATCTCCTACATGCAATTTCAAGCCTTATTTTCTCAGAAAAAAAAAAATGTTATCTGCTTCTATTTGGAATGAGCTTTTAGTGTAAGATCTGGCACTAACCTGTAGAGTTTTATGACTTCCTTCTGTAGGGCATCTTTTTCCAAGTTTTTCAGACATAGGAGTTTCTTCTCAACATCCACTTCACACAGGCCTATGTTGGATCCTCTTCTATTTTTCATCTACCAAATATAAAAGTACTGTGCATGTTAACTGGAGTTAACCCTTGCCATGCTGAATAAATTAAAACACCATGCCCACTTCTAATTTTCAGCCAATCAGATTACTTGATCCAGGTTGTTGATACAAATTCACATTCTAACTGACAAACTGTGCAGATCCAGATCAGTTGGCTTCTGAAGCGAAGAAGCCAACTGATCTGGATCTACACTGTTTGCAAAGGCAGGGTGTATCCGGGATCAGCAGGACCAGGGTTAGAAGCATTCTCATGTGTAAACTGGAGCTCAACCTTAGGGTTGACATAATGATGGTGATTTAGTGTTTTATGTCCCTTTCAACATTACTTAATTCATATTGAGATGATGTAAGGGTGAAAATGAAAGGCTCTTTGCAAAGAAGCAACATACAGTCAAGAGCCGAATTCCGCCTAGAGCGGAATGGACCCAGGACTTCATGATCCGAAGTTGGGAGCACTAACCACTCTGCCACTCAGAAGCTTCCCGTGCTATGGCGACATATTTTGTATGATAGCTATTCCTTAACTCTTTCAACACCAAATTTCAGACGTCAAATGTTGTCTGCTTTTTTTTTTTTTTTTTTTTTTTTTTAACACACTATCGAATGGAAAGAAGTTAATATGTAAAGTTGAAAGACTGAATGTCAAACAGCATAGATCCTGATGAGACGGCTCATTATGAGCCGTCTCATCTGGATCTACACTGTTTGCAAAAACCTATTATTATTGCCGGTGGCAGTGAACGAGTTAATGTGAATGTTGAATGGATACACCTGGTGGATTTTCTACCATTTTTACAAGAGAGACAATTTTTGTGACTTCCTCTTTTTGTGTTTTTGCACGTCAATGCTCTTCTGAAAAGGAGCCTATTCTAAAAGAAAAGAATTTGCTTCCAAGAGGAGCAAACTCTTCCCTTTTATAGAAGCCCTTTTTTGAAGGGGGCAAAAACAATTTTGGCAGTTGTCTCCCCTGAAAGTATAGCCATTCCTCTTAGTTGCAGGTTTTTTTGCTTTTTTTTTTGCTTTTTCTTTTTTTTTTCTTGTCTACAGCATGCCTCAATTATCAGTCATCCAAAAATGGCTGAAATACTGTTGCTAGGACATAAAAAAATGAAACATGAAAACAGTCAGTAAAGGCACTAAAAGACAAAATTCCACTGTCTTCTGAACCTCTCTCAGAAATTATTCTTTACTCAAGAGTCAAATTTGTAAACATTTTGCCAATGTAAATCTTTTATTGTATCAAACTCCACATATTATTATTATTTTTTTTTTTCTAATTCATCAGTTTACATCCTATGTACAGACCTGAGCAAACAGTGTAGACCCAGAGGCAGCAGAATGTAGCATCTGATCAGGATCTACAATGTTTGGCACTTAGTCCAGCAGTTTTAGACATACCATATTTACCCTAAGTATTCGGACAATTCAACTTACCACACTTGTTCTAAAATTTGAACAAGTACAACTTACTATCCGTTGTTGTGTTTAAAAACTGCTGGACAAGTAGACACTGCATTCTGCGGCATCTCATCTAGGTCTACACTCTTTGCTCAGGCCTGTCTGTCCAAATACATTACGGTAAATATGGTATTAACAGCCAGTGAAATTGAGTTTATATTTTAGGTATGGTTAGCAGTTGGGGAGTCCCAGTATTTAGGGTAAATATGGTAAAGATGATGCCAATTCTGCTTGTTCAAAATTTGCAAAATTTTCACAATTTTGTTATGATACATTGGATTTTATTTAGACTTTAGAAGATACCCAGGTCACATTATAATGTTTTTGTTCAGGTCTAATTGATTGATTGATTGTGGTGGGGTTTAAAGACACGTCAACCCTTGTGGGTCATTTTGTGTCATCTCCCAGAGAAAGGGAGAAAAGAGATAGAAGACATAGTAGTGGAGATGAAAGAGAGGGACAGGGAAGAAAGAGGAACAGGAATGAAAGTGAAGAAACAGAAGAAATAAAAGCATTCCCCCTCTACCCTTACCTGCTACAAGGATAGCAGGCCTTGCCCAACTGTAAGCCAATATCAGTTGGACACTCTGGTGACGTAAGATACATGACACCTTCATCACACCCAACCAATCTCTTGTTCAGGTCTAAATTTGAAAATTAAAATAAAACATACAGATAAAGAAAAGACAAATGGCCTCTGATTCTGTCAATCAAAAATGAAATACTTCATTCAGACAAGAGCTCATATAAGATCTCAAGGCAGAATTAAGCACTAAGCAAAGAATGCCTTTCTGAATTATGTTGAAAGGCAAGTCAGTTAACCTTTTCATTCCCAAGTTTCAGAAGCAAACTATTCCATTTTTGTTTGTTTGTGTTGAGGTTTTACAGCCCAGTCAACCCAAATGGGGTCATGTCAACACGGTCAGTTTACCTAACCACACGTTTACTGGGCAGGCTTAGTCCTCTAAGCGGTTAACCACTATTGTGCACATTCTTTCGCCAGAAACTGACAACTGCCCTTCTTGATTCCATTTTTGAATTTGGAAACGGAGCTGTAAAAAATATGTTGTGGGTACTCATTAGAAGCGCTTCTAATGAGTACCCACAACACATGTTTTCATGGAGAAATAAGAAAAATGTTTACCTGATACCGATTCTTATCTAAGGCTATGACCGATCTACACCATTTTGTTCTACAGAGTTTGTTGATTACTAGAATATTTGACTCTGGATGGTTCTTGTCTTTAATTGTTTTTCAGGGGATAGCGCGTACGCAGTCCCCCACACTAATAAATTGCGTACCCGAGTTACCCACATTTGGGGCAATCGCAGGCGTCAGCTCAACCGAAGTGCAATGGAAGAGCCTCTTCCTGGGAGAACCGCCTTGCTGATCACGGTATCTCCTGTACCAGGTAAGTATGCTTTAGCAATAAGCCTGACAGATTTTATACACCTACCTATATTATTTATGAGTGGTCTTTTTAAATATTAAAACAGCCAAAAGTCTTTTTCTTAAAGATAAGTTCTAAATGTTTCTTTTAAAATGGGCAGTTACTGTATTATGTTTTATAAGGCAGCTACCTGGAAAATTTTAAAATAAATGATGCAGGAATTTATCAAATATTTTCAATTTTCTTGCATTGTACATCTCAAAAAGTGGCCAGAGACGACAACTAGTGCTATTTATAGCCAAAACCACCTGATCAGAGGGGAGACAACTCCCAAAGACTTATAAGGTAACTGCGTCTTATTCTATAAATAGATGACACTTCAGCAATACATGTTTTAGCTTTTCAGAACAGCACAACTTGTATGTTTTCACTTCTTATATAATAATATCGCAGACAGCATTATACCTCACCATTGCGCAGTAACAAACATGAAGTGAAGAGTGGTATGTTTAATTGCTAAAATTCTGTCAATTCTTTTGCAAGATATTGAGTGGAACCCATTTACTGTCTGTAACCAACTGCAGTAGCTCTATTTAAAACTGACGAAAAATGCCAAGAAATAATCCAAGCAATACATTATTTGAGAGCCTCATGGAAGATAAGCTATATCATATGCTAAATATTGTTACCCTTGTTAAATAAAGTCTTTAACTTACTTACTTACTTACTTACTTTTAACTAACTTACTTACTCAATATCATTTGATGTATGAAGTTTCGTATAAAACTCTAAATCCATTAATTCATTCTCATGATACTGAACGAAAATCATATTTTTGTCGCGAAGCAGAGACAGTAACTCTTCAAAATTGACAAAAAATGACAAGTACTAATCCCAAGCAAGAATATTGTTAATATCATTTAATCTGTAAAGCTTCATTCAAAGCCAATAATTCATTCTCACATTATTGAATAAAAACACTTTTTGTCGCTAAGCAGGGGCAATAACTCTGTTGAAAACTGACCAAAAATGCAGAGTAATAATACGAACCACGATATTGTCAATATCATTTGATATATGAAATTTCATCCAAATCCACCAATTCTTTCTTCAGATATTAAGTGAAAACCATTCTTTGTCAATAAGCAAGGATGGTAACTCTGTTGAAAACTGATTAGAATCCAAAGTAAGATATTGTCAATATCATTTGATATATGAAGTTTCAACCACATTCATTGATTCGTTCTCATGATATTGAGTGGAAACCATTTTTTGTCAGTAAGCATAGGAAGTAACTCTGTCAAAAGTTGAAGGTATTTATCCATTATCCATTCCAAACCACTCACCCCCAATACAAACCTGTAGGCAAAATATGAATAAAAATCCATCAAAAAATATTCAAGTCAGACAGCAGAAATCAAGTGCTGGTGGACTAATGAACAGACACTCAAATGGGAATATATAATATCTACATTATCATGTGGTATAGAAAGTCAACCTCTGTTAGCAAATATCCACAAGTCAGACTACAGACTGTAATCTTTCATCATTAGTCGGTGAATTCACGAAGTGAATTCGGAGACTCTAGTTATCGTACGATGGCACTCTTAATCTTCCGTCTATTGAATAGTTTTCAACACTATTATAGCTATCGTTCTGGTGCTTCCGCCTCATTACTCAAATCATTATTTTACAGTATGGAAATATTTTGATACAATTTTGATTATAAGGTTAGTCGATGTTTAGGATAATTTATTTTTGTGGTAATCAAATGCAGTATAATTGAAATATAAAAATTACTAAGAAAGCAGTCGGGTACTACATTGTGTGCCGATCAGCGAATAAAAACCGTTCTAACGCGGATGAATACACAGAGGTCAAAACAAAAACTGTGTCAGTACAAAATGTACCTGCGGAAACTTGGTCCAATCATTTATAGTCAGGATCATAGTGCGCTGTCGAAATTAGCTTTTCTATTGGACAGCATCCAAAAAAAAGATGTCCAGGAAAAAAAAAACATTCAAGAGCGATGACACTGTTCTGTGTTTGCGAGTTTTATAACCGAAACAGCCGCCAGCTGTTAACACCTTTTATTTTGTTGACAAATTTACTATCGTAAAGATTGACGACTGTGTAGTAAACCATAGACACATGTTCAATTCCGCCGCTGGCATTGGCTGATGACAACACGTCAGCCTGTAAACAAAAGTGTATCGGATTCTCCTGTTTTATTTATAGAACAGCAGCTCTATCAGTGTTTTATTGTTTATTTCTGATTAACGTACATGGGCCAGCATTTTTATAGGTGCCTGGTGTAGCAAGCAATTTTAAACCCTGATCAGGTTCTGAATTTTGCAGCGTCTGATCTGGGATCATCTGGGTCTTTAGTAACTAACTTATGTCCATTTAGAGGATATTGGGCGTGAAATGTTACTATAACCAATCTAGAGCCTAATATGCTTTATAAGACATTTTACCCTTAAAGTGCCAATCACCACTGCAGCAGATGACATTTATATTATTTTAGCAGACGATTCATCTTGTTTCGTTGACGTGTGTGTGTGTGTGTGCGCATGCGTGCGCAAGCACGCGTGCGTGCGTGCGTGCGTGTGTGTGTGTGTGATATGTCATCTTCTAAAAAAGTCGCTTGGCGCAAGTAGTATTCATTGCAGTCATAATGTTTACACTGGTGACTATATATAGAAATACCGTCTAAGCTTAAAGCACCAATTATTACAACTGCAGCGGATGACCGTTTGATTTATGTTTCAAAGAAACAACAGTCTTGATATTTCTGCTGCAGAGAATTCACATGAAACACCAATACTTGTTTTCTTTGAAAATAATTGGAAAAAAAATGTCGTCTGCTACAAATTTTGCTTGGCGCTTTAAGGGTTAAAATAACAAATTGCATGCTACGGTTTTCAATGCAGCTGCACAATGGATCAAATTGGGGAAGACCGTCTATTTATACAACAAAAGTAAACGCTTGAATTAGCAAGCGCTCAATGTGATCTAGATTACCAGGGGGTATTTGTTCTGGAAAAATTGGTTTTCTACAGTCCTCGTTCTACGAGGTCATGTGGAGCAGTCTAGATTTTGTCCAGATCTCGTGTAATCAAATTATTGGTCTAATTGCTCTAGATTAGAGAATACCAATCCAATTGCGCAGTTTAATGCTCGTAGTTCAGGATATCTAATAAAAAGGTTAATGTAACCATGTCAGACTGTGTGTCAGTGACAAGTATTAGCTTTTACAAAAAGCATGGTCTGTGCTTACATACAATTATTATGCCCCCAACTTCAAAGAAGTTGGAGGGGAATATTGCTTCTGGGTTGTTCGTCCGTCCGTCCGTCACGCTTTTTGATGCATTGCATAACTAGAACCGTGAATGCTACTGTTTTGAAATTTCTTATATGGATTCCTCATGAAAAAAAAGCTGATATGTATTTTTTTTCTTGACAGGATTATGCCCCTTTTCTGAGTTATGGCCCTTTGAAAAAATACGGATGCAATCTTGTCAGCAAAATATCTCAAAAACTATTGAAGTTAGAGCCTTGAAACTTGATGAATAGACTGGTAGTGATGAGTAGACAACCTGATTAACTCTGGAAGAAAATTTTGAAAAATACTTTTTGAGTTATGGCCCTTTGTAATTTTGGGCATTTATACCTTGTCAGCAAAATATCTCAAGAACTGTTTGAGGTAGAGCCTTGAAACTTAGTAAATTGATTTGTAGTGATGAGTAGATGACCTGATTAACTTTTGAAGAAATTCTGAATAATACTACATGAGTAATGGCCCATTGAATTTTGGGCATTTTTACCTTGTCAGCAAACTATCTCAAAAACCGTTGGAGCTAGAAGCTTGAAACTTGATGAATAGACTGGTAGCGATGAGTAGACAATCTGATTAACTTTGGAAGAAATTTTGAAAAAATACTTCTTGAGTTATTGCCCTTTGTAATTTTGGGCATTTTTACCTTGTCAGCAAAATATCTTTAAAAAATGTTAAAGCTAGAGTCATGAAACTTAATAAATGTATTTGTAGTGATGAGTAGATGACCTGATTAACTTTTGAAGAAATTCTGAAAAATATGTAATGAGTTATGGCCCTTTGTTATTTTGGGCATTTTACCTTGTTAGCAAAAAGTCTCAAAAACTGTTGAAGTTAGAGCCTTGAAGCTTGATGAATTGACTGGTAGTGATGAGTAGACAACCTGATTAACTTTGGAAGAAATTTTGAAATATACTTCTTGAGTTATGCCCCTTTGTAATTTTGGGCATTTTTACCTTGTCAGCAAAATATCTCAAAAACTGTTTGAGCTAGAGCCTTGGAACTTAGTAAATGGATTTGTAGTGATGAGTAGATAACCTAATTAATTTTTGAAGAAATTTTAAAAATATGTCATGATTTATGGCCCTTTGTAATTTTGGGCAATTTTACTTTGTCAGCAAAATATCTCAAAAAGCTTTGGAGCTAGAGCCTTGAAACTTGATGAATAAACTGGTAGTGATGAGTAGACAACCTGATTAACTTCTGAAGAAATTTTGAAAAAATACTTCTTGAGTTATGGCCCTTTGTAATTTTGGGCATTTTTACCTTGTCAGCAAAATATCTAAAAACTATTGAGCTAGAGCTTTGAAAGTTAATAAATGGATTTATAGTGACGAGTAGATGACCTGATTAACTTTTGAAGAAATTCTGAAAAATACTTCATGAGTTATGGCCCTTTGTAATTTTGGGAATTTTTACCTTGTTAGCAAAATATCTCAAAAACCATTGGAGCTAGAGCCTTGAAACTTGATGACTAGTAGTGATGAGTAGACAACCTGATTAACTTTTGAATAAATTTTGAAAAATACTTACTGAGTTATGGCCCTATTCGTAATGCCAGTTTGCATTAGAATTGTTTAATTCACCGACTTTGAGGGCTTTCAGCCTTTTGATTTTTATAAGCATTGTTTATGGTTTTGGCAGAAACAAACACTATGGATTATCATTATAACACAGATAAGAATTTGTAAGGGGTCCTGAACTTCATGCACAGGAATGTACTTTGGCACTAAAGGTATTTTTCAGAAACTAAGAGACACATCCCTGTTATAAATATTTTAAGTTATCTGCTCTCTGACCTCAACCTCCACTCAATCTTCCACTCCTGAAAAAAATGGCATATGCGAATAGTGCAGACCCAGATCCGGCTGCTCTTGAAAGATCTATCTGATCAAGGTCTAAACTGTTTGACTGACAATCCACCAGGTACTGAATAAAGTGTTGGAAATTTTAGGACATTCACTGTTATTGGTGTAAATATTTCTGGGCATTTTTGTTCTCGAATTGAGCAGAAAAAGCAAAAAAAAAAAAAAAAAAAAAAAATATGAGAGAATTTGAAATTGAGTTATTTGTTTGGGCCAAAGGTCAGAATTTAATTTTGATTAATCAGGGGATAGCGCGTACGCAGTCCCCCACACTAATAAATTGCGTACCCGAGTTACCCACATTTGGGGCAATCGCAGGCGTCAACTCAACCGAAGTGCAATGGAAGAGCCTCTTCCTGGGAGAACCGCCTTGCTGATCACAGTATCTCCTGTACCAGGTAAGTATGATTAAGCAATGAGCCTTTAACATTATAATGTCAATGAAGATTATTTTTGACTGGTTTGTATATAGACCAGCCTTTCTTTTCTCAAAAATAAGCAACTTTCTAAATATATGTTTTAAAATTGGCAGTAGCTGTATCCACTTTTATTTATTCACCAGGTTGGTAAAATCTGAAGACAAATCGGTATAAAAACTAATCAGATATCCTCAGTTTTCAAGGATTTATACCATATGAAACGATCCACACACACAGTTACAGACCACTAATGCTATTAATAGTACAAGTCCATAGGCTATGTTCTATAAATAGAACTGCCAATATAAGCTTCGATAAGATCATTTAACAGATCATTTAACGATAAGATTATTTCACACTTAGCCTGAAGGGTTAATTTCAGCAGATGACATTTTTTTTATACCTTTTTTTTTTTTTTTGCAGAAAATAACTGACTTTTCATGTAAAGTGTCTCCTTAGGAGACACTTCACATCAAAATGTCAGTCAATTTTCTCAGAAAAATAAGAAAAAATATTGCAAATTTATTGTCTGCTTAATTAGCCCACAGAGTGGTAAAAGTTTAATAGGTACAATAGCCCTCCAGGGGGATAAATGTTTGTCACTGATCAAATCACTGTTATCTTTGATTGTCATAAGAATCCATCTCCTGCATTATGTTAAATGGGCAAATTCAGCAGATCAGTCTGGATGAGTAATTTATTATATTTTCACAATATAATATAAGGAATGATGACTGACTGAGTTGAGGTATTACAGCCCAGTCAACCCTTTAGGATCATGTCAAGCCAGTCTGTTTACCCAGCTACACTTTTCCTGGGCAGGCTTAGTCCTTTAAGCTGTTAACCAGTATTTGTGCTTATTATTTTGCCAGAAACTGCCAGCTGCCCTTCTGAATCAGCAGAAGGGAGAGAATGACAATAGAAAATATTTCATGATCAATCTCTATGAAAGAATGTTGCCTAACCGACGAGAATCAAACCCTCAACCTCCTGATCATCAGTCGGAGGTGCATACTGAGCCACAAAGCAGACTAGGGAATCATGAATTCAGACCTTGGTAACATAGCACTTTAAGACTGTTTTACACAAAAGGTTGCAAGTAATAATAACAAAGTCACTTCTAATGAGTACTCACATCTTATGGTTTCATGCAGAAATGAGAAATATATTTTATGTAGAAAGTTTGGAAAATTTGGAAAAGAAATGGTATAAATAGTTTACTATATGAAGAACTACAAGAAGCAATGCACTGAGTGTATGTTTATGAGGATTTAATTTTGTATAAATTCATTACGCATTATTTTCTAAATACTGCCATTCTCAACCACTCTGCACTGTTTGCTTAGGCCTGTCTGTCCCTATACTTGGGGTAAATACATTAACTGAATGGCCACAACACAACTATTTTGGTCAAATTATTATACTCTATGTGTTTTTTAACCCTTGTCCTGCTGAACCCAGATATACCCTGCCTTTGCAAACAGTGTAGATCCAGATCAGCTGGCTTCTGAAGAAGCCAACTGATCTGGATCTGCACAGCTTGTCATTCAGCATATGAATTTATATCAACAATCTGGATTTAGTAATCTGATTGGCTGAAAATTAGAAGTGGGTGTGGCATCTTCATTTATTCAGCATGGCTGCAGTCAATACAGGTCAATACAGGTGAGTGTTCTGAGCTCTGATGGTCAACCTGAATTAAGAGACCACCTGTATTAAAAGACCACTTTTCATTCTTCCCTAGGGTGGTCTTTTAATACAGGTTTGACTGTACTTGTTCCTACAAAATGCCATACTTCAAAAGGGGCATAACTCTCATAACTTACTCCATGTTTTGCTATACCCCCAACTATATGCATCCCTACAAAATGCCAATCTTGAAAAGGGGCATAATTCTCATAAAATCATTCTTTTTTTTTTTTTTTTTTTTCCAAAAGTTAATTAGGTGATGTACTCCACAGCCCAAATAAGTCTGTCAAATATCAAAACCCTAGGTCACATTTTCTGAGATATCCGGCACACATGGGTGATGATTTTTACATCTGTTTAAAAGTCACATTTTCTGAGATATCCAGCACACATGGGTGATGATTTTTACATCTGTTTAAAAGTCACATTTTCTGAGATATCCGGTACACATGGGTGATGATTTTTACATCTGTTTAAAAGTCACATTTTCTGAGATATCCGGTACACATGGGTGATGATTTTTACATCTGTTTAAAAGTCACATTTTCTGAGATATCCGGCACACATGGGTGATGATTTTTACATCTGTTTAAAAGTCACATTTTCTGAGATATCCGGCACACATGGGTGATGATTTTTACATCTGTTTAACTTCCCTTTCAACATGATTTAAGCCAAATCAAGACAAAGGAAAGTGCAATGGCTATACAGCCATGAGCTGAACTTCGCCTCCAGCGGGATTCAAACTCAGAACCTCGCGATCCGAAGTCCAGAGCGCTAACCACTCAACCACCTGAACGCTTCTGACATGGGCGATGAGCGGAGTAAACACATGGCTCCAGATAAACGGGCATATCCAGAAAATATTCTCTTATTTCTACATGAAAATATATGTTGTGGGTACTTGTTAGAAGTGTTTTGGTTGTGGGTACTCATTAGAAGTATTTTGGTAACACTTCTAATGAGTAGTTACAACATATGTTTTTGCAGAGAAATAAGAAAACTAAAATGAATTTAATAGGTGCTACCTATATCCGTGCGTCCAAATTATCATCACATGCTTCATAGGTGGGTTGGCCAGATCTAACTGAATTTGATTTCAGACCATGCTTGACTTCTAATCCACTGCATGAATTGCGATATAACTTCCAAAACAATATTTCAGTATAGTAGTTCAGAGACATTGCCTCCAAATTTGTGGGACTTTTACCCACCCAATCACATGAATTTGGGTCCTGCTTAGTTACTAGCAGCTCTGCAATGGAGGCTTTAGGCAGCCATCTATTTTGCAGGCCCTGATGGGCGGGGGCCATGCTTTCCGAATATCGAAAACTAGTGTAAGCCGATGACACGTGCAACGACAATATACTATTGATCGCTTACCTGTGTCGAAGTTTTTAAGATTATCATGTGAAAAGAGCGTTAAGTCTATGTATTATCTAAAAATCTACATCAAAGTATACCTTATGCACAAAACGAATCATGCTTAGCTTGTAAATAGACAGAGAACAGATAGAAATAAAATTCAAAGTGAAGACAAATTTCAAAATGGCGGCGATTGCAAATTTTGTGGGCTGACGTCATAAGTCTCGTGATTCAACCTCTTGCAATTGGAATACTTGGCGTTATTGGCTGTTTTGTTGCTATTATTGATACAGCCGCTGTGTCAATAGTCTCTGCCACATCACGGAACGCTTATTGTTTTTCAGGATAAGCACCGAATCACCCAAGCGTTTGTTGGACCATCATATTTTTGGTCACAAATATCACTGGTCACATAGGTAGTCTATAGTAATGCGTCCGTGGTTCGGGGAACTGCCTTGCAGTTCCTGCTGGATGCACTTATCAATACTTGAAAAAGGTGCCTTATCTGGAGTTATGATAACAATACAGTAAGCATTCTTTATAAATCTATAGCTGGCCGTAATCGGCCGCTACAGATTTATAAAGGATGCTAGCTGGGAAAGCAAAAGCAATATGCCCCGCTCAAGTTTTTCAAAGTTTGGGACATAATTATCACCACAATTATCATCTTATCAACAGCTAAGTTCCTTACTATCGCACTGGAAAGCTCATGTGCTGTAAGACCCTAATTCATCTAGCGTTGGGATGATGATGATGATATTTGGTGTTTTACGTTCCTTTTCACATTATTTAAGACATAGGAAGACAATGGAAGGATGATAATGAAAAGCTCTGTGCAATGAAGAGCCATAGATTCTTAGGCCAAATTGTGTCTCCTGCACGATTCAAACCTGGAACCCCTGATCCCCAGTCAAGACTGATAACCACCTGGGCTCAGTTGTTCAAAACTAACGATGTCGTTAGTTAACGTATCGTTAAAACTTTGATCATTAAATATGGCATATATGCAAATATTTTTGCTGAAAAAAATGTGAGTAGCTTTTGCATTTGCAAAAGCTACACACATTTTTTCAGCAAAAATACCCGTGAAATAAATATTGCACTTACTAGAACAGTTAATATTTTGACCACTAATGAGCTTGTTAAGCTAATGATGCTTTGAACAACTGGGCCCAGGACGCTTCGCAGCACTAGAAAATACTAACCAGTTCTAGTGAGTAATCCGGAACGGATCCGTTGGTGATATCTAGTTCCCATGCTGACATGTAGGCAGGAAGAACCGTAGGCTTCGTGTACACCGACAAGTCCTTGGAGATTTCAAATTTCTCACACAGTGGTGATGGGAGATGTTTGTCTTCATCAAGCTGAAAAAGAAGTCAATAATGATTACTTTTACAGCAGAATTTTACTGCGCATGAAATTTTATTTTTACCTAAAAATAGGTTTGACATTTCATATGAATTGTCTCCCTAGGAGACAATTCACATGAAATGCCAACCTATTTTCTGAGAAAAATAAGCATCCTTCATCTGAAGTTTGCTAATTTTACTAAAGCTAGAAAGCAGGGATCCATGAATATCCCCACCCATCCAACCTGCCACAGCAAAATAAAAAGGGAGACAAGCAGTTTGTTTGTGTTGAGGTTTTACAGCCCAGTCAATCCAATGGGGTCATGTCGAGCGCGGTCAGTTTACCTAACCACACGTTTACTGGGCAGGCTTAGTATTGTGCACATTCTTTCGCCAGAAACTGACAACTGCCCTTCTTGAATCAGCTGAAGGGAGAGAATGACCGTAGAAAATATTTCATGATCAATTTCCACGAAAGAATGTTGCCGACCTCGGTGGGGGTTGAACCCGCGACCTTCTGGTCTCCAGTCGGATGGCGCATCCAACTGAGACAAGCAGTAAAACATGGCAAGCAGGATGCTGACAATATACAATACTTTCAAGCTTCTAGTAATGCCAAAAATGCCTACAAACTTTCAAAGGAATCAATCTCAAGGGGGACCAACAATGATTGCACTTCAAATTGTGGACACACAAACACATGGACAGACTGAAAACTGCTGGAGGTAGAATAACCATGTACTAAGGGTTCAACTACAGCAATGAATGAGCCACAGAAAAGAAAACATATTGTATATGCCTACATGTCTGAGCATGCCCTTTGTGAGCACTTTGTGGTGCTTTTCTTCATAACATCAAAGTATGGGTAAATTTCTCTGCACGACAAGCAATCAATGCAGCCCATTCAGCGTTCAAGTTGTTACTTCTGGCAGCCATAGCCTGCATTCACTATGAAAAGTACTGAATACTGCTTTCGAAATAAGTAATTCAACTCAAAGTAACTTTTTTTATTTCAAATATTTTATCAAAATATGTCAACTATTTATCAACATTATACCTGAGTTACAATCTGACAGCAATTGGACCAAATCAGGCATATATTACAGTGTATTCCACAAGTGCCAGCAGCCGTCAATTTCCACTGAAGAATTATTTCATAAAAATTTTCAATAAATTAGCTATGCAAACTTTTATACATACCCTATCCTTTAATTCCATACAGATGGAATGTCTCATTAATGGTGTACTAAATCCATGTTTGGGTGATATTTTACACGTTTCTGTGTGTACGCCATTTTCATTTGAAAAACTGTCGTCCACCCCATAACGTTCCAGTCTGTTTTGAAGCCTGTCAATGAACAATCACAATTTTCAATGAGCTGCGTCACAAGGAAAAGTCCCTTATCTCATGTGCATAGCCCTAGATAATGGGGCTTTTTGAATCAAAATGTATGGGTATTTTTCTTATTTCTCCATAAAAATAAACACACACACACACACACACACACACACACACACACACACACACACACACATACACACACACACACATGTTGTGGGTACTCATTAGGCCAAATCAAAAACTATGTGTGTTTAGGGTAACCCTACACTACCTAATTTTTCCTAGTGAAACCTAGCAATTTTTTTTTTTTTTTCAAGTTTTCTCAAAAAAAAAAAGGTGTTACTGGGATAAAATATTTATGCGAAATATTTGGACTAGGTATGAGCAAAGAGTGTAGACCCAGATCAAACTGCTCCTATAGGAGCAGTTTGATCAATGTCTACACTGTTTGCCATTCTCTCAGTACTTTTAGATACATCAAAGGACAGTCAAACAGACTTGAAAAAATCTTTATGAGAATTATGGTGCTAAGTCCAAATGTATCTGGTAATTATGGTATAAGCCTACATAAAGAAAAATGTAAAAAAAAAAAAAAAAAAAAGTTCTGACCTACCCTATCTTTTTTTTTTCTAACATGTTACCCTAAACACACATGCCTTTTTTATTTGGCCTTAGAAGACCCCTACAACGTACTGTTTTCAAGGAATAATATCAAAATATTCTCTTTTTTTCATCCATCTCTTATTTGGAGCTATGCCACTTACAGAACCAATGGACACTGCAAAATATATAGAAGAAGAGATGGCCATGATCAGGCTGCATTTGCTAAACATAAATGGCATTTGATTTGGAGTTTTACTGCCCAGTCAACACTGTTAAGGTCATGTTGAGTAGGTCAGTTAACCTACTCACATTTCCTCGGCAGGCTCATCTTCTAAGCAGTTGACTAGTACTTTGTGCACATACGTTTATCAGTAACTGACAACCACCTTTCTTGAATCAGCAGAAGGGGCAGAATGACTGAAGATATCATATCATATCAATCTCCACAAAAGTTTTATGATCCCTGGATCTGCAGTCAAATACACCATCAACTGTGTTATGGAGTGCAGCACACATATGGTATAACAGCCCTTATGTTGCACATCATATCTTTTTATTAAAGTTCTATTTTCTTGCCAAGCAGCCAAAATACATAAACATCCAAGAAATATTTTACAATATATTACATTACAATTACAATCTTTTATAAAATTATTTTTATAATGGATAAATAATCACATTAACCTTTACCACTCTCTAGGTTAATTCTGCAGACAACAAATTGATGATATTTTTCTTATTTTTCCCAGAAAACAGGATTTGGCATTTCATGCAAATTGTCTCCTATAACACAGGAGACAATTTGCATGAAATGCCAAATCTCGTTTTCTGGGAAAAATAAGAAAAACATTTCAAAATATCATCTGCTAAAGTTTTTACCCAGAGTGCTAAGGGTTAAAAGTAAACTTCACTTGGAAGGACTATTATATTTATCCTAAATGTTCAGAAAAACATGCCTGAAAAAACATGTAGACCAAACAAGCAGTTTGAGTACGGTCTGAACTCTTTGCCATTCCCAAGGTGCTATCTAAACATTTCAATAAGTAGTCAAATGGACTTGCTAAAATTTTAGGATAAGTATGGTAAGGAATTTAAATATCTGGACCCAGTTGTTCAAAACTAACAATATCGTTAGTTAACATAATGTTAAAACTTGGATCATTAAATTTGGCATATACGCTAATATTTTTGCTGAAAAAATGTGAGTAGCTTTTGCATTTGCAAAAGCTACTCACATTTTTTCAGCAAAAATACCTGTGAATTAGATATTGTACTTACTAGAATAGTTAATTGTTAAGCTAATGAGGCTTTGAACAACTGGGCCCAGAATACCAGGGTATCGTATTTACATTAAGTATTGGGACAGAATTACAGTAAGTATTGGGACAGACAGACAGTGTAGACCCAGTAAGATGTAGCAGACTGTGGCATCTGATCAGGGTCTATACTGTGTCATTCATCCAGCAGATTTTTTGACACACCAATAGCTATATAATGGACTTGTTCAAATTTACGACAAGCATGGTAAGACGTAAAGGTGTCCCAATCATTGTTCTGCCAGGGATGCATTTCTGTGCCTTCAAGCACATAAATTTCCAAAATGTCCCACTTAATTTGGCTTCGGTGGGATATTGTCTTATGAAATTTGTGCCAATGTCCTTTTTTTCCTATTACTTGTCTCTTGTTTTTATGGCACTGCCCTAGAATTTTTTGAGGACCTGTGAGATTTTGAGAGGACGTAGTATTTCAAACAAGACGGCATGTGTGCCCAGTAAGGACTTAGATCAGCCTTGGCATCTGCAGTCTGATCAGTCATCGCAGGGCACTCTGTGGCTAGCCAAGGACCCAAAACGTCTTTAGACAAACAATGAAGACTCAGATCAGCCATCGCATAGAAATGCTGTGCCAGGTATTGGGACAGACAGACATCAACAAACAGTGAATACCCAGATCAGATGCCCCAGATTGTGGCATCTGATCAAGCTCTACACTGTTTGCCACCTACCTGGCAGCTTTAAGATAGATCAACAGGTACTAAAAAGGACTTGATCAAATTTTAGGCCAAATATGTTAAGGAGTTAAGGAGTCGAATATTTCAGAAAAATATTTTGTACATTACCTTTGCACTTTACCCTGTGTGTCAGACAACAGAGTCTGGATATGATCTCTTTCTTCTTCTAGTTTCTGAAAACAGTAACAAAATAAAGAATTCAAACATGGAGGTCAATCTGGAGATGGGATAAGCTTGAACATCTTTGAAATCCTGGAAATTTGTTCTAGACATGGTTAGTTCAGTGCCACTGAAGATTTATCATTGCACCAAGATAGGAGACAAATGGGGATGATTTAGGAATGTTATAGCTCTTGATAAGGTGCTTTTTGTCAACCAAAAAGTATTGATATTTTTCTTATTTCTTCATGAAAACATATGTTGTGGGTACTCATTAGAAGTGCCTCAGTGAGGCACTTCTAATGAGTACCTCAACATGTTTTCATAAAAATTAAGAAAAAAATATTATCTAGGTACCCACTCTTATATAGAGTTATGGAATATCTTTGATCTGCTATAAGATAATGTTGTGTGTTCTTCGTGTGTCTTTGATCTTCTATAAAATAATATGTTGTGCTGCCTCAATGAGGCAATTCTAAGAAGTACATACAACATGCATTATCATGATAAAGTAAGAAAATTTCCTTACAAATATCCCTAAATATGTTTTCTTCAGCTATCAGAGGAAATTCCAAGTCAACCATTACTGAAGTTGTTATCAAGACCATTTATAGACAACACAAAGTAGATAAGATTTGATAGTATATGTAATTTTATTATTAAATACAAAATCACATCTACATAAAAAACATTTGGCTATCTCTTTGGGGGTTGCTAACCATAAGTGACTTAACCTCACTATTGGACTACCTGAAGCTAAAGCAGTCAGGGGATAAAGCGTGGACCCTATGCACAAAATGTTATGGGGGATAAAGCGTCAACCCCATGTACTGAAGACTGTTTGAGGGATTCGGCGTCAACCTCGTGTCTGGGGGAAACAGCGTCAACCCTGTGTCTGGGGGGAAACAGCGTCAACCCCGTGTCTAGTGGGGGAAACAGCGTCAACCCCATCTGAAGATAGTCTGGGGGATAAAGCGTCAACCCCATGCACTGAAGATAGTCTGGAGAAAAACATTGATCTGGTGCAGAAGCAGTCGGTGGGATAATGCATCAATCCCATGTATTGAAACAGGTCTGGGGGAATGATACCAAACTGGCAATATTTGGAATCTGCCCTCAAATGACCTCTTCTAAGGATAGGGTCTGAACTAGCTTTCTCATCAATAACTTCAATTTGAAACCAAAATAGCTGTATTTGGAGGCTACTTTGGGCTGGAGCTGGGTATGGTGGGGACCTACTTACAATATTCGACCTAATTACCACACTGTGCGCTTAGATTTTTCAAAATTCCTGGGAACACTCATTTTTGGTAAATTATGTATCTACCTACTAAGGATAAACTATAAAAAAGATCAGAAAAAGACTTATTTGATGATGATAATGCCATTTTTTGAGTCTGCTAGCGACAGCTAGCAGGCTCTATGCAATCGCATGGGGTTTTTTACTACGTCACAAGCGGATTTTCATCACCGCTATATTCATACGCGCACTACTTCTTAATCAGACGCAATGCGGCACTATTACGGCGAACTGAATGTGAAGCAGGGGAATTTTTTATAGCTTTTCTATTTCGCTAACATAACTGTAACTGAAATCGATTTAGATAGTGCAATTTGAAACATAGACTTCAAAATTCGGTGTAGTAATACACGCGCTACTTTTGTCAATCACCCCACGCCATCTTTGATGTTGTGCTTAGCAACGGAAGCTGAACGAAAAGAAAGTATCAGAATCTACTTATTCGATATTGAATATAGCAAGACATCAGGCATTTAATTCATTCCTCCTACATGAAATTACTTTATTCACACCTCAGTGACACGGAGTTGTCCGACGACTGCTTGCCCATTTATACGTTATGACCCTTCTTTTGTGGACATCGGAAAATCTCTTGCAAACAGAAAAGGGTAGGCATAGCTGGTCGGGCTAATCTGTTGATGCTTAGGTGAAGCACTATCAAATGACAATCAGTTATTAAAGCTAATCTGGATTGAACATAGCCATTTCAAATTTATTTAATCTGCTCGTCTTCATAATAAGTTGATAAAGATAAATTTATAAAATTGCACCAGAATAATCGTGGAGCTACATCAGGTGTTGAATATGTATGAACTGGAGCATATCTAGACTTGAACTTTGATAATTCTAGAAATTGGAAATTGCTGCTGGAGATACACTCATTTGGAATAATCAGGTGGTAAACTTCATTGGAAAATAAAGAGGTTCATTACTCCAATCACTGCATTGGCTTATATATGCAGATAATAAAATGGTTTTTTTTTTGTGAAGAAAGAAACAAAACAGAAGAGAAATAATTGTATTTAGTTTTTCAGTACATGGTTAGATTATTTATGTATATCTGTTTTACACAGATGCCTCAGTAAAGACCCATTCTTATTTATACATTAAAAGAAGTAGAATGCATTTCCATCTGACTGATTTTGAGAAATTAAATTGATAGTGAAAGCATGTAGTACAAAGTGTTCATGTTGGTTGTTTTTCAAGGAATAGTAAATTTTCTCACAAAGCCTTGTCTCTGAATGTAAATTTAATATTGGATGAAGCCACTGGTTGTAAGAAAGTGTGAAAATATGGATATAGAGCAAAATCCAGGTCCATCAAATCATATAAATCTAATTATGTAATTAAGTTAATGCCTTTTTTCGTGACACCGCCTTCTGAACAATTCAGAGTAACTACAGTTGCTATACTGGATGTACATTACTCTGTGGTGGTTCTGAATCTCTTTTAACTACACTTTTATTTAACTTTAACATGCGTAAAGTAACGTTATTATTTACCTGTATTATCAGTTAGATAACACACTTTTTGAATAAAAATTACTGGCATGTTTCTTATTTTTCTTAAGGAATATATGTTGTGGATATTCATTAAAAGAGCCCTACCAATGAATGACCTTCTAATAAGTTCCAACATGTTTTTGTGTTGAAATTATAATGAACTAGAACATGTGTTTGAACAACACTATGACCCCAACTATATGGTTTCCCTTAAACATGCATTGTCCATAATACTGAAACACTAAAAATGGCTAACTTCAAAAGTAAGAATAGGATGGCCGAAACATTCCCATACAGAACTAGTATTTTTACCGCTGGGCGGAGAATAAATTCCAACCACAGTTTCGTCTGCTGTCATAATGAGAGTAAAGCAAAATGCAATTGGCTGTCAGTCAAGCCTCATCCAATCAAAATCGCGCTCTGAAAATGTCACTTTGTAGACCGGATTAAAGAATGTAACGAACACAAATAAGCGAATCTGAATAGAAGCATTCATCATATCGATACTCCATCATGTGTATCGATACATGAAGCGTATCGGGATGCACCAATGCACCGATGAATCGTCCCACCACTAGGCGTAACTCAGCTAATATTTGGTGGACTGTAACCTCAAAACAATACGCCCTTCTCTACATCTTGGTCTAACTATAGCATAAATGAAGTTTCAGCTTGATCGGATATAAATTGTAGGAGGAGTTAACCAGAAACTAGAAGTTTAAAGAAATTTTCAATGGGGCTTAACTCTGCTAATATTTAGTGGACTGTAACCTTGAAACAATATGTGCTGCTCCACATCATGGTCTAGCTATAAATGAAGTTTCAGCTTGATCGGATGTAAATTGTAGGAGGAGTTAGCCGGAAACGAAAAGTTTAATGAAATTTTAAAAGGGACATAACTCTGCTAATATTTGGTGGACTGTGACCTAGAAACAATATGCACTGCCCCCACATCTTGGTCTAACTATAAATGAAGTTTCAGCTTGATCAGATGTAAATTGTAGGAGCAGTTATCCGGAAACGAAAAGTTTAAAGGAATTTTCAAAGGGCTATAACTCTGCTGATATTAAGTGGACTGTAACCTCAAAACAATATGCACTGTTCCACATCATGGTCTAACTATAAATGAAGTTTCAGCTTGATCAGATGTAAAGTGTAGGAGTTAACCAGAAACGAAATGTTTTCTGAAATTTTCGAAGGGGCATAGCTCTGCTAATAATTGGTGGTCTGTAGCCCAAAAACAATATGTGCTGCTTCACATCATGGTCTAGCTATATACCAAGTTTCATTTTAATCGGATGTAAACTGTAGGAGGCGTTAGCCGGAAACGAAAAAGTTTTCTGACGGACGTCATACCCCGTAAAATAATATGTCCCGTTTTTCAAACAGGTGTATAATAATTCAAAAAAGTATAAATGCAAGAGTTATGGTTCTTGCGCGCTGCATGTTGTCTAATGCTGATTGATATTTACATGACCTTTCTTGAAGATATCTTGAACAGGTTTCAAGTTACAGAGCGGACACGATTTTGTGACGCATAAAGTTCCAAGTGAAATAACTCAAAAAGTATAAATGCAAGACGTATGGTTCTTGTGCTCTGCATGTAAGATAATGTTGATTTATATTTATATGAAGTTATGTGGAGACAGCTTGAACCATTTTCAAGTTACAGAGTGGACAAGATTTTGTGACAGACGCCCGAGGGAAAAAACAATACACATCTCCCTACCCTAAAGGGAGGAGACATAAATATCGGAATCCTAGCTCAAGCGGGAGGGGGTATATTGCTTTTGGTGCAGATCTTATCAGCACTGGCGTCCCCATCCAAGGGTGTGTGTGTGGGGAGGGGGGGCGGGGGAGAATATTTAGAACAGAATAGATTCAAAAACAGGCATAACTGGCATGCTAGGTCCAATGGGGGGAAAAGAAAAAAGCAAGAGGACCATGATGGTCCTATATCGCTCACCTGAGCAAACAGCTTTGCATACTTACTGTTGAAGTTTCAGCCAAGTTTACTGCTCTAAAATTTTTGTATAAATTTTATAACCCTGCACCCCAGTGGCCATGTTTTTTTCATCCATCATGATGGCTTGAACTGAATAGTGAAAGAGGATCACCAAAGGAACAATTCTGCTGTTATATTGAAATTGGTCCAGTGGTTTCTGACAAATAGATTTTTAAAATGTCTTATATAGATATATAGGGAAATTAAGCCCCACCCCCTAATGGCCATGTTTTTTGACAAATCATGACAGCTTGAACAAACTTGGTAGAGGGTCACCAAAGGAAAAATCCTGCCAAGTTATATTGAAATCGGTTCAGTGGTTTCTGACAAGAAGATTTTTAAAGTTTTCTATTTAGATATATAGGGAAAATAAGCCCCACCCCTAGCAACCATGTTTTTTGACGAATCATGATTGCTTGAACAATCTTGATAGGGGGTCACCAAAGCAACATTCCTGGCAAGTAATATTAAAATCAGTCAGATGGTTTCTGACAAGATGAATTTTAAAGTTTTCTATACAGATATATACGGAAAATAAGCCCCGCCCCATGAAGGCCATGTTTTTTGACGTATCATGAGGGCACAATCTTAGTAGAAGGTCACCAAAGCACATTCCTGTCAAGTTACATTGAACTCAATCCAACGGTTTCTTACGAGAAGATTTTTAAAGTTTTCTATATAGGGAAAATATGCTCCGCCCCCTAGCTGCCATGTTTTTTGATGAATCATAACGGCTTGAACAATCTTGGTAGAGGGTCACCAAAGAAACATTCGTGCCAAGTTATATTGAAATCGGTCCATTGGTTTCTGAGAAGAAGATTTTTAAACTTTTCTATATAGATATATTTGGAAAATAAGCCCCTCCCAGTGGCGGCCATTGTTTTTTGACGAATCATGATAACTTGAACAATCTTGGTAGAGGGTCAACAAGGAAAGATTTCTACCAAGTTATAATGAAATCGGTCCAGTGGTTTCTGACAAGAAGATTTTTAAAGTTTTCTATAGAGATATATAGGGAAAATAAGCCCCACCCCCTGGCAGAATTTTTTTTAGACGAATCATGACTGCTTGAACAATCTTGGTAGCAGGTCACCAAAGCAACATTCCTGCCAAGCTATATTGAAATTGGTCCATTGGTTTCTGACAAGAAGATTTTTAAACTTTTCTATATAGATATATAGGGAAATTAAGCCTCCCTCCCCACCCACCACCCGGCGGCAATGTTTTTTTGACAAATCATGATAACTTGAACAATCTTGGTTAAGGGTCAAAAGGAAAGATTTCTGCCAAGTATTAATGAAATCGGTCCAGTGGTTTCTGACAAGAAGATTTTTAAAGTTTTCTATATATATAGGGAAAATAAGCCCCACCCACTAGCTGCTATGTTTTTTGACAAATCATGACGGCTTGGACAATCTTGGTAGAGGATCACCAAGGAAACATTTTTGCCTAGTTATATAGAAATCGGTCCAGTGCTTTCTAACATGAAGATTTTTAAAGTTTTCTATATAGATATATAGGGAAACAAGAGGCCCACGGGCCACGGCTCGCTCACCTGAGTCACTGCAGACATGCAGATGTTATGCAACATTTTTCCAATCCTATCATCACAACTAATGAAAAGATCATCATTTGAGCAGTTCTTAGTTTTGAAGAAGAATATATGGGCCTGACAGTCAATGGAGCATGATCATTTGAATAAACCATCAATCACATTTCAACAGTAGGATCAATGTGAAATTTGGTGGAAATTGGCTAAGTGGATTCTGAAGAATCATGATTTTATACATGTAAACAGCACAGTGGCAGAGAAATATAATAAATATAAACAAGATGATGGCCATCTAAGATTTCCAATCAGAACAATTTTAACTACTGTTGATCTACAATTCACTTGAATACTTTCAATATAAATGTATATGGCCCATACAAATGCATGGGGAAGCAAATTTGACCTTGGAGGTAAAAAGGTCAAACGTCAACATAGAACCATCATTTTAGCAATTTTGGTAGCTCTCCTGTCCCCCATAATTTGTGCAAAGATAAGGGCCCAGGGCTTATTTGGTTATGGAGAAGAAGATTTGTAAAAAATTTTTTACCATTATATGTGCATGGCAGCCATTTTGATCAATGGACCATGCCCATTTTAGCAATCTTTCATTCTCCTGCCCAAGGAGGCTCTGCATGAAATTTGAGCAACACTGGCCCGGAGACTTCAGAGGAAAAGTCATTTGAAATTATCAACATTTTTTCCATACAAATGTATGGGGCCCATACAAATGCATACAGAAGCAAACTTGACCTCGCCGTAAAAAGGTTAAATGTCAGTGTATGACAATTATTTTAGCAACCTTGGTAGACCGCCCGTTCCCGATGATATATGCAAACATTCAGCCATATGCCATCCTCGATTTTGGAGAATAACATTTTTAAATGTTTTTTTCCCATATAAATGCATAGGGAAGCAAACGACCTTGCCGTAAAAAGGTCAAATTTTAGCAACTTTGGTAGACCCTCCGTCCCCGATGAATTATGCAAAGATTCAGCCCCAAAGCATCCTCGGTTCTGGAGAAGAAGATTTTTAAATGTTTTTACCATATATGGGCATGGCGGCCATCTTGGTTAATGAACTGCGACCATTTTAGCAATCTTTTGTTCCCCCAACCTAAGGAGGCTCAATATGAAATTTGAGCAAATTTGGCCCAGAGGCTCCAGGAGATGTTATTTGAAATTCTGAACATTTTTCCCATATAAATGCATAAGGAAGCAAAATTGACCTTACCGCAAAAAGGTCAAATGTCAATGTACAACCATTATTTTAGCAACTTTGGTAGCCCTCCCATTCCCGATGATATGTGCAAAGATTCAGCCACAAGGCATGCTCGGTTTTGGAGAAGAAGATTTTTAAAGGTTTTTCCCATACAAAAGCATAGGGAAGCAAACTTGACCTTGCCGTAAAAAGGTCAAATGCCAACGTACGACAGATCTTATAACAACTTTGGTAGACCTCTTGTCCCTGATGATTCTTGCAAAGATTCAGCCCCAAGGCATCCTCGGTTATGGAGAAGATTTTTAAAGGTTTTTACCATATATGTGCATGGAGGCCATCTTGGGTCAACGGACCATGACCATTTTAGCAATCTTTCGTTCCCCCACCCTAAGGAGGCTCCACATGAAATCTGAGCAAAATTGGCTCAGCGGCTTCAGAGGAGAAGTCATTTGAAAATGTTAATGGACAGAGGAAAAGTGATCACTATAGCTCATCCTGAGCAGAGGTCAGGTGAGTTAAAAAAAAAAAGTCCCACTCCCCTGGCGGCCATGGTTTTTGACGTATCATGACGGCTTGAACAATCTTGGTAGAAAGTTACAAAGGAAACATTCCTGCCGTGTTATATTGAAATCGGTCCAGTGGTTTCTGACAAGAAGATTTTTAAACTTTTCTGTATAGATATATAGGGAAAATAAGCCCCGCCCTCTGGTGGCCATGTTTTTTGAGGAATCCAAATGGCTTGAACAATCTTGGTAGAGGATTACTAAAGGAACGTTCCTATAAAATTATATTGAAATCGGCCCAGTGTTTCTGACAAGAAGCTTTTAAAAGTTTTCCATACAGATATATACATGTAGGAAAAATAAGCTCCGCCCCCTGGCAGCCATGTTTTTTGACGAATCCAGATGGCTTGAACAATCTTGGTACAGGATCACCAAACAAACATTCCTGCAAAATTATATTGAAATCGGTCCAGTGGTTTCTGACAAGAAGATTTTTAAAGTTTTCTATATAGATATAAAGGGAAAATAAGCCCCGCCCCCTGGCGGCCATGTTTTTTGACGAATCCAAATGGCTTGAACAATCTTGGTAGAGGATCATCAAAGTAACACCCTGCAAAATTATATTGAAATTGGTCATACTTTACTGGATGTATTTGGCCAGACAGTCCCGAGCAAACATTGTAAACCCCCATGAGATGCTACAAAATGCGGTGTCACATCAGGGGCTAAACTGTTTGCCACCCATTGAGCTATTTTTAGACAAAACATTCGGTAGTAAATTGTACTTGTTAGCTCACCTGAGCGCAAAGTGCTCATGGTGAACTATTGTGGTCAGTCAATGTCCGTCGTCCGTCATGCGACGTCAACAATTGATTTAAAAGCCTACTCCTACACCCCTGGGCAAATTGACTCGATACTTGGTAGGAAGCATCGGGGTGACTTGTACATCAAAAATAGCTAAAATCATGCCGATCGGAAATCCAAGATGGCCGCCATGGCCGCCATCTTGAAAATCTATTTTTCGCTTCTTCTCCTGAACCGAAAGGCCAATTGACTCCAAACTTTCTAGGAAGCACTGGGGTGACTTGTAGATCAAAAAAAGTTAAAATCTTGCCAATCGAAAATCCAAGATGGCCGCCATGGCAGCCATCTTAAATCTATTTTTCGCTTCTTCTCCTGAACCGAAAGGCCAATTGACTCCAAACTTGCTAGGAAGCATCGGGGTGACTTGTAGATCAAAACTAGATAAAATCGTGTTGATCAGAAATCCAAGATGGCCACCATCTTGAAAATCTATTTTTCGCTTCTTCTCCTGAACGGAAAGGCCAATTGACTCCAAACTTGCTAAGAAGCATCGGGGTGACTTGTAGATCAAAAATAGCTAAAATCATGCTGATCGGAAATCCAAGATGGCCGCCATGGCAGCCATCTTGAAAATCTATTTTTCGCTTCTTCTCCTGAACCGAAAGGCCAATTGACTCCAAACTTGCTAGGAAGCATAGGGGTGACATAGATCAAAAGACGCTAAAATCATTCCAAACGGAAATCCAAGATGGCCACCATGGCGGCCATTTTGAAAATCTATTTTTCGCTTCTTCTCCTGAGCCGAAAGGCCAACTGACTCCAAACTTGGTAGGAAGCATCAGGGTGACTTGTAGATCAAAAATAGCTAAAACCATGCTGATCGGAAGTCCAAGAGGGCCACCCTGGTGGCCATCTTGAAAATCTTTTTTTCGCTTCTTCTCCTAAACCCAAAAGCTAGTTGACTTGAAACTTGGTAGGAAGCATCGGGGTGACTTATAGATTAAAAATGGCTAAAATCGTTCTGATTGGAAATCCAAGATGGCTGCCATGGTGGCCATTTTGAAAATGTAGATTTTTCACTTCTTCTCCTGAATCAAAAGGCTTATTGGCTTTAAACTAGGTAGGAAGCATCAGGGTGACCTGTAGATCAAAAATAGATAAAATCATCCCTATCAGAAATCCAAGATGGCCGCTATGACAGCCATCTTTAAAATCTATTTTTCGCTTCTTCTCCTGAATTGAAAGGCCATTTGACTCGAAACTTGGTAGGAAGCATTTAGGTGACTTGTAGATCTAAAATAGCTTAAATTGTTTGGATAGGAAATCCAAGATGGCTGTCATAACGGCCATCTTGAAACTCTTTTCCTTTCACTTATTTTCCTGAACCAAAGGGCCAGTTAATTTGAAAATTGGTAGGAAGCATCAGGATGACATGTTGATATAAAAATAGCTAAAATCCTTCCGATTGGAAATCCAAGATGGCGGCCATCTTGAAAATCTATTTTTCTTTACTTCTTCTGAACTGAAAGACCATTTATTGACTCGAAACTTGGTAGGAAGCATCAGGGTGACTTGTAGATCAAAAAACGCTCAAATGGTTGCGATAAGAAATCTCAAATTGCGGCTATGGTGGCCATCTTGAAAATCTGTTTTGAACTTTTTCCCCTGAACCGAAAGGGCAATTGACTTAAAGTTCATTGGAAGTATCGAAGTGACTTGTAGATCAACAGTAGCTAAAAGTCATTCTGATTGGAAATCCAAGATGGCTACCATCTTGTTTATGTTTATTATATTTCCCTGCCACTGTGCTGTTTACATGTATAAAATCATGATTCTTCAGAAACCACTTAGGCAATAGCAACCACATTGATCCTACTGTTGAAATGTGATTGAGAGTTTGTTCAAATGATCACGCTCCATTGACTTTCTTGCCATATATAATATTCATCTTAAAAATTAAGAACTGCTTAAAGGATGATCTTTTCATTAGTTGCGATGACAGGATTGGAAAATGTTACATAACATCTGCATATCTGCACTCACAATGCTACTCAGGTGAGTGGCCGTGGGCCTCTTGTTCAATTTTAAATAAAGTATGGTAAGGAGTTGAGGTGAGTAACCGACCCAGAAATCAAATTTCGGGTAAGGTGTTCACATGCTGTGTTTAAAGGAGTGTAGATATTGATGTAGTGTATGTACAAGAATCTCAGACATGTGACAGACTATTGAAGCAATATATGAGCCTCTTCATGGGATAAAAATCTTATGCCATATGCAAACAACAAAGACACGTGGTTTTTGCTATGCGCAGTCTGATCAGCACCGTTGTTGTTCACTGTCTAGACAGTAAACAACCTATCAAAACTTTCAAGACTAGCTAATCTGGCACAATGGCCGAGTTAGCCAGTCTGCAGCTGAGTAAGCAGGTCTGAGTCTTATTTGGTCGAAAACCTCGAAGACAGGTTTTTCATGTCGTTGCTTATATATTATCTGTACATTGACAAAGTGCAGGGAGACTTTGTAGCGGCATCACACAGTGCTAAACACAAGCTACAATTGGATTAATTAACGCATAATTTTACTGCAAGCATATTTTATTTTCGGGCTTCAGAAGGGGGAAAATAGGACCTTATGCACATACTCCTTTCAACTTCTTAAACCTCATTGAAATATATTTATATCGGAAAGATTATTAAATCCAGAAAAAAGGAGCTAAATTTTGCAGTAAGGAGGGTGTACATGCCGAAAAATTGTTATGCCATGAATTATACGATTTTTGCTTAAAGGATCTGTTTTAAGGTCTTTGTGAACATGTCGCTTTGTGACAAATGTCTTATATTGAATTAATTTTCTCCGTAACACATTATCCAAGTTGATAAAATAATATATAGAGGCTGTTGCATTATGTGAGGGATTTTTACAGATCCCTCATTTATTATTCGGAACTAGCGAAACTATTTGGAACTAGCCAAATCAGTGGAGAACTTCACATTCATCACAAGGGCAGATAACCTAAGGCGAAGGACAAAGTCTTTGGTGTGATATTTCAAGGAAGGCTAGTACTCTGTATCAGCCAATAAAGTCCAAATTTTGATCAGCCACTTATTTGGAAATTGTTATGAAGCATAACTTTACCTGGTTCTAGCCAAATGACTGTATCTGATCAATTGTGCCAGCTTTAGTGTTCAGACAACAAAATTCACTTGCCTACACCTATATGCTTATGTGTGTGCAGAGTTGGAGCATGGGCATGTCACTATGACTTTGAGGATTCAAAATGTTCTTGGTATTTTTGCAGCTAATAAAAATTGTCCAGATAATTGAGGAGTGTGGGTAAAAAATATTTCAGTCATTATAAATAAAGATAAAGAGCCTTAAATAAAAGGCTGCATATAAGAATTTAAGAAATAGACAACATAAGCTGTGTAGAGCTTTTAATGCTTATAAGTTCTTTCAACAGCTAGCCCTACTGGGATGTCCAACAGAACCATGATCAAAATCAAGATTTGTGATCTAGTTTGCTAAGTTTTTACTATACATATGTGTACAGTATAATAATTACTGTATTTTTTAAGTCTAGTCCCATATAATTCACATCTTAGAATTTTTTGCTGTTATTATTTAGCCCGGTTTCATGTATTTTCACGTTACTAATGGTAAAACGTTTCATCATAACTACTTACAGAGACAAATGCTGAAAATAATTCTGAAGTCATCTAAATTATTATCTGAGCATTTATTTTATGTACAAATAATGCAGTTCTTTGGATTTGATTTGTGAAAGCATTTGTGTAAACAAGCCAACCATGTTGCCGCCATTTTGAACCAAAAGCCATGTAACTTCGCGTTAATTAAATTTTTGGCAGAAAATCATCATGTAATTGTAATGTGATTTTTGCAAATTTTGGCCATTTTCAAAATAAAGTACGGATACCGTATTAATCCGCCTATAAGACGATTTGTTTATAAGACGGGGGCTGTTTTTGGGCCCTTCCCAGGCAGGATTTTGCTTTTAATTAATTATAAGATGGGTTAAAAAAGTCGCCTGTCGGAGACATTCCCTGCCACTCAGAAATTCCTAAAGTACATGAAGACATCGGCGATGATTGGTCAGATTTGTAAGTGAATTTATCACAGAGCAGGAATTAAAAAAAACTCCCAACACCACTAACAAGCATGCATACCGTATTTAACTGTGTATAACACGCACCTTATTTACCCAGAAAACGTTTATAAAAATCCGATGTGTATTATTTATAGGAACACCAAAATCGGGACAGAAATCACCAAGATAATCGGTCGCGAAAACTCATGACATTCACGATCGCCCGTTAAAAATGCGAAATAGAATGATTGCTATAAGATATTCATGATTTTTTATACCTATCTCGCCCATACCAGGGTTCTGGCAGCTCAAAACAATCAACTCGATCTGATTTGTAGTAATTTGATATCCTTTTCATGTCCATGCTTTTTTTGTTTACGCTTTTTTATTTTGCTGATCATGTGATCTCTTCAAAGGGAAACTACTCAAACAGGCATATGCATATGAATCTGTATTGATTACCGGACTTTGACAAGACTCAACCGTAACTTGAATAAATCAGCCTGCACAACTGATTTATTGTAGTTCAAAATAGGAAATAAATTTGGTAGAACATAAATATTGGCACGAACGATCATACATTGAAAAAATAAAAAAGTATTTAAGTTTATGCAATTATTAAAATTATTGATAATAAACAAAACCAACTGGGCTTTTGAGGTAGGTAGATCGGTCATTTGCATTTTATCTTTTATTTTCTTACCACCCAGCTAGCATTCTACGTAAATGACGGCCCGATATAGATTTACGTAGAATGCTGACTGGGCATATGTTTATCTTTTTTTTTTTTTTTTTTTATTTAAACTTTACTTCCAACTTACCAAAAAAATTGTATGAAATAAACAATGTTTCTGATAAAGAAAATCAAACGACCAGCATACACCTGTGCACTTAATTGGTTAATTGGCAGTCAGAATGACAACTAGTCGACTTTAGTTGTTGTTTGCATTGCCCTGAGGCACTGAGTTGATAATTTCACGTC